>CM062845.1:37269866-37843256 GCA_031772225.1 Eubasilissa splendida
CTATTAATCTGATTGAAAAATATTACTTTTGGTATACAAAATATTAATTTTACAAATGCAACCGTCGCGTTACGCCAAGTTATGTGACCTACTGGAGACAAGTCTGTACATGTCAAACGCGCCTCCTGACGGCGTGTCATATATGTACCTACTACAGTTTACGAATTATTTGCATTAGTATTACTGCTCCCTAGTACAATTGATCCCGGTCTACCCTACTCAATAATGTTTCTCAGTCATATTTATTATTAAACCATTTTTAATTTATAAATTCTGTTTGAAATTTTAGCAATACAAATCAGCAATATCTCGAGAAAATATTAAGTTGCGAGCGCCTCACGCGTATCTTGTACGAGCGGTCCACCCTGTTATAAGAATGTATTTATAGCTGAGAAGCGGAACAGTAGCGCTACTCGCTAGACAGGTACCTAGTACGTACTATCTAAAGAAGTATTAAATAACAGTAACAGAATTTGAACCTGATCATGGTTTGCCCTGTGCTTAACTGAATACCAATATTATTTTTTAATATAATATTACCTATGTGCATGCTTTATTTAATATGAAATTTAGTGTAAATATTCCAATGTAAACGATCCATACACGAGATTTTTTTCTTATGGCCGTAGCCACGAATGGGTCTTTTAGAATATTTTCATCTCAAGGTAAACTCTGAGACAGGGACAACTCTCAATTTTTTTGGTTCACCATGTATACACAACGTGACCATTTGTTTTTTTCTTCAAAACGGAACATCTATTCCACGAGCTACGCTAAATTCTGTACGACACTTCTCATATATGACGTCCTATGGAGTAATTCTTTGCTTTATTAACGAATACATAGTTTGTAAGTCAACATTATAAGTGCACTTGCGTTTACGCATTGTTAAAATGAAGGGTTTACGTACAAGAAATTTGAATAGACTACAATAACACACGTCGATAAAAAAACAATAATTAATCGTCAAGAAAGACGCGTGAGCCGTCTACGTATACGCAACCAATGAGCGAGTGAGTTAGCAATCTTTTGACTGACTTATATATGTGTGAGTCATACTGCGCATACCGTCATCGCCGCGCTACTAAGCGCTAGGCGAGTTTATCTCCAGATTAAATACGGTCATGAGATTTGTGTCTCATTTCGTAAATTTTTATGTTTAATTTAACGCGTACACGTGTGTGTATAATAACAATAAATTTAAAGACAATTTATGTAAAATAACAATGAATTTAAATAAAAAATCAGTGAAGAAAAATACGAATGAATACATAAATCACATAATAAGACTTTAAATAAATGTATTAAAATGTAACTTCGAGTTACAAGTAAATGATTGAATCGATGTTAAGATTAATTAATTTTTCTATTTTTGTTTGAATTCTTTTTTTAACACTTTAATAGTACTCAACCGTTTACGAAAAAACAAAGAAATGGTCGCTACTTAGAAATCTAAGTGGCACTGCGAGTGACCGCATTCACCGCCCAGGGCTTAGTTAAAATTGTGAAAGCCGAGTAGTTACATATACATTTAAAAAAATTGATTGCATAAGGCAAAACCGCCTGCAAAATAGTTGTATAAGTTTGTTACCAAGTAAGTGAGAATGAGAACTGTCTTTAATAAGAATGTTGCTCAGTGCAATACAATCCTCAGATGGTTATAGCACGACTGCTGGGAAATTAGTCGCAATTACATAATATTAAATGCTGAATTTCGCACAACCTGCCCAAAGTAACATGCTTGTGAAAATTTTCTACATTTTAAGTTGTTTACGTACTGGGCTTGAATAATAAAGATTGAAAAGGATCCAGGTTCGAATCCCGGTAGCATCAAAAATATATTTTCGATAAAATTGAATTTTCCTGTATATGTTTCTAATTTATACATTTAATTTGTATTAAAATACCAGAAATAACTGCAACTTTACAATAATAATGTGTTCTCTTTAATATATTAGTTGTATGAAAGTTTATCCAAAATTTAATAAAGAGAAATTGATTTAACTGGCGTGTCCTAGAGAATATTACTTAAAGATATTAGAGATTTTCGCAGTAAAAGGTAATAGATTTTAAGTTTAGAATAATAGATGTATCAATTTGAAAGAACTACAACATATAAGTTTGAAAATTTATCGTCAACTTATCGGTTAATGCATTTCCCCGGATAGGAAACGACCCAGGTTCGAATCCCGATATTTTTACTTATTGAATTTTCCTGCGCATGTTTCTAATTGATACATTTAATTTGCATTAAAATACCCCAGAACAACGTTCTGAAAAACTGCAACATAATAATAATGTGTTATCTTTAATGATAATACAGTTTTTAATTAAAATATTATGTTATTTTTATAAAAGTTTATGATTATATTATTGAGTATAGATAGCAGAAGAAAAAAACGAACTAAACGTGCAATACTAACCAGCCAGATACACTTGTATTTTAAACTGTTAAATCATAATAAAATAAAAACATATAACAAAAAATATAAAAATTTTTGTACACTAGAATAGTTTTTTTAGTTCAATATTATTAAATAAACTTGTAATCTTAAACCTAAACCAATTGCGTAACTAAAAAAATGGAAATGATTTTTATTATTTTATAATTCCATTTATTACTGCGGTGGATTTAGAACGCGTATATATTGTATATATTATACAATAGATTGTCTATATATAAATATAAATAAATAATATATTTATTCTTTTTTATGTTACAGATTTTACAGCATAAATTTACAATACTAAAAAATATAATGTTATAGAAATGTGATGTCTCTTACATTACATACTATGTTAATAAAATGTTCTTAGTTTATGTTTTCTGGCATTCTTAACCCAAGCATGGACGCCACTGCTACTTTTTTGTACCCAGCAATTGCGCTGGATTTACGATATTAAAAAAATTGGCGATTTTGTTGTAATAGGGCCGTAGATCGTAGAGGGTGACTTATATTTAACGGTGATGAAAAAATAAGTATTTGTTTTAGATGATCTTATATTCGAAATTAACGCAAAATTTTATAATTTGGGTACTAAATTATTTGTAATAAATCTGATTCCCTAAAACATAATTATGTTCACCACCACGCAAGAGCATCATTTTAAAGAGAATAGCAAACTGCTTCACTACGCAACGAGACAGATTATCCGTAATATCTATACATTATGTTGAAATTATTACATATCGTTAGCGTTCAGTGATACATGCGCCGCCTCGTAGAGACTATTTAAAAGCCTGTACTTAAATAATCCAATTGAACGATAGAAAAGTTTATATATTTTATGGAATAAATTAAGGTTTGTTTAAGAGTAAGGTTTAAAATTATGAAACTATTTTATTTTTGTACATTGTTTTATTCTACCTCAACACACTTAGCCTAACTCTTCTCCACGGCCATTTTACCATTTTGTTAAAAGAATTTCTCAATACCATAAAAATAGCCATTATGGTGTGTATGATAACGCTGTCAGTAGAAAGTTTCTTTCCATCAAACTAGTTTTTAGAAATTTGGGAACAAAATAACCCATGAAAATTTGACATGAAAAATACTGGCGATATAACACAATCGGTAGTGTACTTCCCCGGATTGGAAATAGAGATCCAGGTTCGAATCCCGGTAGCGCAAAAACAATATTTTTCCACAAAATTGATTTTATATGTATCATTTTATATATTTATAATATTTATTATTTTTATATATTTTATTAATTATAGTATAATTTTATTTATATTTATAATTAATACATTAAATTAGTATTTAAAATATGACAGACCTATATTCTGAATAATTACAACTTCACAATAAGAATGTGTTCTCCTTAACAAATTAACCCAATACGTCTCTTCGAAACGTGATTTGGGGTATTTTATAGATTGATCATTGACAAAACACCTTAAATCACATTTCGAAAAGGTGTACCGCTGCAACCGATCATTGTCTTAATAAAACAAAATATTATTTTTAGCTAAATGGGTCATTTCACCTTAATTTCATAGCTTAAATTTTGTAATATGCCCGCATAGTATTCACCAATTATTATTCTTCTCTTTTAAAGGTAATCCACGAAAATTACTCCTCGAGCTTCCCAGAAAACAGTCGCCATCACTTTGCCAGCCGACAATTTCCCCTTCGCTTTCTTCGGTACGGATTCCACACTTTTTGTCCACTATTTAGACAGCTTTTTAATGTAATGAAGGGATTCTGTATTTTCGACTTTTTTCAATTCCTGGGACTCGAGATTTAAAATTTGCAAGTCCCGGGAATTCCTAGGAATCGAGAGTTAAAATTTGCAAGTCCCGGGAATTCCTAGGAATCGAGACAATAAATTGTATTAAATTATAAAGAAAATATATTTTAATTAATATTAATATTTATGATGTACGGTAGTTACTAGGGATATTATCCGTATTAAAACAAATAAAAATTGTTTGATAAAATAATTATTAGTAGTTTATTTAATGAAATACATTTTTCATTAACAAACTGATTACAAAAATCAAATACATCTATAAAAATTACAAAACACGAAAATATTTTAAAAACGTAAAATAACAATTGTTAAAGAAACACATCAAGTTCAATCAGGTCAAAATCAATGACAAACTAAAGTCCCCTAATAACCTTTTTCAAATAATTTTATCTTATTATCTAAATTTTGTTTCGTCAAAAGATGACACAATTTTTACTTAAATATTTGTAACACATTTTACAAGAAAACAGAATCTCCAGTTTGAACAAACCGACAAAACCATTCCTTTCAGAATCTTTATAGCTGACCATATATTTATCTTTATTAGCTACATGAATTGGTACACATACAGCACTCGCCGCTGGGTAATATGTTTCGTTAACTATAATGAAACGTCGCAAAAACTTGCTCCAAACTCTTCTCTGAAACATTCACTCGGCGTTGTTTTTGATCGACTGAAAGAAAACGCAACACTCAAAGTGCGCAAAACTAACTTATTCATACCCAAATTCGCATGCATAATTTTAAAAACACATTCATTCATAAAACGATTCTATAGATTTTCCTAATCATTTCCGGAGTCGTCACCTCTTTTGACCGTCCATTATGGTGAGCATCTTCACAACTCTGACGTCTCTATTTATAATCGGTTATCTACATGTGGATAGTGCTCAACGAAGGAAGAAGAATCCGTCAAAGCAGCATCCAGCTTGGCTTTAATCTGAGTAGCGCTCATTTTTTTCAAAATGTAAAACTTAATAACGGCACGAACTTCCGTTTTCTCTACTTTCACAAAAATGAAAGACAGGTTCACTTCTAGAAGCTCTCATGTAAAAACGAATTATTGAAATGGGCTGATATTTGTTGTATATTCTAGTGTAATAATACAAGTAACAATGTAATTTTTTTTATCTAAACACATTTGAAATTTGTCATTTTGGATACTTATCACTAGTACTACTAGTACACTAGTAGTAGTACTCGTACACTAGTAGTGGAATATTCTCATAAATCAAGGCCATACGTCAGTTTGACGTAGATGTCAACTATTGTTCCAGGGGCATTATTTAACGTATTTACTTATTATACTTGTTTGATCTAGTAAGCGGTAAGATACTCGTCTAGTAAGCAAGTGGTCGGACCATCAAGTAAAGTGTAACTACGAGTAAGCTATGCGCATAATGTAATTTGGAAATATCGAGATATTGACTTGACAAGTATTCTGTGTACGCAACTCGATGCTATTTAGACAATAAAATAAAAAGTATTTCTTCAAGAAGTTTAAGTCACCATATTTAAATTTACCGTTTGAGAGCACATCTTTTAGTATGGTATCATTTGGGGAAGAGAAGCGGATGCCGATATCCAACAGAATGTAGAACCTTATTTATAACAATAAAGGCTGTTGAAAATTCATATGTTAATGGTTACACATTACTTTTCGCCCACCTTTATTTTGAAATTAAGGTTTTACTACTGAGAATTTACGGATTAGATATTTTAATGACTTAAATTTAACTTACAATTTTCTTATTACGTCTTTATTGTTCTATTGTTTATGTCAGCACATATACATTGATTACAATTCAAAAATAGTAAATATTACAAATGTAATTATGATAGATATGATATTATGATATCCCTTTTGGCTGAGTATTTATCCCGAGATAATTTTCATTAGAATTTAGCACAATACTTTTTTTTTGGAAATACTATAATGATACAACGTGAAAACACAATAAATAATTAATTATAAATTTTAAATAAACTTATCAGAAATCCCCGTTAAATAAATAATATAAAACACGTTGACGACGTAATGCGTAGTTGAATTTATTACGTAAATAGCGTAATTATACATTTCTAATATTCTATCATATCATAGGCGTCACATATTCAAACGAATTTTTACGGCCTCCGATATTCAAGATCGTATTCATAAAATTAATTGTATTACTATTTTTATACAACAAGACTACTTTCACCCAAGTGATAATGTAGCGCGTAACATTATAATTATATATTCTAAAAATCCTTCAAGAGCCACAATGAAGCCGTATTTGGTAGATGCTCACTGTTTCCTGGCATTGACTTAATAACATACACATCCATATATTATATATATATAGTAATAGTAATATTTGTACATTGAAATCTTCGTAAATAAAATACCACACAATCACTGCGCACGGAGCATTTGCGATCGCTCCGGTGCTAAATCTATAACTATGTGTAAGGTTTTCCTGGTCACACCAGTGACTCCTTTGATAACAAATGTCTATAGGACCGTTTCTTGCTCAAAAAATAGCAAGGTTTGTTTTTATCGGGCCGTTTGTGCGATACTTAATAATTAGTGAATATAAAAATAATTTTTAAGAACACATTCTTATTGTGAAGTTGCAATGTTTACGGAACATTGGTCTGTGATATTTTTAATACAAATTAAATGTATTAATTAGAAATATATACATTTAAAATCAATTTATCGAAAAAATATTGTTGTTGCTATCTCTTAATAAAATTGTTGTTGCTTATCTCTTCCTATCCGGGGATAGTCAACTTGTTTTGATTTGTCATCAACTCACTGTGTTGGTGTAACATAATCGGTTAATGCATTACATTATTAGCTGTTTTGGTATCGTGAAACCCATTATTTAATTGGAGTTATTGCTTGAATCGTTAATATATATAAGAACTATATTGCCAGTGACGAAGAGCATATCGCTTGGGTTTTTGAAATACTGATATTAATGAAATTGAACTCCCCAAGACATGTTGCAGGCTATCTGTCTTTAACATACATTTTTTTAAACTCACTGGTCTTATTAACCATACTTTTTTCATTTGCGTAACATTATATTAGAACTAACAGTAGTTCCCTAAAGCCATCGACTATTTGCAGCGTACACAAGATTTGCAATAACCCAACATTGTTTAGTATTTCTAGTGAAACGAAGAATCTTCTATACAAACAATAAACTTGTATGTATGGAGGTTTCTAATATATTGTATTGTTTTCTAATAAATAATCATTATGTTATTTTACAAATACATCCAGTGCATTTAATGTACACTGTCTTTATTGCCTATAAGAAATAACACCAGAACAGTGGGTTTTCTGTCTATGAAATTAGTCGGTAGTTTTTTGCTGCTATATAGGTAATAAATCAACCACAGAAAATAGTTTTTTTTTGTATTTCTTCAATAGAGGAGAAAGTTCACATTCCTTTATCATTTTTTTTTGCAGCGTAATATTCGTTTCCTATACGAGTCTTAATAAGTTATTTATCTATTTCATAAGTATTTTGTAAATTATTATCCTTCACTGTATCAAGTTATTGTTATTTCAGAGAAAACATCTAATTAGTTCAATTTATTTTGATTTTTGTTTATTTGGATAACTGTGTGATATCCAAATAAAATAAAATACTTATTATATTAAAATACTAACATCTGTCAAACAAACAAGACTGAAAGATGATTCCAATTCTATGCTTCAAAATAATGGATTATTATAACTTTTTTTTTCTGGTAATCCACAGTTACATGTTACTTATTGCGCTTAAATATTATAGATACTAATACTTCAGCAACAGAGTCATTATAGTACATGACTTATATTGTAATTTTCTTACGAATAAATATTGTTTGTTATTATAGTTATTTTATAGTTATTAAGCTAATTATGAGTATGTTTTTGATGTGCAATTGAAGGTATGTTCATTTAGAGGCGCGATGCTTTTCAGACCCAAATAACATTTTATAAGCATTGTTGAAAAAAATGCGTTATTATAATATATTTGTATTTTCCATTGTATATTGAAACTTTTTTCCTGAATTTCAGGGCCAAATTAATATTAACATTTTAAAAATAAATATTGTTCAAGAATGATATATTTACCCCGCTCAACAATAATTGTATCAGTAATGTGCAATTAGGTAAAAACTGAATCATTTTATAATACACCTATCATCATATATAATAGGTTATGTTAGAAAAACTGGCCCTAACTGCGCAGTGGTCAACGTTGTCCGCAAAGCCACCATTACACAACTTAGCAAAAGCAATCGGTAATATAGGCCGCTGTCGCGAACCGTCGCCTTCTAGCAAAAGCGTTCTGAGAATTCGATTTTATTATTATTAGTAATTATTTCACCAAAACATGTAAAACAAACATCTTCCATATACGCAAATAGTTCACCCCGATAAAGATTTCGTGATTGTTGGATTATTGAGAGCTTAAGACTGGTAGCTGTAAACTAAAAGCTCGTCATCCTGAATTAGATGCCACTGCGTAACCACATTTTGTACCCAATATACTAAATATAAAAACATTTAAATGATAATCAATCAATATTTTAGGTTGTAAAGATATATAGATTTCTGAGTGTTTTCAGATTGTTTTTACACTTTGATATTACAGCACTTTAAGGGCCGGTCGTATGATTAGTGCTATGTTTTTGTTATGGTAAAAAAAGTTACTAAAGAAAAATATATTGCGAAAAATATTTTCTCATCGAAAGTATATTCGATAGTAAATTAATTTTATCATCCAATATCGGACGGAAAAAACCGTAAATCGTTAGTTAAAAATAGCGGACTCTAAACAGCTGTTTCAAAAGTCACCTGACACATTGATATTTTAAAAGTTGCAGTATACGCTATTTTAGTGATAGTTCGTCCGATGATGATTTCGCTGTTTAATTTACATTACCGAAGATTTTTCCCCAGCAATGTGACAGATTTCGAAAGCAGGAGTGAATAAAGCATAAAATCGTATGCATTTTTAATGGTAAAGATTTCAAATAAATCAACTTTGGTAAAATTCGTCGATATTTGACGATTATCCATCTTGCCACATTATATTAGGCTGGGCAGTAGTGGTGGTAAACCGTTACGTGATTGTGCCACTGATTGGTAACTGAGATTTAACGATGATTGGCAACTAAGATTTAACTGTTGGAAGTTTATTTTTTAGTGTACCGGTCATTGGTCGAAGAATTAGTTTGATCATTTAACAAGCATCGTTACAATCGAACACAATCACAGTCACAATCACGGTTTAAATAACGATGTTACCATCACTACTGGGTAGACTTGGATTAGTAGTAAATTTGACATACGAACAACCTGCAAATGTTTTTCACCACAGGCGATGGTAAAAAGTTACTGTAATAAAAAATTTCCATGGTCAACATGTATTATTGATCACACAACGAGCCTTAAGTGAACTTAGTTTCCAGAGAATTTAAAAGTCAACAACGTGTGAATCGGTTACGGTTACGGTTACACCCCCTCGCGCTGCACCCCATTGGCGATACGGGTCTACGCAAGGTGCAACATTGCAGCTCATGCACACAACAGTAATATAATACATCGAATCACTGAAACATTTTAGTGCTTCCTCAATTGTGCCACGTATCGACCACGACTCAATTTTAAAATCGTTATATGTGTACGGTTTCGCTTGTATTGTCTGACCAGGTTCACAATATTGTCTGACCAGGTTCACAAGCTATTCACGTTGCGAACACACACATGAAGTATTATACAAGAATTATATAAATGTACTTACCAGCGCAAATTCTAAACACACCCAATAAACATTTTCATTGCTTACATACATGTACGTGTTATAAATGGCAAATTGAAAACAAACAAGCTAAAAATTTAAATGTTAACATAACATGCCTCTATACAGTAGCAAAATATGATTATAAAAATATGTATTTTAGTAAATCTTATGTAGAATAATATTAAAATAAAATATACATGAGTATTTTAAATGTAGTTTCACAAACAAAATAAATTATTAATGAAATGACTGATGACGATATAACTAAAATTGTTAAGACATGTGCATATTTCCTAAACAATAATTATCAAATGCATTCTACATTTATTTAACTAATGTGTATTTCATATCTACTTAATATGTTGTACAATAACACTACGGTTATTCCAACACTCGTTCTGTACTTAATAATCTATTTAAATTCTGTGAACTACCTAATTTAATATATATATTTTAAGTTTATTTGTGCATCAACTATACTTTCAATCGTGAAGAATTCAAACAAAATGGATGGTGTAGAATTAGAGTTTTGAAGTGAGGGGAAGGGCTTAGTTCGTAAGAAGTGACAAACACGACAATCGTTGAACGGAAGGGTATTAGGAACATAAGATATCTTTACAAACCTCCAGATTATTCCAATTTTGCGCAGAAATTTTGGCTGCCTCGACACTTCCTTTAGCTCCCATTGTGAAACGGGTACTTTAAATTTGTCTTCTTGGTAGATATATTGTGTATAAATATATATGTATTTAAGATGTTCTTTCAGACGTTTAAATTTCACAATAGTTGCGAAAGTTTCAAGCAATTCAAACTGTGGTAAAATAGAAAAACACTCCAAAATGAAGAGCTAATTTATATATTTTTAATTGTGTGACTTAACTAGCTTAACTATTCAACTACCACCAAAGGACCGAAATTGAAAAAGATTATTTTGCAAGAAGTTGCAGAAGTCTATTGAATACGGCGGAGAATGATCACGATGTTGCGATATTGATTTATTAGAAATCGTCTAAGGTAATGAGACTTCCAACACCTTTGTAGAGTGAATTGGAACCAGAATACACCTAATGTAAGCAAAGGTGTGCCGGACAATTATTCCACGTTGCCCCTATTCAGTCAGACTTTTAGAACACACCACAGATGATAAATAATATTTTGAAATATTTCAAAACATTGCAAACATTAATTAAAATTTTCCTAATAATAACTCATTGTCTTTATATTTTAAATAATATTTTTTTCTTCTCACGTAAATTCTTTAAAAAAAACAATATTTTATGCAAAAATGGGAAGTATTTAAAAAATCCAATGATTGTTTAAATAATAATGTGTCATTGTAAGTATTTTGAAGGTGTAAGGGATTATTAAAAAGTTAAATAAGATGAAAATATCGAGTATAAACTGAAATGCTTAGAATCGTTATGCCCGTTACTACTTAAATGTTGTCATCGGACGTTCCTCTCACGTTCATCTAGTGCGCCCGACATTCACCAGCACTTCTCCGTCCGACCGTCGCAGCCTCCTCGGGCCTGATTCCGCACTTCGCAGTCGGCTGACTGCCGAACCACAACACCGAACCATCATCATTGAACACGTTCAACTCTCGCTGACTGCAAACTGGGCGTTGTTGGACCATTTACATAAAGATGCGATATTTGCTGTCTTATTTCAATAAGAATTATGAAATATTTTAAGTAATTTACGAGAAAATTAGTAGATTATTATATTTGAGCGAGATTTAAATCCGAAAGCGTTTAGAAACCTGAAACGTCCCGATATTAGCGAGTGTTGACCGCACCGTGTTGACAGCGAGCGATGAATAAATAATGCTCGGGAGACGATGTTTTCATCTCCGATTCGAAGACGTACCTGTCGCCGCGAGACGCTCGCGACAGCGGGGCACTCGCAGCCCGACACTTATACTCTATTTAGCGCCCACCAATATTTAGAGCGACACGCGTAAGTTACTTTTTCTAGGCAGAGTGAAATGTTTCGGCGAAGCGGTCACCAGCGTAGGTGTGCAATCACTAGGTTCGGTAACGTCGCACCCCTGCAGAGTGGAGAGGGTGCTCATCCGTCCCTCTCTTCCCGGAG
Organism: Eubasilissa splendida; assembly: GCA_031772225.1. Taxonomy (NCBI): domain Eukaryota; kingdom Metazoa; phylum Arthropoda; class Insecta; order Trichoptera; family Phryganeidae; genus Eubasilissa; species Eubasilissa splendida. Next base: position 37,282,013 of record CM062845.1, read on the forward strand.
GGAGGACACGGCGCCGCCGCCTGGCGATCGTTTCGGCAACTACCGGCTGTCAAACATGGCCGGCATCGAATAAACTATCTTTGCTAACGGACTTTTCTCAAAAGATTTCGCCAGAATCTTGAATCATCTTTGATAAATTCCAGATAACCCACGACACTCTGTCTCGATTGCACGCGTCACTGTGTACTGTGGGTATTGGAATATTGCACTATGCGCTCGGGTAATGTATTAGCTTGCAGAGGTGGCGTCGTGCGCATGTGCGGGTTCTTCGTAGATTCGATTTTGGTCCATCGTGTTGGAATCTGTTCCTCGCTGCTCGTTGTACAAAAAGCTCAGAAACCTTTTCCTCCTACTTATATCATTACCGCTCTGTTAATATTTACATAATTCCACAAACATTTTAAGCCTTATTGTATTAAATTAATTAAATTAATGTACGATGGATAAATAATTAATATAGATTATATTACGCTATAATCGTACGTTAAAATATTGTCATGTAATAATTTGTTAATTCATTCATGAAATTGATGATTTATTCATTTATAATATCATCGTCGAACGCTTCACTGACGTGTATTGGTGGCTTTGTTTTTCTCCACCCCTTGCTTTAATTTTAATAACACTGAAAACACGTTAACACCGATTTCTCCGAATCCGACGCTTTACGCACAAACAAATAACAACAATAATAATTTGAATCGCAGAATTATCAGAAGCCAAAAATTAGGAGTAAATTCGTAAATATCTCAATTACACAAAGTAATGTTCAGTTTCACTCACTTAGCGTTGAACTGTCGACCTAACAAGACATATCTCACCATTGAAGATGGATAATGAACTTTATCCGAAATGTTGGGATAACTATGAGCCTTCTCAGGACCAACAAATGCGTGATAACCAAGAAACTTTATCTGACATAATATATAAATTCAACATACACAAATAATATATGTATACAGGGTGGCCTAAACAAGTTAGAACATCTCGTAACACATGAGTTATTTCAAAACATAATATAATTAATTATAATTCTTAATGTACTTTTTTTTGCACAATATTTAGCTAATCAGAAATCATCAAAACACCCCATATTGAATAAACTACTGGGTTTAAATCTGGGCTGTTCGGTGGCCACATGCCTGGCTCGATGAAATTAACATTCTCACGACGAAGAAAGTTGATTGTATTTCTGGATGTGTGAGATGGAGCTCCGTCCTGCTGTAATGTCTAGCTATACTCCGGGCTTTGTTTTGAAACTGATCATTTTCCTAGCACCCCAACATTTTTCAATTCGCAAATTTTTGATCAGAATATGGTCTTATGCAGTGATTTTTGTCATTCTGGACAACAATTTGAAATAACCAAATATAAACAATGGAAAAATTAAAAATCAAAGATGCCGGCCGGAAATTGTCAAAATAAAATGTAATATGGGTAAATAGGTAAGTTAGTAAATTAGTAAACTATTTAAGCTTTTGTTGATACGGTTAAACTAATTTTGATGTAATTATATCACATTTTACGGGCCACCCTGTATATTATTGATATATTATGCCTGGATTAAAAAGGGTCGCTTAGGGAGAATGGCAAGAAAGACGAAAGATGTACTACGCTAGTATTGATAGCACCAGAAATAGAGTATTTTTGCAAGAGACCTAGCATGACTTGGTAAATCAGATACTGAAGTATGGTCGGTTCCGTTAGACGCTTCGAACGAGATGATTTGAATCGCTCAATAGCTGAGTGGTCTATCTGCAAAGTGATCAAGTGGAGATACAATGGATTGAAAAGACGACAAAACATCATATTTTTATTTATTAATAATAAATAACGCATTATTAATAACATCATTATAATTATATAATGCTTCTATATATCCCTGCAAATTAAATGAAGCCAATAGAAAACAATTTTTTTTGAGCGTATTAGTGTACGTAACTGTAAAGATGACATTTTTCACTTGGACGCCGTGCGATTCATTTATGAATGTAGATGAGGCAAGAGTTGTGTGTCAAGAAATCAAGAGTTTGGTGTTCTATTCTATCTGAAACTATAAATTAATATATATAAGTTAGTTATATTCATTAACACGATCGAGAAAACGATCAAGCTGAATCTCTCGTAACATATATTATAATTGTGGCACAATTTGAAGAACATTTTTAAAACGCGCGGAGCAAAAAATCATGCCAATACTTAACAGAGATTGCAAACTGAACTGTGAAGTGTTAATGGTTACGTCATTCATCCATACCCAGTAATGTCCCCTAAAAATATGATCAACATCCCCCAGCCCCTCGTATGATCAACATCCCCCAGCCCTTCGTATGTGCTAAATATGTTTTTTATTATTACTAATCCTGCTTTAAGAAGTATTTCAAAAGGCTAACACATCTAATAAATTTTTCATTATATTGTTTCGAATATTTTAATTGATGCTAAACGTACCAAAACAAACACCAATTCCTAATATAATGAAACATATGTGATGTATAGAATCAAAATCAAACATCTCAATTTGTATGGTTTTTGAGTTAGGTGTGTACAAATATAAAGCAAATTAATGTTTACAAGACCAGCTTATCGAAATTAAACAAATACCTTCGAATTTCGTATAAAAGCCAGATTAAAATTTGCTCAATCGCAGACATGTTCAATGGATAATTAATTCAAACCCACAAATATGTTTTCAGCCAATAAGACGACAGTATTTGGCCATGTGACCTGTGGTTACTGATCATTCTCAATATGATTCCAAATTTGATAGTTGTGGTACAATGGTTTTTGTAATTTACTCAAAAATAGGTAAAGTGGACATGTCTGCTTTTGATTCTGGACATCACATATGTACCTTGTCACTTTTATCACATGATTTTAGTATAAATATTCAGCAACGGTTCAGCGAGAGGATCCAAATTCTTACAACTAGACTATGCGAACCGGTGCGAACTCATAGGGCGATATCACTGGGCCTTACTATTCAGATACATACGGGGATATCATTGGGGATACCTATTCAGACACATGCGGGGATATCACTGGTCATACCTATTCAGGTACATACGGAGATATCACTGGGCAGACCTATTCAGATATATACGGGGATATTACTGGGCATACCTATGCAGATATATACAAGTGATAATAGATTTTATTTTAAATATTTTTAAGAGATTGTGAGTAGTTTACACAATATTTGTGAGTCTGGACACGTGGATGAATCGGTTATGAGATTATGTTGGATACAACGAATACCTTTCTACCCTCGAGCACAAGCGGCTTTGCAAGGTAAAATGGCACTGATCACTTTGGCAATACATTTATAATTAAAAAGTTCTGCTATCTGATTACAAAATATGAATCGGAGATATAGTGATTACAGCATCATGTAGAATGAATGGTTTTTAAGATCCACGTGCACCTTCCACTAGTTGTGTGCCAATAATTGTACCACGCGTGGGTTATATACCGACAAATAAACAAATTATGATTTGTATAAAAATGTTGCCAGAAGAAACGTGAAGGCAAGAGGACGGTCTTCTGCAAAATGAAGAGACCAAATAAAGAAGTTAACAGTGTCCTATTTACGTTTAAGTTTTAAGACCGGGAGGAATGGTGACGTATTGTGCACCAGATGCCAGATACTTCAGGGGACCATTACGCTCATCACATTAAAATTATAAATAATTTAATAACACATGTACCTATCCTCGTGCATCCGTACCTATCTATGTATGATATGGTATCTATATTTGGTATGCTCTGTGATGTGGATTCCTATCGACCTCTGTGAGAAATGGTATCCATACCTATCTAGCTCTACATTATGTGATATCCGTTCCTATCTACCTGTGTACGCTGTGGTACCCGTGCTTACCTCTGTATGGTGTGGTATTTATTTCGATCTGATCTATTATATGATATCTATACCCATCTACCATGATATGATGCAAGTACCTACTCGTATCTTTTTATCTACATTTGATATGATGATGTGAACCATATACTCGTATTTGTCCATTTTCGTTTTATGAATATGTTGATTCAATTTGTTAAAATTCGAAGGATTGTGAATTTACTAGTAAAAACGCGAAATCTGCATGGGCGTCAGTAATGTTTTTTTAGTAATATTAATATTGCGAAATTAATAAAATTATAATTGTAATTAGTAAATAATATCATCTATTTACTGCACGTTTAATTTTGACTATTTGATTTTATATTGACTGTATATCAATACAATACAAAATTGTATTTTCGAATGAAAAAATTTGCTTTATTCGAAATCTGGCCTGACCTAATCAAACCTAACTAAACTTACCTAAGATAATCAATAATAGTAAATATTCGAATTGAAACGTCTGATAAGAATAAAAATAAGAGGTAAGATTACGTTAAATTAAGTAAAGTTAGGTTAGATTGATTAATAGTTATTGAATAGTAGGAAATAGTATTCGCTGAAGTATCTCTTATTTATAATACATCGAATTGGTTCACACGTCTGTAGAATAACAGTATAGTGTTGCAATAACGTTTTATTTGTAGCAATTTTAGTTTCTTCGATTTCGTTTAATAGTTCTTCGTATTATGTCATAGTTAAAATAGTGTCTTTAGAAAACTTTGCATCCTCACTATTTAACAAATCATTCATACATGTTTCTTACTACATAATTGGTGATAAAGCAAAATTTTCTTTTACACAATTACTGATATTTAAATTAAAAAGCTAATCAACAGACGTTTTTCTTTATAAAGGAACTGATACGAGACGAGACGGGAACGATACTGAGAAATTCAAGTCACAATGACATTATTATCGAACTTAAAGTACCAATTTGCTGGTAAGAACGCAAAATTACTAACGCTTGTGGAGAGTTCTCGTATTTACCAGTAAATTTGCATTCCAATGGATTTCGGCATTTTATTTATATATTTACTGATATATATTTTCATTTCGGTTCTTTCCTCCCTCTGATTTTCAGTCAATCAATGAATATTTTATATAAAAGATATGTATGAAAACATTCCAATAATATATTTCACAATAATAATATTCCATTTCAACTGCCTACATAAATGTAAGTACATAATTCATAGAATTCAAATAATACATATTATGGATTATGGAAAAAGCACGAGACGTCAAAGGGCTCTGATATATTTTACGCAATTTTCGAGCCCATAGAAACATATTCACAATCAGTTGGGGTTGACAGACAGCAACACACCAAAGAGTCAAAAATTTCACATATGCTTTTTCAAACGTTTTTTGTCAGAGTCCAGCTCACAGCCGATAGCCAGATAGATTACGATGCGATGCATGGCGTAAATTGAAATAATAATTCATTTTATTTACATGAAGATTTTATGTCAATGTTCATTCATTGTTGCTTGGTGCGTTTTTTTTTTTTGTTATTAAAATGTGCCTGAACAGTATGCAACCCTATCAATATGTCAAAGCGCAGTGTTGTGATTTGTCACCTATAATTTGACAGTAAGGGCCGGTTATGTGATCAGTGGTAAGTTTTACTAAAGTAATTTTTTTTTGCGAAAACGGGTTATTCGATCATTGGTAATTAATATTTACTCATCGAAGGTACATTCGATAGTAAATTAATTTTACCAATCAATATCGAATGGTAAAAACCGAAAAACGTTAGTTAAAAATGGCGGACCTTAAACAACTATTTCAAAAGTCAACTGACACAGTGATACTTCAAAAGTTGCAGTGTACGACAATGCATCGTATAATATCCCGCTATTTTAGTGATAAATGTTCGTCCGATGATGAGCTCACTGTTTAATTCATGTTACCAAAAATTTTTCGCCAACAAAGTGACAGATTTCGAATAGAGGAGTGAATAAAACCATAGATTAATCATATAATTGTTGGTATGTATTGCAAATAGTTAATGAATATTTATAATAAATAAATTTTGGTCAAATTCGCAGACATTTCTACCCCTCCTACGTAAAGTATCGTAAGTAAAAAATTACATTTTTAATCATTCTAATATTTCGTATGTATTTGATACTTATTTACGTTGCAGATCAAATATATATACTATATACGATGATGTAAGTACTAATAAAAATAATATTAAAATGTATCAAATACGTGCAAAATGCTAGAATTATTAATAATAACATTTTTTACTTACGATACTTTATGTACGAGGGGTTGATTTGATTATTGTTCACCGTTCATACTATTAGGCAGAAATTTAATTTGCCGTACGAACAACTCGCAAATATTTATTTACCACGGGCATAGTAAAAAGTTACTATTGTAAAAATTTACCATCATCGAAATTTACTATTTATCACACAACCGGCTCTAAAACTGTCACACGCCGAGCCGTCTGATGAAGAACAATATATTCAGAATGACGAAAGAATTATTTTAAAAATAGGCAAAAAAAAAAATTTTTTCTATAAACACCAGTGTTTTTTAATTAATGAAACCTTTTCTAAACATCCAACTCTCTATATGTTATTTTTCTATATAAATGTAATTAATATGTGACTATCGTTTCATCTATTTTATAAAAACCTTAAAATGTTTTCTGTTTTTTATGTAGACTGAAATACTAGAGGCAACCTAATTTTTTTTTTGTAAATAGTAATGAAATTTTTTTTCTATTAAAAAAATTGATTAATTACTTATCTGAAGATAGGTACAGTTAACAATATTATGTGAAAGTATGATTCCAAAAATTATTATAATTACAAAATGCAAAGGTGTATGGTATTAGTAATATTATATTATACTTATAATATATAATATAGCGTTGACGCCGTAATACATTTTTGACTGACAGAATTTAAAGTAAGATTTACGAAGTTCTTCGCAAAAAAACACAGTAAGCTCCCTCTTATCCAGTAATAACCGGAATTCTCAAGTTACTGACACTCAAATAGAAGTATATTTTGTGATATGCAATTTAGTGTTAAGTGTTTAAAAATGTATAAATTAAAGACATGTTTTTATATATTTCGCATATTAGATTTGATAAAAAATTTTTTTTTTCTTAAATTACACTTTTATTTATTCACACGCAGCAGGTACATAAAGTTTTAATAAATTTTTTTGGTGGTTCTGGATAAAAGAAAGTTTAGTGTATAACAAATGTTGTATATTTTATTTTATATTATAATAAAAATTAAAAAAATAAAAGAAATAAAAATTATTTACCAATATTTTGCTTTGATATTATTAAATCAATTTTTGATATGAATTGTTAGATAATTTTGTAGATGTTAGAACTGTTAATTTAAAAATTATTTAAAAAGATTAAATTAATTAATTGTATGGTCATACTACGTGGGACAAAAGTTGGTGCGCTGAGCCGCAGAAAATCAAATTTTAATTATTCCGGTATGCAAACGTGGTTACCATCAAAATAGTCTCCCCCCGGCTAAATGTACTTAGTCCAACGCTTATTTCATTCTTGGGAACAGTGTTACATGGCTTCCAAAGTTAGGCCCTACAGGTGTTTCGTCGTCTCGTTTAATGTTTTATACATCTTCAAAATTTTGCAACATTTTTTACACACAGCTTCCGCATGTTTAAATCTTCTTTCAAAAATGTTTAAACAGGATAACCACTGATTCGTAGCTCAGCTGCTATTTTTCTAGTGGCAAGGAACCAAATCGTGAACATGTTGAATGTTTTTATCACCACGTGACGTTGAAAAGTTTCTCTCTCACGCTTCGTCATCCACGCTTACCCGCCCTTTCTTAAACCGGTTCACCCACTGATCACTGATCTCACGGCATGCAGAGTTCCGGGTACTGATAGACCCCTTGCGCCTTCGTTTTTAGGGGAAAAGGAGAGTTTACTGCTAGCTTACAGCAGAGCACTGCTATAGGTGGGGCAGGGCACTGCTAGAGATGAGGCAGAGTACTGCGAGAAGTGGGACAGAGTACGGCTAGAGATAGGGCAGAGTTCTTCTAGAGGTAGGGCAGAGTACTGCTAGAAGTAGAGCAAGGTACTGATACAGGTGGGGCAGGATTTAGTAATTTAGAAAGACCATCTTGGGTCTTCTATGTCGGGAGGGAATGTTTATGGTGGGGTTCGGGTGGTTTAAAAGCCCATCATATAAATGTTTTGAGATATGTCTGATGTGATCCCTTATTAGGGGGTACCTGTCATGATGGAGAAATATAATTCTGGACCAGTTTGGCGCACCTAGAGCTAACCGGATGGCTTTACTTTGCAAAATTTGTAGTCTTTTAAGGAATTTTTGGTGTTTGTCCCCAGACGGGGGCTGCATAGATGAATGTAGGCCTGAGAATAGCATTGTATAACAAGAGCTTGTTGTCGATGTCCAGCTTACCATTAACATACAGATGTACTGTTCTTGTAGGTTAAATCTGCCGTCAGCGGTGCGTGGAGGGTGAGTCTCTAATATGTTTTTATTTTGTGTCGTCTCGTATCCCGGAAGGGAGTGCCTCTTCACTTCCCCACTGCTCCCAGGCCTTGTTAATTGTATTATTGTATTATTTTATATTATCTTTATGTTACTTGGACCTGTTATTGGACCTGTTTTATTTTTACTATTCATAAACGACATTGTTGATATTTTTAATTGAGTTCATGTTCTGTTGTTTGCAGATGATCTTAAAATACATAAAGCAATTTCTAACATAAATGACTGTATTACTTTGCAAAATAACCTAAATTTGTTTTATATATGGTGCTGTGCTAACGAACTATATCTTAATGTAGAAAAATGTAAACAAATAAGTTTTAATAGAAGTAAAAATCAACTCCTTTTTCAATACAGCATTAACAATATTGATCTATATAGAGTCGCAGTTATGCAGGATTTGGGTGTGCTCTTCGACGAAAAATTTACATTTATTCAACATTACAATGAAATTTGCAACAAGGCGATGAAATCCTTAGGATTTGTGTTAAGGACAGCCAAAAACTTTAACTCGCTCCGCTCTCTAACAACTTTACATACATCTATTGTAAGTGCGCTGGAATATAACTCCACTCTGTGGTCTCCCTACCATGGCTCACATATTATAAAAATCGAAAGAGTGCAACATAAATTTCTAAGATTTATCAATTTTAAAAAATATAAATTACGATTATTATTATTATTGTTTAAGAGTATATATCATTTTTAAAAATTAGCCCCGAGAAAGAATGTGAGCGATATAGTATATCTATATAAAATGATCAATAGCATGTTGGACTGCCCTGAGTTGATACAAATGGTTTCGTATAAAGTACCAACTCAAACGAGACAACATGAAGTGTTCTTTGAAGGTACACATAGAAATAACTATGCTGTTAACTCGCAATATCGCGGATGCATCGACTTGGTAACAAGTTGAATTTCGTTGACATTTTTTGTTGCAGGAGCATACTTGAGCTGAAGAAATATTTGTTTGTAAATTACACTTAGTTTTAATTTTTTTATGTTATATTTAAATTGTTATATTGAAATGGAAATTAAAAATGTACTGTTATATTTCGAATAAATAAAAAAATATTCTTATGTAAAAGCCCACAAGGGCGTTGATGGAAATAAACGTTGTGTATTGTAAATGTTATTAATTTATTTACTTATAAAGTGAGTCAACCGGGGACAACGAGGGCAAATCTTGTTTTGGCAGCTGTGCGATATCGCCCTGTCAATATGCGGGGCGCTATCGAACAGCTGCCTAGTAGCATTAAAAAATCCCAACCAGGCGGCGAATAAGTAGAACCGATATAGGAGCCTTGAGCTTATTGCATCGGCCCTGAGTAAGCGGTGGGTCCGCCCTAATTGTCAACACACAGATCTACGCTTCATAGCAGAATCTCCATAGACAGTTTCTAATATTTCAAGAAGTTTTCGCCTGCCTTAGTCGAGTTTCACAAGAAATTTAATGATGATTATTTACTAGTTTAAAACATCTGGCTCCATTTCGACAGCGCAAAAAAAATCGTTCACATATACCTGCATAACAAAATACGTACGACCTCAATTGCAATCGAACATGGACTGACGACTCATAAGACTTCTCCGTAGACGCCAAACTACGGCAGAAGCATACAGGGTTGCCACACCAAACGACGGTTTGCCCATAAATATCGGTTGAACGATAAATCATCACGCAGTAGGCTGCAGCACATAGCATATTGTTGATAGCAATAGATACCGCCATAGTATATCGCGAATATGCTATTTTATTTAGGTGCTAATGAAAGGTAATGGATATATTTGATTGCTCCAGGATTGCGTGTCGATCTGAGAAAGTTAAATACGAAGACAGGCTGGACAAAATACTAGCTGGCTTAAATTTATTATTATTGTTTAAAAAGTTTTAAAATTTTACATTATTTGTCGTACGGCAAGCGTAAAGTGAGGCGAGAGACATCGGATTTCCGAGGCATAGTGTGTACACAGGGACTATACGAAAGCCAAGAGTTGTCTTCAAAGAATCTCACGGGAGCAAAATCTGTATCTCTGAGATTGTCTCGAGTTGAAAATCTCTAGAAAATCTCAATCATGGACACGGGCCATTTATAAATATTGAGTGAATAAATTAAGAAAAAATGACACTGAATGCTGACAAATGGCGTCACCGCCTAGACAATCTGAATCTCCCCAGTAGCAGTTAAAACGCAATAAATGTTTATAATTGAATACCTTATGTTAATGTTTGATGACTTGTATCTAACTTTCAGAATAGATAGTTGTATGAATCCATAGTAGTTTTTAGTTAACATTTATATGCACGTATCAAATCACGTTTGAGACTTGTCTCTTTCCAACAATTACATGACTTCTGAGTTTATCTTATAATAAAATCTTATCATGTGTACATAGTATTGAAATGTATCTCAACTAAATCTCTAAGATTGTCTCCTTCCGTGAAATCGATGAAAACAGTCCTCATATTTTCAAAGAAATTATTCTGGAAAATAAAAATGTTTTCAACTATTCTATATTGAATTTTATTTATGAGATTGCCAATTTTTCAGCGTGCTCTAGTACCATACACGTAAATAAACAAACAAGCAATCTGAATTCGCATTTCTAAGGGTAATTATGAAAGTGTCTTATCTACAATATATACCGGCAGTGCTGTATGTGTGCTCCCATATAAATAATCTAATCATCTAATGTGTTTCAATAAAGCTTTCTTCTTTATAAATAAATTTGAAAGGAAACTCATGTCATACGTTAGTATCAGGTGTCAATTTCCTTAAAAATATGAATTAGATGGATATGTGACTTTTTTTTATTCTGAAGGTACTTTTTTAAAAATAAATGTATCGCTAGTTATTAGAAAAATTTAAATATGTTATGAATATTATGTTGGTACCTAGGTAATTATTATATCTAAGTAATTATTATATGTTGGTATCTAGGTAATTATTATATGTTTATATCTAGGAAATTATTATATCTAGGTAATTATTATATGATAAGTTTTTGCTGTATTACCAATTATATTTGGTTGTTTATAATATTGTATTGTATTGTAAACAACCAATAACTTCGAGTGTGTAACATTTAGCTAAAAGCCGATTCGTATTACATTATTTTATTATTTTTATTATTAGTAATATTTTTAAGTAGTTCGTTAGTTCCGAATAATATAAAGTAATATGTTTTAAGTTAGTTCCGAATAATTTAAAGTACCAAAATTTTAAATAATCAAGTTTAGTATGTCTGACAACGCGTAACGCTAAAAAATAACGAATAATAATATTATCAATATTTTATATGTCCAAGAATACACAATTACTGGATTTGTGCCTACAAAAGCAGATATCTCATAGAGATGGCGATGATGTAGTGGTACTCGAAGCGAGTCCACATACTAACATATACAACTTTCAAAAATTTGATAAATATGGAGATTGAGGGGTGAGAATTGGTGTACGTTATATATATATATATATAAAGTGATCACTTAAGCCAGCCGAAGACAAGTCACAAGCCCTGTAATTACCCCATACTTTCATATATTTTCCATTAAATATAATAAAAAATAGCTTTGTCTCTACGAAATATGTGATATTTGTTGAATAATAATAAACCGTTGTTTGTAGTGTCCTCCAGGCACCTGCCTTTTCGATTTTTTTTACTTTAAAAAAATCAATTTATTATTTAAAATAGAAGTTAACCCTGATTTTTAAGCTACAAAAGTGTTGATAATGTGCATTTAAAATCATTCCAAAGTACCTTATATATTTTTAATCTTCTTCTTCTTCTTCTGCCGATTTGCGTTCAGTATTGAATACAGGCCTCCTCTTTTTTCGCTTTCCACACTTCCCTGCCTCTTGCACTTTGCTTCCAATATTTTCCTGATATTGTCTGACCATTACGTCTCCCTCTGTTTGCTTTCCACAGCTCACTATCCTTGCGCGTTGCTTCCAATTTTGCCCAACATCTTGGCTGATGTTATCAGACCATCACGTTTTAAGACATACATATATACATACTCGTATATTAAAATCTTATATATTTAAAACCTAACAACAACCGTTCTAGGACGGGCTACATACTGTCTATACATATTTGAAGTTGACTTTACTGTGACAATATGGTACAATAGTTTAACGTATAGGGTGTTTCAATAAGTGGCCAAAAGCTCTTCAATCTTCGATTTGTGGACGATGCCACAATGACAATGCGTAGGTAGCTTGAACAGTGTAAAATGGCAGAACTTAACTTAGCACCGGGTCTTGAAATAAATAGAAGCAAGACGACATACTCGAAAGTACATCTAATTCTCTCTAATGTTCTTGACTAAGAGGCCAAGATATCCAAACTGATCAAAATTTGTAAAGACCATTCCTTCTCGAGTAATGTAAAAGTCCGGCTGGTTAAAGTCCTGATAATCTCCGTAGTTCTGCATGGCATTAAAGAGAAAGAAAAAAAAAAGCTATACGCCTTCGAGATGTGGAGTTGACGTCTTATACTGCGTATACCATGAACTGCGAGACGAACGAATGTGTCTATTATTTAGGGAGTCCGTCGTAAAGAAAGGCTTTTCACAACGTGTAGAAATCTTTCGTATTTTTGGCAAAAGAAAGTATAGATGAAAACAGCCTGAAGAACTACGATCATCGGGAATGAGAGGTCGATCTCTAGCAAGATGAATAGATCCAATCTGAGACATAACTGCAGACTCGCTACACGTCAGTGGAGGCAAGCAGTTCGCGCTGTAGACTCAAACTAGTAGACCACGATGCTTCGTCATGAGAACAACGACTGAGAAAGAGAGGTAGTCAATATATTATCCCTTAAAAACATAAAGCACGATTTTTATATACAAACAAAAAGCTACTAGCTAAAGTACTAGGGTTAAGTCGTAGAACTAAAATAGTTCAGAATTATAAATGTTGTGATTCAGGATAAAATACATGAAATAACCTAAATATAATTGTTATAATACATCGCACATGTCTACCAAATACAGTGGTATCGAAACACGTTTACACTAAATTGGAAGATATTGGAAGTTTAATTTATTTTCGCTGTCTAAAAATTCACTATGTGATATATTTTTTCTAGAGGTCTGTGCCCGGCGTCCGAGATTGGTTAGATTTGTAATTTAATTCGAGAGCTAAAGCAGACCTAAAGATTAACGATGTGCAAAATTTGGTTTACGCAGTGACAGGGTGGGGTATTTATATTTTCTCAGGATCCTAGAGAACAAGTAATAAATATTTCGAACCGATGGCATTTAATGTAATTACATATTTAATATATAGCGGGGTAACTAGGGGTAAAAGCGAGGAGAAAGGGTCCCTATTTATATTTTGCATTGGGTCCTAAACAGTAACTGCGTAAAATTTGATTTGGTAGTAGGATTGTATAAAGAACAGACAGACAGGCACACATTCAATTTTATGAATATACAATAGATTAGAAATGAACTATAAATGATGTTGGCCAAGAAAGCTATAATCAAGTTTTATGATCAAATCAAACAAAATGTAACATAGCATCTAAAAAAAAATATCATGTTTTAGGAAAAAATCTGAGAATACAAATAAATCATCAATCAATAAGACATCAAAATAGTTTTAATAAAAGCATAAATTTTAAATTTTTCAAAAACTTTAAATATTGTAAAAACAGCAAATTTAGCAAATGGGTTTTGAGTACGCTGCGAAAATAAAAGCTTTGTATGTTTTAAATAATAAACTGTTATTCGATAATAAACACAATACAGAGGATTAACGACGAGAATACATTTTTGATATTGTTGATGCACAAAATGAATTACCGTTGCTTAAACGCTTCACCTGTAAATTTCCACTCACATAATTGTTTTGCTGTGAAAATGTTTGATGTATAAATTTCTACTCACAGAAATATTGTATCGTATTAATACTGGCGTACATGTTTCCGTCGTACAAACGTTAGGGAACAAAATTCCCAGAATCGGACTTATAGAACTAGTAGTCTCAAAGGGGATGTTTTAGATCTTCTGAGCAATAATAATACTAGAAGTGACAAGTTTATGCAAGAATTCATGTTGTTAAAAATTGATGTTAAAAAAGCACTATAAATAAGATCAATATTTGCACACCACACTTCAAACGTTTTAATATATACAGAATAGCCCAAAAAAGTGAGTACATCTCGTAACACATGAGTTATTTCAAAAGATAATATAATTAATTATAATTCTTAATGTAATTTTTTTTCCCTCCTTGTTTCTCAACGACCTTTTCTAAGCGCATACGCCACTCGTTTATGGTTCTGTCAATAAAACGCTGCCCCAGATTTCTCTATTCCTCAATTATTCCCAACTTGAACTGATCAACTGTGGTAAATTTTCTCCGAAGGTAGACTTTTTCTTGTAAAACACCCCATATTGCATAATCTACCGGGTTTAAATCTGGGCTGTTCGGTGACCACATGCCTGCCTCGATGAAATTAACAATCTCACGACGAAGAAAATTGATTGTATTTCTGGCTGTATGAGATGGAGCTCCGTCCTGCTGTAATGTCCAGTTATGGCGACAACATGTCGCTTAAATTACAGGCATCAAACCTAGATCTGAGAACATATTCACAACAATATTCACTGTTTACTTTGGCGCTTGGTTCATCGAACACAACACTAGTCTTCGCCATTCGAGACGCGCTAACTGATGTAATTATATCACATTTTACGAAATGTTCTCACTTCTTTTGGGCCACCCAGTAAATGTTTATATGTATTAAAATGTTTAACATTAATAAAATAAAGTCGGTTACATAAAAATTACATTTATAAGGTGTGTTAATATGACGTTTTGCTCTCAGAACTTATTAATTACCTAATTAGTTATCTATTGCATTTTGAACGCATAGTTAAAAGTTCAACTGATGCATACTAACTTTATGGCTCATGTTCACAGATGATATTTTTAAAAGATTATCGACTCGAGACAATCTCTGAGATACGGATAATGTTCCCATGAGAGTCTTTGGAGACAACTCTAGACTATCGTAGTCCCTGTATATCTATCATGTCTCAGAGATTCTTTATCTTGCGCTCTACTTTACGTTCATCGTACGTCAAATATCAAATGTCATTTTCGTTCGTCAGTTAGATGATTTTGAATTTCCCCAGCAGCAATTAAAACTTTTGTAATTTAATGCCTTATATTCATATTAATGTTTAATGAAGTATTTCTAACTTTTAAGCCGTTCTATGAGTTAATCTCCAGATCAAAATCTCAACACGTGTACATGGTATTGAAATATATCCCAACAAAATCTCCGAGATTATTTCATTGAGTTTTCATCTAAGCACATGGACCCCTATATCTCCGAGATTTTAAAATAGAGTTTCATCCGTGTACACGTACACCCATACACAACAAATTTTTTTAATTAATTCTGTACCCACATCTATAAATAATAAGCATCGATACCTCAGAATAACATGGTTCTATCTGATACTGACACTGTTTTGAGATAATGAGCTCAACAGTGTTGATTGAATTTCAACATGTATTTTATTTTGAGTGCAAATATGATCAGTTTTATGGTCTTAACTTATTTTCAGTATCATCATTGAAATTAAAAATATTTTTATTTATTATCTTTGTTTTATTAACCACTAAAATAATAAATAAAAATATGAATCTTAACCACAAAGATAACATTGCTGATTTTAAAAGTGAAATTAAAAATAAATAAAAATAATATAAATTAACAATAATGATCCATAAATAACTGATACAGTTGGAACATTCAGCTCTTGCTATTTCCTTTAATATCCGTTAAATAGAGTTGGTGTGTATAGAAGAGTAATTTTTTATTTGCTTACCACTTCAAAAAAGAAACTAGCTCTTGTGCTTGGAGAGGAAATATATTTGAAACCCATTTCACGCAATAACTCAAATTAGCCCAAAATGTTAGTTGGAACCTTGTTATTCTAAGGGATCGATATGTTAAGCGCCCGTACTTCCTAATTCTAATTCGACAAAAAATTTCGTCAATTATTCGATGTGTTCTTCGACGAAAAATTTACTTTTTCATATTAACATTAACAATGAAAGGGTCGTTAACAATCAAAATGGTACTGCAATTACGAACATAACGACGTAACAGCATTTTGGAATGATTAGAGTCGCTCAATGACCAATATCAATGAAACAACTGTAAATAAATGACTCGGGTATGGTATCAGCAAAAACCAGTGATACTTAGATGAAGTTAGAGCTGCAATATAACATCTCAAACTAGAAAAAGCGGTGTTGTTAACGAAGTCTTCATAAAAACAATTAAACATATGTAAATTATTAGAGTAGACATGTTTCATAAATTTGTTACCGAGTATGGAAATTTGGTAGTCTGAATGCAGTGGAAATGAGATCACTTAGGCGTATATGTAGCAGATTCATATATGCCAGAATAAAAAATGAAGAAATTAGGGATAAATGATAACCTGATTATAGAATAGTGAGTAATATTAAGAAAGGAACGCTTTGGTGGTTTGGTCATGTGGAACGGATGAATAAGGAGAGATATATATATGATGCAAGTGTCGGTTGCAACAGAAATAGAGGAAGACTTGGCACGACCAGGTAAATCAGATGCTGGAAGATGGTTATGTTAGAAGCATCAATAATCGACGAGCTTGTATTAGAATATGTATGAATGTGGATAAGGTGAGAATTGTGTCAGGAGAGAAGAGTGTGGCGCTCTATCCAAAGTTAATTAGTTTGTTAATTAGTCTAAAGACTGAAGTCATTCTATCTTTGTTCCTTTACATATAAAAGGTCCCACCGAAATATTACTACAGATTAATATTGATCATATCTCGTGCCAGTAAAATTATACTCCGTGTACGAGTGAGGTTAAAAACATACCTTCCAAATGAAATTGCCGAAGAGCAGCAGGCTTCATGAAAGGAAAGATAAACAAAATCTTATTCTGCGACAAATAATAGAAAAAACGACATCCCGCTTGCATCAAGACACTCGACTAAGTACTGTGGCCAAACCGGATACCTTGTGCTGCTCGTGAGATTTCTGTACGAGAATAATAGCGCAGGTATAAAACAGGATGAACAAATTGGATTTATTATTTTATTATGGCAGGGCTGCAATATATCCCCACTATTTTTTTAATATCTACACAGAACATAACGTGTTAGAAAACTAAAACAAGGTGATAATACACTGGAAAACGCATACCAATCTCGCTACGCAGAGGACAACGCAATTCTAAGAAAAAATACCTCACCAGAAATACAGAAGTGCCATATTCACAAGACTAGATGAAAATGAAAGAAATATTGACGTTAGATGTAATTTTCATTGAATATGGATTTCAAATTCAAAAAAAAACTATTGATCAAGATGTACACAATTTATCTGGGATATTTCATCGGGCTACCAAAAATATAATAAGGACTCAGTGGAGAATTGGGCAATAATTAAAATGACTTTAATTCATGATTCTAAACTTTCCTCCTCTTACAACAGCATAAGATGCATAAGAGACAACCCCGATTGGTCGAGCATTCAATTGATATTTTTAACTCAAATATAATTGACATTCTGAGGCGCTTATTATTGAGGGAGACTTATTCCCAACAATATAAAAACACTCGCTCGCCGTTTTTCTTTATTTACTGATAACCAGTTAAACCTCTCCGCACGTGTAATAAAAATAAATAAATATTTTTATTTGAACAAACACTTTTATGCGAATGAAAAATGAATGCAGAATGGTTGCAGTGTGAAAAAGGTGGAATTTTAAGAAAGAAATATGGGAAAATAATAAATAATGAATTAACAAACAAACGTAGTAGTTATAGCACTTGCCTGATGACAAAATAAATAGTCAGAGGGTTCGACACCGAGACACCAAAAAATTCTTAATGTTAGTCGGAAAATAAAAATGATATTGATTCGACGTGTGTTCCGCGTAAGCATGAATATTTTCTTTAAAAAAAAGGATAATGAGAATTAAAGATTTACTTAGAAACACAAATCGTTAATTCTTATGCTTTTAAATAGGCAATCCACCCTTCAAGAGTGATTTGTGCCATTGATCAAATTAAAACTTTATTTTACAGAAAAAGTACAATAATATTATAGAATAGGAAACATTATATTACAAATCAATACCATTATCGTTCAAAAAATTTGATATTATATAAATTAAGTGAGGCGAGTTAAGGAAAAGATTTAGAATTAGATTAAATTTTTTTAAACATTAGAATAACGTGACATATGTTTTAGTTAGTTTATTTTACATCTCGAAGAAGAAAATGATGTTTTTAGAAACCGGTTGATGTTTGAAAATTATTCATTGAGTGGTTAATTATAAACAAAGTTAAATAGGTAATCTATAAAATAATTTGTATTCTTCTCGTGACCTATCCATTCAACAAACATTGGCTATCGTCTTGGGTATTATCACTTTGTTCATTGGGGAAAATCTCTACAGTAGACTGGTCGTTGCCTCAGGTTCTTCAGCCAAGATGTTCTCCTTCATCCAGGGCCTCGACTTCCAGCAATCTGTCCCCGCATTATGAGGTGCAAGATCTCGTACTTCTCTGAATATTTCATCACATGTCCGCTATATTGAAGTTTCCTTTCGTAACTCTCCGTCCAGCTTATTTTGAGCATTATTCTGCAGATGCACATCTCAAATGCTTCAAGTCACCTTATAATTTTTTCAGTAAGCGTCCTTGCTTCTATTCGATAAAATAATATCAAAAACACAAAGCACAGACCATTCGCGTTCGTAATCTAAGATTGATATCATGACTGCAGAACATATTTTTCATGGGAATAAAGATTGAACGAGCTTGCTGAATGCGGCATTTGATTTCAACAGAAGGATCCCATCATTCATTTCTTTCAACCCAGGTAAATAATTATTTGTACCTTCTCCAATTTCACTCTAGCAATATAAAGACTTTCATTGTCAGCTGTGTTCTGTTTGCTGACGAGCATATTCTGTTTTAGTTATATTCAATTCTAACCCAAAAGTCTCATATCTTCCCGTTTAGTCCAGCAAAAATTTTAAATCATAAAATAAAGGTGCATCCGTTAAATTAATATGCTGCATCGTGGAGGTTAAATTTCGTTTATTCGTGCATTTTCTCAAATTTCATTTAAGGGTGTACTTTCATTTTTCTAGTTTGTAATTCGAGAAATTCTGCGCGCATTTTTAACATCTTGTTAATTTGTCTTAATACAGATTTGTCTCCGTAATCTTGGCTTCAAGATTATTTAAAAATACATTTCGTATAAGCAAAAATTTTTCATATTAGGACAATTTTGTGGCACGTGTAAATGAATTGAATGGTCGCGGTTTTTCTTATAATGCTTATTATCTTAACTATTAAAAATAACGTTCAGTTTATAAGTTTTAAATTAGTGTATAGGTCTTATCTAAGTCACAGTTTTAAAAAAAAGTCTAATCGAATGTATAACTTTTAATATACCTAAATGAATAATAAAAACTCACATGTACGTAAAAAACGCGAAAAGATTCATTATTATTGAAAGAGGCGCCTTAATGAATGAAAAATATAAAAATATAAATCAATTAAATATGTGTGTAATAAAGGAATTCATGGAAATGAATGTGCTGATAAAATGGCCAAGGAGGCCACTCTTTCCGGAGTTTTCTCTCATCAATTCCATATCACGATGTATGATAGACTTAATATGGTAAAAAAACGTACGAATTCTATCTAGACTGCACAATGGATGGATCCAAATAATTATAACGGTAATCTGCTTAAAATTATTCAAAGATCTATTCCTCGCACTCCCTGGTTCTCCAAAAAGAAAGTCTCCAAAAGAACAATATTAAATATCTCTAGAATGAGAATTGGGCATTGCCAGGTAGCCTCACATTTATTCAGATTGATCTTAATAGATTCCTCAATGTGTGAGTGTGGTGCCGAGGAGGAAACCCTCGACCATATCTTTTTTGCCTGTCCATTGCGGATCACAGTTTTTTTTTATAGTAAACTCGTCAATGATAATTTTCTACTCCCGGTTAACTTGTGTCATCTTCTTTCCCTTAGTTCGTCACATTTAATCTATATAATAGTAAATTTTTTGAACGACAATAGTATCGACTTGTAATATAATATTTCCTAATCTATGATATTATTGTACTTTTTTCTATATAATAAAGTATTAATTTGGCACAAATCACTCTTAAAGGGTGGATTACCTATTTAAAAGAAGAAGAAGAAATATGTGTATAATAATAATTCATGGCAAAATATAATGTGATGTTCGGTCAATAGCAAGATTCGCCCACCTACTGTTGCCAAGGCAAGTCAAGCGGAATATTACTGAGCAGAATGCTTGTATAATATTTATAGATTTGTATTTTAAGAAAACAATATTCTTCGGCGACAGTATTTTTCAATTCTGTAATTTAATTAAATTAATAGCTATTTAAATATGTAAGTATTGTCAGGAAGATGCCTACTATTCATTTATTTGTGTATTTTTTGTATGAACACGCTGTACGAGTGTGATGATTCGATGTCTCCAGCTGGCCTCTGATACTGTTACGTCGCAGCGAGCGGTCAAAGCGTCTGACATTTCTAAAGGGCGTGGCACACAACAAAAGTTGCGCGTCGTAAATTCCGCCTCTGGTTCGCGAAGGCGATGGAGTAAACCGAGAGGCGAAACTTTCGGCCGATCCGGCGAAACCGCCCGCGGACCGGACCGCGGGGGAAAGAGCAAGAAGAAATATTCGAGTAAAATTTGAAAATCGGTTTCGGTTCGAGTGCGTATTTTTCCCGCAAGAGGTGCACGCGTCGAGTAATTTAAAGATACGATGAGTAAATTGAAGACATTATCTAGCGAAAAAGGGAGAGAGCGATCATTTTTATTGTTTAGCTATTTCGATAGCCACGTGTAAACTTTTAAAGTAGTCGAGTAAAAGGCGTCACTTCGTCGATGATACGAGTTACACGGACTTGTTTCCTTTTTACTGACGAGTAAGACTCGATGGGCCTCTGAGGCTCTCGAGGACCGCGGCGACGCGCGACGGTGGTGCCGGTGGGGGAAAAGTAAACTGGGTTTCCCGGGAACGGAGAGCTTAGATCGGGAAGGGAGCGGAGAAGTGCGGGGCGGGGAGGAGCGCGAGGGGTTGGTGCATCGCGCCAAGGGGCGTTGCAGCTGTTCGATATTTGAAGTCGAATTTATTTTTGGCGAAGCGAAATTAGGACGGCCTGGAAATGCATCTGTGGAATTATTACTAATGTTATCATGTGTCTTATTTCACACTACTGACACTTTCCTTTTTGTACGTAAATTTGAAAGAAAACTGATACATATGTGATATTTTTGTTATGTACACATAATAATAATAATAATAATAATAATAATAATAATAATAATAATAATGGATAATTTATTTAGCTTCATTATCGTAAAAACTTTCACCTCAAGGGCGCTTTACACATAAACTATTTATAGTTATCTCTGTTTTTAAAATTGAAAATTATTGTATTCACTTACGGATATGATTTTTTTTAAATGTGCGTTTTTAGTTTCTTCTTAAATAAAGTCTCTGATACACTGTTTCTTACGACGGAGGACAGAGTTCAAGGCTTTTGGGCCTGCCACTGCGAATGCCCGTTCACTAAATTTAGACTTCTGGCAACGGTTAGTCGGTTCTATAACTCTTCCTGCGGCTCTAGTAGAGGCTAACTTGAGACTTTGACGTCTACTATTCAAATTGTCTGGGATACAAAGCTCTCGATGATGCAGAGGTGCCATGTTATGTGTCGTCTTGTACATCAACCAGCGCAATTTAAATTTAAGTCTTTCTGGGAATCAATGCCAATTTAGCTGATATAAAAGGGATGTTATATGAGAGAATTTGTAAATTCCATATATTATCCGTGCTGCCGCATTTAAAATGGATTGTAATCTATCCAATCGAAACATTGGCAGGCCAACATAGATGCTATTACAATAATCCACACGTGACACCACAAATGCATTTATAAGTAGACGGGCTGCCTCAAGAGGAAGATGTCTTTGAATACTTTTAATCTGTTTCAATTGATAAAAGCATGCACTGAAAGTTTTTCTGATTTGTGTATTCTGTATACACAATAAAAAACGATTTTATTTCTACTGTCATTTAAACACATATAAATATTAAAATTAGAATTTGTTTCTGCGTTTCACTACTTCACATGACCTATTTACAAAACTTGAAGTGGTGGTAGTTCATGAAAACAAAACCTCGTATTACCTACAAATGTACACCATCGCAACATCATTGATTGATTTGGCAGTTACTTCGTGGCGTAACATTTTAACTTAAAAAATATATAATTTTTATATTAACTTTGTACTTCTATTTACACCTGTAGATAGGAAGGACCGCTCTCCTCGAAACTAGTCGTGATATTAACTCTAAAATTATGTGTGTATATATCAATATACAAATTATATACTCCATCGCATTCATCGCTAAAACACTAATCGCAATAGAAAAATAAAAAAACAAAAATTGAGCTTTGAGATATAATATTGTATCCAAATTAATATTTTGTATTTATATCAATAGACAAAAATCCATAAAAGACGTATCTTTTATTTATTCAAAATTATTTAAATACTTATCGATTAGTCAGATAGTGAAAGATGTGAAGCCCAAATTAAAAGAACAAATGTTATGACTCATCACCCGATCAGTGATGTTCAAACTGAAGACAATCAACAACAAAAATATCATCAGGTCCAAGATTGTCACAACGGTAGTCTTCCCAATTTTTCTGAATCCCCTATGATATGAATATTGAAGCAACACATAATTAATATTTTTAAGGTAAAAATGAATTTTTTAAACATATTTTTTTGATGATTAAAACAAAATTAATAGAACTGAATGAACAGAATAATAAACTAAAAAAATATAGTTACCACCGAAATTCCAATCTCAACCCGTAAGTTACCAATTACACCACAGTAAACAAGTAAATTGCAAATAAAAATGTTATAGTTTTTAACCATTTAATACAAATTAAAGTAATCAACTAGGAATAATCTATTTATTGAAAAAAGTATTTGCTTGCTGCCGAGATTCGAACATGAACCTTTTCTTATTCGGGGAAATGCGTTAGCCAATTTCGTTACATCAAACAATTACGTTTTCGTTAAATTTTGAACTATATGAATATTTTATTATTATTGATACATTTTATATGGCAACTTTACGATAATAATGTATTTTTATTTTGAAAATAATTTAACCATTTTTATTTTTACTCAAATTTGGCTCACAGTTTGATTGAGTAAACTTGAAAATTGAGACATTTAATTACCCGCTGAGTATGTTTCTGTGTCTCGGAATGTTACATTACGGCAGAGATACAATGGTAAATATTTGACATTTGAACATAATGTATAAATGAAGTGGTATTTCATAATATGTCTCCATTCACCCCGGCATTCGGAAAGATCTCACTTGAGATGTATTTTTGTTTGTAATTTTCTTTAAAATTCATTCCCAAAATGAATTGAAGAAGTCTAATAATTGTGTCATAATCGATGGTTTGTATGCTCGGATGAGAATTCTCGTCTCACAAATTAGTTGGTAAAGGTATATGTGTACCGTGGCGTGAATTAGGTAAAATGTGCTGTATTTTCACTAGAGGTTTAATTCGTACTAAATAAATGCACACTTTCAGAAGCGTATTTTTGTGAATGTATATCTGTGTGAATTAATTTACCTTATTTTTGATAGAATTACCATTAAATAAAGGGCTTAAAACATTTCATAATTTAAAGTAATACCAGGTTTAAAGTGTATTAGATAGAAATTCATACATTAAAGTCCTCTTCCAATACACATTTACGGTGTTTTGCAACACGTCTTTTCAAGCGACGACGTGTATTCAGAAGACAAAACTGTAGGTTTATGTTTGGGCACTTTTATTTGTCATTTCTAAATGATTTTACTTAACACATTTACTTGAGAATTATTTATGGATGGAACTACATAGTTAATAGCCCGTGTACACTGAAGAGATTTTAGGAGATTTTTGACTCGAGACAATTTCATGAGATTCTCTGAAGATAACTCTCGGCTTATTTATTCCCCGTACACACCTTGTCTCAAAGATTCACTGTCTCGCGCCTACCTTCACGTTCGTATGTCAATTGTCGAATGTCATTGTTGTCATGTTCGTCAGTCGGAGGATTTTGAATCTCTCCAGCAGCAGTTAAAACGGTATAAATATTTGAAATTTAACGCCTTGTATTAACGTAAAAGTTAAATGACATTGGTCTAATATTTTAGAATATATAGTTGTGAGGGTCTATGGTGGTTTTAGGTAGATTTTAAGAGATTTTGTGTACGTGTGTCAAATCTCACTATCATATCAAACTTCTGAATAATGGTTTGAATTTCCGTCTCATTCTATCAATCTCAAGCTGATTTTTGAGTATATCTCCAGATCAAAATCTCGATATATGTTGAGATGTATCTCAACTATATTTCTGAGATTATCTCATCGTGATTTGATACGGGCCTTAATACATGAATATCTGATATATTATGTATTTTTCAAAAATAATAGTTATGCACATTTTTTATTATTATACAGAGTGCAGGCCCTGAAATGTATGAGTTGCGACATTCTACTCTGCATACAAAATTCAATAGAAATTACTCACAATTATAATTTTACGAATATACTGTATTTAAAACGACCTTTGAGACGAGAATAAATGTATTCATTAATTCCCGGTATGTTCTGATTATTTTGTAATTAACCGATTCCTGGTAATTTTATAATCATTAGCATTTCTTGTAAAATAACTCATTCTTGTTGTGTTTATCTGCATGCCTCGTTAATAATACAATATAAATATATATCCGTGTACTACAAAAACAAATATCAGAATAAATATGGAAATACTGGAAAAGCAATAACACGTAGGTATGGGTAATAATAATATAATTAATTACTCTGACTTTACAGTTTTGTTTCATATATATATCGTATTATTAATAAAATGAAGAAAACGTGATGTTTTATTTAAACTCCACAATAAATGTAATATCCGCCCTTTTCTTTAATTAAAAAAAAACTTAATCGTGTGGGATGCTGAGGATAATATTGTAACTTATGAAGAAGGTGTTTTTCAGATATGAAAAAAATATTTTGATAATTTCCTTAGCGTGTATAAAGCCGGCCAAGAAACTACCGTCATCATAGGCACAGCGGAACTTCTAACTAAGAAACCTTCTATCGAGGATCTTCTCAGGGTACTGAAACAAATGAAGGGGCAAAAGACAGCAGGTATAGACGTAATACCCTTAGAACTTCTTTAGAAACACGAGAGAAACGAGTTAGCAAAGATTCATTGCATTGTGAGTGAAATCGGGAAAGCGAACAACTCCTAGAGAAGTGGAAATACAGGGTGATAATCTCGATCCATAAAAAAGGTGATAAAACGGTCTGCGGTAACTACAGGGGTAACAAATCACATTGATTGTATCGGTGTACAAAGTTTAATCAACCTTAATTCTCAAAAAATTATTACCGTGTGCTGAGGAGATAATAGTAAAATATTATCAGTGTGGCTTTCGGCTGAATCGCTCTGTGGTAAACAAGATATTCGTCATTAGACAGATAATGGAGAATTATTGCACGAGTTTTCGTTGACTCAATTATGAGGACGCAACTAATTAAAGTGCTAGTTGAACTGGGGATTTCAAAAAAAATGGCAGGACTCGTAAAACTTTGCAATTATGCAGTCGCTAATAAAATGTCAGATCTTTTCCAAATTAGTTGTTGTCTTAGTGAATGAAACTCATGGAGATTCACTACAGCTACTGGTCTTTAAGAACTCTTCACTTTCTCTGGGATACATGGAGGACACAACATATATATGCTATATGACATAAGCAATATGTGCCATTAGTCGTAAGCCAGTGTTTGTCGGAATGCGCACTAAAAATCTCATAATACAGTAGAGAAGTGGGCCTGGAGATCAGTCAAATTCAATTATTGTATAAAAGTGCTAAAAATGAGAAAAAACATTGATCATCATTAACAACACGTCTAACTCGGTCATCGCACGCTCTGCCACTAAAGTAACGATCGGCTTCCGGCACCCTGAACCCAGCGCACTGCGCCCTCCCTACACGTGTCGCTACCGTATTGACAAATTCACATCAGGTTCTTCAAGAAAACATTTTTTGTACTTAAATACTTTGTAACGTTATAAATATGTTATGAATTATTTAAATCATCTAAATAATTCGGGTGGAGATAAAAAATTTGAATATGGCAACACTCTCGCACATGCGCGGTAGGTTGTTGCGTTAGACCGCGCGCCAGGCCCGCGCGCGCGCCGCGGAGAGCTTCATTCGCATAGAGACAAGGCTAGCAGTGGCCACGCTAATCACGGGTGGGTTTTAACCGACCGCCAGGATGGCGCTGGATGGCGGCGCTACCGACCGTAGGACGAGTTAATTTAAATTCGTGTAAATTAATAAATCCATAGTGGGATACTGGGTAAGAGAAATAGTCACAATTACTAGTGCATCAACTTTCTACTAATCTTGTGATAAATCCTAATTTGCATTGTGTTTATATCTTCTACAGAAATATTTCATTTCCTCTTGGGTGCGGGATGAAGAACTTCGGAACTAATGATGGACGATGTTGCAAACGGGTTGTGGATCTACCGATAAGTGTAGCGGATGACCCGGGCCTATAAGCCAATTCATTCCAAAGCAGTACGTGGCGACAAAGGATTATAAGTAACGAGTTTGAAACGTGGAGGAAGTGCGTCCCAAACCCAAGGTCATGTATTATTATTGTTCCATTTTTTTCTGTCTGCGCTGGATTGTGAACCTATCGTGATGGCGGTTCTACATCTTCAACTTTAGACATCATCTTCGCGGACTATATTTATTTAGGATTACTCTATGCATTTATACTGATCAGTATGTTCCTTGTAATAAACTACTGTGATTAATAGTAACTTCTTTGAATAATGTAGAGTAGATTCCTATCCATACGAATTACACAAGTTGTTATAAATCTATCACAAGTGAAAATAAAAGTCGTCGGCAAGGTGAGTTCTGAGATCCGTACCCACATTTAATGTTTTCTCCGCTGATCTGGCTAGTAGAAGATACACGGCCAGATTACAGTTCAACAACTTATATATTGTAATTATTTTATCCAATACATAAATATATTACGGTGGAATACCTAAATTACGAACTCTGTATTTAGTATATTTACAGAGTTATTTATATAATTATAGGCAATGTCTACTGAGTTTACTTCATCGGAGAGGAAAGGTTAAACAGTTTAAATAACTGGGAACAAATGTGACGAGGAATAATGTTAGCATCAGGTAACATCAGGCGAGATACTTTCAACATCCAGAGCAAAGTGATGCTTTCATAATCACCTATTGAACTTAACTGAAATTGCCTTCAAAATATTGTTACCCATCCAAGACCCCTCCTCAATTTATTAATTTGGTCTGTCTATGAGTGGGTATTGTATTGAGATGGCCCACAAGTGAATTATATTATATTTATGCAATATATAAATTGTTACTAGGGAATAAATTGTTACTAAAAGGGATTAGTGAGCTAAACTTCTTCAACGTAAATCCAACCACATTCATAATAAAACTAATCTTATTATATGTTTTATTGATTGTATCAATATACATTTTGGTTAGGTAGTGGTCACTAAAATTCAAGAAATAAATTCAGATTAGAAATTTTAATATTCCACCAGAACTCCTATTACATAATAACATAGGACATCGGTAAGAACAAAAATGGGGCAATCGTGACTCATTTGTAGCGAATTAAAATTATACATTAATTTACCACACCACACAAGGCAATTAAACATAGACTGATCTTAAAAAAGAAGTGAAATACATACTTAGACGTGTACAGACACAACAAACACAAATAAACTTATTTTATATTTATAATTTAAAAGTAAATATTATTATCAAGTGACATAACATTGATGGGAAATAAAAATATGGTAGATGGTGGGTTTTTTAATTCATCCCAGCCATGGTGGCAGAACTCTACAAAACTAAAATGTCTTCCGCCTAATTTTTGTCACAGTTAGCCGCCAAATATGGCACACGATTTAAAGGGTCAACATAGAGCGTTATTCATTTTTGTTTTCTTGAGTTGGAAATTTAGAGTAAGCAGGTAGCTAAATTATACCAAAAATCCATTAATATGAGCGCCCAACTATATGCATAGGCATAGGGTGCGATTGTACGTACAACCAGCCACTTTTAAGCCATACTAGAATTATTGTTGTTGATACATAGCCTGATTTAAATTCAATCATTATTTTAGATATCACCATATTTTTTTATTTTTCAAGGCTAGAAACATCATATGTAATATCTATCAAATAAATTTAATATCATATTAAGTCGATATATGATTCAGAAGAGCACTGATGTGAAAATTCACCTTAAAAATTATAAAAATTTCGCGAAATCAGTACGTAAAGATCAAAGTACTTTTGGACGACAGCAGGATGAGGTTACGTGCCACACAAGGTGGAAAAAATCGAGTTATTACTTGGAAGCATAATTTCTCGTTTCGGAGACATCAATTGGCCACCCAGATCGTACGATTGATTTAACACCTCAGCATTTTTTTCTTTGATACTCCAGAAACATTCCAAGTGCTCACACTGAAGATGAGAAAATACATTATCATCGCGTTATTTCTTAAAAACTGTTTAATTAAAGTATCCAAAACACCAGAATCTTAGACATGAAAATTATTGCAATACAATGTAAGCATTAATGAAACGACATTTCCCCGTGTCCCAAAAGTCTATTTCATAATAAAAGTTCTGTAATAAATGGGTTTAATAAAAAAATATTTATTTTGCATTTAAGTACAGTCCCTGGGAATTTTTTTCTTAGAAATTATGTTTTTTAAATGCGATCCATTATTTCGATGGCACTCTTCTAAACGGGAGGCAAAATTTCTGAGAACTGCTCATCACGTATTCTCCGTGATCGCTGCCATTTCTTCTCAGATATTTTGTTTTGTTTAATCCAGAGAGAGAGGATTGTTACTGTATACCTTTGATTTAAGGTAGTTCTATAGGAAAAAGTCCATTGGTGTCAAGTAGGAGCTATGCCTATGCCTATGCCACCTCATCGGAATATCAATTTTACAGGGAAAATTTCACGATCAACTGGTAAGGACATGCTCCATAGCGTCTGAATTTCGAAGGACGCGGCCAGCGATCGGCATACCCCCGCCCTTCTCCCGCTCACTGTGTTGGTGCTGCGAATGAATCAAAATGAAAAAGACTTTTGGAAGTCATACTTCTGTCGCACCCAAGATATATTATATAATTCACCAAATACATAAACAAATAAGAAACCCAGTTATTTCATGGAACACGAATGAAAGACTGATCGAGGATGTGTATAAAGAATGGTTACCCCTCCAACCTTATAGATATCCAAAGATAGAATAGTGTATACAATTGACAATATGATTCAATGTAGATACTTATTTAGAAGGCATCATGAAGCATAATCTTTGCAAATAATGCGTATATTTAGAACAATTATTCATTTCATCGTGTTCATGCTAATATCATTTTGTGTATTTTTTGGTTACATTGACTGGATTATTTTTTCATTTTGCTTCAAATTAGGCTATTGAATTAAATATGGAAGGAGGCAAATAAGAGCAATTTTTTTAATGCGATCAAAACTGGTGGTAAAACAGCAGTAAGTGCTCGTAAACTAAACGATGCTTTTGATGTGCTTGCTATTAAGGAACGTGAGTGCAAAGGTGGTTCTAAAAAATTCACACTGGGGATGAAAGCCTTGAAGATGAAGAAGATGATGGCCATTCTTTTTCAGTTGATAATGACCAACTAAAGGCGTTAGTTGAATTAGAACCACACACCACAATTAAGGGTTAGTTGTACAATAGTTCTGGACCACTTAAAATAACTGGGAAAATCAAAATAGAACATATCAGTATAAAATTTGACGAGTAAATATACAGAATGTAACAGATATTGTATGGGTGGATGGATACCTGACTAAATTACGAGTCGAAAATATAATGCAAATTCTGCACCGTTACGGAAAATATTATTATTTGAAATTTTTACAAAATCGTGTTAAGCTTTAAATCTACGTACTTCAAAATAAATATTTGCGAAATTTATCTTTTATTAATCCAAATCTTTGCTTCAGACCCTAAATCATATAGAAAAAAATAGTCCAGCCGCTCAAAATTCAATGACCTTTAATTTTTTGTATTCAATACATAATTTGGAATCAATAAAATATTTAAATTATTCAAAATAATCGCATAATTATGATTTTTTTAATGCTTTTATCTACGACACGGTTGAGATTAGGTACATATTCCTTGAATATTTTCGTCTCGTAATTTTGTCAGGTATCCTACCCATAAAACATTGTGGACTGAGACTTTTACACTCTGTATTGTCACCGCGGTGTAACTCTTTCTGCCGCTAAGGTAAAGTTCCGGGTTCGAATCCCGATTATCGAAAGATAACAGTTCATAATCAGTTATTTTATTTATTGAAGATCAATATATTATGGATTGTGTATTTCCTATTCATTGTCACTTCTGAGATATTGAATCAAATTATCATTATTATTTTTTTTTTTTTTTTTTTTTTTTTTAATAAGGTAGATGGCTCTGTCAAATGATGGAACGATTAAATGTATTGATATCAAAAAGGTAACATATAAGGTCGAAAAATTGTCGATAAAAATAGTGCCGCTGTAGCATAGTTGGATAAATGCACCTCCCCCGGTTAGGGAAGAGATCCAGGTTCGAATCCCGGTAGCCGCAACAACAATGTTTTTATTTTTCGATAATATTGATTTTGTATGTATATCTTTATAATTAATACATTTAATTCATATTTAAAATATCATTATTTTATTGAAATTTGCCATCGAATTAATTTTAATTCTGAGCCATTGAATTAATTTTAATTCAATGGCTCGGAAAATATTGAGTTATTACATACGTGTAATATAAATTAGTAATGTGTATACGGAATACACGCCGTATCGATATTCTTGTTTTATTAGAACTGCTTACGAAATAGGTAGAAAATTCACGAAAGCGACAAATTAACATATAATTTTAATTACCTGTAATATTTTTTAATGTCTCTACTCAAGAGTTCTGGCTGTACAGTCTGTACACTATCTTACACTTCCATTCCCACTCACAACATTTCGTCAGCACTCCCACTCACCGCATTTCGCCACCACTCCCATTCGACACCTTTCACCTACATTCCGACCCAACAATTTTCATTCAAGAACCCATTTACACAATAAAATTTAAGGATAATAATTATATGATACTGCACATAAACAATTTACTCTAATATTTTTGAAAATATTATATTATAAACCTAATTACTTTCTATATCTAAACATTGTATTCCAACTAAGAAGAAAAGTATTTTTAAGTCAACTAAGCACTACCGATGCGAAACTTACTTACGACTCTGGAAAAATCTGAGGCTTTATTTAAATTTCTTATTTCTCTCTTTTAGAGACGTAATATCATTAAATTATATGTCTTATGTATCAGTTAATATGAAAATAAATATATTATCATAAAAAAATAGTATGCATAAAGCTAAATAAAAAATATACGAAAAACTTGAACCGATGCTAAATAAATACTAACGTATAATACCAAATGGTATAAAAATCATGGTATATTTATAACATTGATTTTATATTAGTAATAGTTATAGATTAATGGTAGTATTTTTTTTGTTGCTAAACATTTAAAAAAAACTAAAATATGTAGTTTACCACTCGAATAGTTATTTTAGAAAGTTATTTATAATTATTTTATCATAGTTATTTTATAGCTTCAAATGGGTAAGTGTTGTGGGGATAATTATATGGACCAGGTGTACCCTGGAATGCAAATCGTGAAATCGAGAAAACTTTTTGTTTTTTTTATTTATTATGTTAAATTACGTCATCGCATTATTTTTATATTATATATTTCAACAGTATGAAGATTTTCATATTTCGATGACTATCTCTACGATTACTTGATTTCATACATGTATGATAAATAGCGTAACATATTTACTACTTATATTAACCTATCCATCAATGAAACATGTTTTTTTATATAATTCTAAAGGTTTTAAGAGAAGATTCAAACAAAATGTCCCCTCCCTTTTTATGCTCAGAGAGTTTTCTGATTACAATTGTAAACAGCTCGAGGTTCAAGGCGCAAGAAGTGTATATTAGTGCAGGGTTTGAATCCTGGATATTCTTATATACATTAGCCGATTGCAATAACTAAGAAAGAGAATTATTTTGAGCAAAAAATCCCAATAGGGTATTGTTGTACATACTCTATCCGCTAATTGTTAGTAAAGATAATGTGTAAAGTTTCCGAACCGTTGATTTTAAAATTCTTCAATCGTAATCGTTCAATTACTTCTTCATTCTGAATACTGAATCGACAATACATGGGTTATATGGGATTTTTCATTCAGTATTAGGTACTTCCTTTATAACATTTATCATTTAGGGCACTCACCCTGTGGATACAAACCTTCGCTCTGTGTTCCCTGCCTACGAGCATGCACAGCGATATACAGCTAAATGATTATTAGGGGATGATATATTTGTAATGATTCGAAAAAAATGAACCTGAAATGATTTGCACAAAATATAAATCAGAAAAGCTTAAAACGAAAAGGGCTAACGTCCACAATCTAAGGTATTCCGATGCATGACTAATGCGCAATGAATGCAAGGCACGCATCAGTCAGCTTGAGGAAGAGTAATATTTATGCTGTTAGGGTTCGAAATGTTTCCGTGTTCAGCTATTCTACTGCGGCCTTGACACGGATAAGCGACAGTGCCACAATACCTCTCCTTCAAGCGGATGCATCGCTCGGTTGGAGCTCACCATTCATCAAATGAACAAACAATCTCTACAGCGAAGGACTACTTCTAAACACCGCCTTCTACGTGTCTCCTCACACTTACCCTCTACATACAAGTTCACTTCCAAATTATCGAATATCTTCGTTTATCTGTACGACGTCGTGGCAAGACCACCGAGACATTTCCAACTCGTGGGGTAATGTCTGTACAGTTATTTTATTTTTTCATCAGATTAAAATAATTGATTTTGAAAATTATTTTTATGGATTTGTATTTATTTAAAGATAATTAGATAAATAATTTATTTTATGGAAACTAACATTTTTTAAATCATTGGCACTTATATACACCCTGTCGAAGTAACATAGTTTTTACTATTATTTTTAAATTGTTTTCTCATTTATTTTAAATACATAACGTAAATAAAAATATTTAATATAAATAGTTATACGTTTACATTTAAAGGGAATTAATTATTCCAAAATTAATTGCATTCACTACAGTGCATGTTTATTTTTATATTAAATTATTATGGATTATTTAACTAAGGGAAGAATTATAAACATAGTATTTTATAAGGACATTAAAATTGTAATTTTTATTTGATATTGATCACATTTCTTCCCTTAACCAGAAAATGAAACAATGTAATGAAAAAGTTCACGTGTAACACAAACCCTACCGCGGCTGTCTCGAATCCTCGCTATGAACAATCTACCTGATACAGAAAGGGGTATTTAGCAATAAACGTATTAGTTCAAACATATCATGTTTTCCCAAAGTTAATTTCAATCAATTTGTCGTCAATACATAATCTGTAAATTAAGTCTGATTTGTTATTGATACAATTTTCCAATAAACCCAACTGTCAAATAATACGCGAGATCTTCGGCGCTCTTGCTCCACGGCCTGACTGCCTGACTACGTCACCCTCGATTCGGCAACCGCGCGCGAGAATCGGAAGCGCTCGCGACGGCCGATCGCGCGCCGTCAATCGAAATAAATACAAATTATCCGCGTTCCGCGAAGATGTAAAGAAGAAAAACCTCTATTCGGGCTGGAAGTGATTAGATTGATTAGGAAGAGAAACGCCGCACGTAGCGATCGGCCCTCTGCGCGGAACTGAACTGATCTGGAACGGTTACGTCAAATACTAGGGGACGAGGGTCGGCGGACTGGCGGACTGGCGGGCTGGCGGGCTGGCGGGCTGGCGGGGCGGAGAGCCAGGGGGGCGGAGAGGCCGGATCCTGCCTGCTCGCTCTGCTCGGAGGCGCTCGCGCTCGTTCAGTGCTGAATAGGGACCGGCAGCGATGGGGTGCTCGCGACCGCTCCGGGAGACGTTCTGACACCGCCCCAAAATGTGCTCCCGCGGCTTACCACGGGCGGGAGACGGGAAACAGCGTCACATTTATTGTCAATTTGATTAGGACGCAAATATTGGGTTACCATATTTAATATTATTATACACTCAATCGTGACTATATTTTGACTTACATAATAGAAAATAAATATCATATTAACGAGTACCCCATAAATAAACACTAATATTTAAAAGAAGGGCATTGTCGTTAAAATGGTAAAGTGCATCCATAATCATACTGCACACCTAGATCACAACTAAGATAACTCAAAAAGTCATTTTCCAGTAGAAAAAAATAATAAAAATACTTTTCTCCATTTTTTGTTACTTAAGTCATAAAACTAAATTACATTTTAGGTCATAAATGTATCCCAAAATGACATTATTTGAGAACTGGGGCTAAGTTAGTTGCGTATATGGCAGAGTATCCGAATACAATAATAACTCAAAATTCTTGTTTTTTTTAGTTATCTTAGTTTTGATCTAGGTGTGCGATATATAAGACCACAACGTGTATCACATGGAAAAGTTAAATAGTTTAATACACTTTTTCAAAATAGTAAACAAAGAAATCTATAGTCATAAATTTGATAATTGGAACACCGTAATGCTGTTGTTATTTAATAATATATATTAATTAATAATATATTTTACCTCCTTTAAAGGTTAACTCGTCATCAAACATAGGAATCGGGCTCCTATGTTTTTATAGATGAATAGATGAAAAATTAAAAAAATTAAATATATTTTTTTTTGTTATCTTACTAGTATTTTTTAGAATTCAATCGTTCTCAGTACAAATATCTTATGAATATTGACCTTTTTTTAGATGAATAAATTCACTATTTATTTAAGATAGACACTAAAAATATATGACATATTTTTTTAGTTTGCATTCACAGACAATATGTTAAGAAATATCTGAAATATTACGGTATGTAAGAAAACTTATAAATAATTATTATACGTAGGCTAATATATAATTAGTTATACTGTTCAGCTATTACCTGAACACCCTGTGTCGGTTAGGTCGAATGGGTGTAACCACTGCTGGAGAGGGATGCACGATCTAACTAGGTTGGGCGGCAGGCCCAAGGGGTTTATTGTGTGGGCGCTCTGCGAGTATGTGTGTGTACATTTATTTAGGACACTTTTAAATCCTACATCATATATTTATTCAATGTTCTCATTTTACACTTTTTAAAAGGACATTACAGAGGAATTTACTGCTACGAATTAAAACAGGAATGTCGTGTCTGTTCCGAGTAAATTGCATCGCAACATATTAACATTAATTTAATTAATTTTATGTAATTCATTTTCTCGCCAAAGAATTCAGCATTAAATAATTATGTACATTTTTTTTTCGCGGCATCATTTAACACTAGCAGAAAGCAATCGAGTATCGCCGATCGGGAAATTCTGAATTTTCTGCATGGCTTCCTTTGTGATTTATCTACCATATCTGAATTGTTTCACCTCATCGCACGTTATGCTCCTTGAAAGACTGAATACAAAGGCCACGTTTTATCCTTTATATACGTACCTATTAGCTTACATATTATATTTCATGGCTTTACAGCAAAATCATTGCAAATTGTATTAATGTATCTTGTTATAGTCCGACCAACGTAAATTGACGAACGGCGGAGGGCGCCATTGTACTCATACTAAACCTTATGAAGAGGGGAATAACCGCGCGCGGGGTGAGTTCGAAAAATCACCGCTCGCCAATTTACATTGGCCAGACTATAGCAGAAAACTACTCATAATAATCAGTGGCGTGAAGAAGATACAAACTTAGGTTATGTTATTACCGACGGTTCTTACTAAGTATACACAGTATATATAGGTATAGTAGGTATCAAAAAAAATTTTTTTTCTGATTTTGAGACCAATTCTATCAATTTAAATTTAGAATATAATTGTAAATTTATTACTTTAAAAATGGTAAGTTTTTTAATTGCTTTCGATTTCGCTATATTTTTTACAATTTCTGCTTCGGACAACGGATTTAAAATGTTTTATTGACAATGTTCAAAATCATTTATTTAAATAACTAGCTTTACAAATTAGCATTGTCGAAACTCATAATATAAATAATTTTATTTCAACATTTAATTTAATATTGGTAATAATATCCCGAAAAATGCAAACCTACGTAAACATCGAAATACGGAATGACTAGAAATGACGTTAGAATCATAGGTTGGAATACACTATGAAAACAAAACGTTAAATCTGTAGCAAATATGTAGAAGTCTTATTGCACGCAGTTTTCAGTAAGGATTATTCTCTTTCGAAGACATCAGAATTAATCACAAATTGTTTGAAAAATGCAGATAATTCGCAGACGTAAATACGCCAACATAGATTCAGTAAGAAAATATTTAGTTCAGTATGATTTTTATGAGGATTGAACAAACAAGTTAGGTTAGGTTGCCTAAGTGCCAGCAAGCATGAGCATGCGCACGAAGTTAAAAACTATTCACATTTTTTTAAATAACCCACAGCTAGACAAAATTCGTGGGTTACTTACGTCATAGACAAGGTTAAGCTAATCCGGGTATTTACGGCTTGAATATTATAGTCTTTTCATAATATAAATATTATTTTTATTTCCCAGAATTTTTAGTAAGTAATATACTGCTATTCTGCTTATATGCAAGCCACGTCCCTGCTAATAATACAGGAAAATTAGTTTTCTATCTCAGTATATATTTATTTATCAACGCTCATATTGGCTTTTACATTAATGTTTTATTTATTAAATACAGGAAAACCTCGTTTACCGAAATCACATAAATCAAATACAATAAACAATAGGATTAATTCTAATTAATCCACCATGATGCATTTTGAAAAAATGCCTTACATACAAATAATAAAAAAATCAACAAATAAATGACAAATTACTAGAAGAACACATTCTTATTGTGAAGTTGTAATTATTCAGAACATAGGTCTGTGATATATCAAATAATGGAACGATTAAATGTATTAATGTCAAAAATGTAATATATAGTTTCGAAAATTTGTCGCTAAAAATATCGTCACTGTAGCATAGTTGGATAACGCACCTTCCCCAGTTTGGAAAGAGATCTAGGTTCAAATCTCGGTGGCGCAACAGCAATATTTTTCTATAAAATTGATTTTATATGTATATCTTTCTAATTAATATATTTAATTCATGATTGAACAGAGCTTGACTTTTTTATTACATGTCATTTTCAACAGACGGTGATTACTTTGGTCCTTCGAATGCTCGCACGAGTTCTTTTACAGTTAACTTCGTGACGATCTCTTCTCGTTCTTGCTCACACTCTTCTTTTCACTATTTTCTTCTTCTTCATACGCCTGCCATTCTAATTGAAAAATCTCACTTTCGTTTAGGTCTTCTGAATGAGAGTCAAGTAAATTTTTCACATTATCAACATCGAGTTCAATGAATCCAAGTTCTTGCCTAACTGTGTAAATTTATTTGTTAACATTATTTACTGACTCGTTGAAACCAGCAAAATTATTTCCCTATCCCGACCACCACGCAGGTAGAGAAGAGAAGGGTAAACGATAACCGGGTTAACTGATTAATCAGCCGTTTTAAAGCAGGAAATAGTATCATTTTCGCCATTTTCACGCGAATCGAAAATTTAAATCGAATTCGCGTTAAGCGAGGTTTTCATATACATCCACAGCATATATACATAAAACAACCAGCTTAAAAAGAAAGACATACATTATATTTATGTATTTACTTTATATTTAAGCATTTAATTAAAGAAAATATCGATAAGACTGAATTCGTTCCCGAGCCTGTGAAGTCTTTGTGAGTGACGCAACATACTGTACATATTTTTTAAACATTCATAACAAAAAGCTTTAGCGACATTCGTATCAATAACCGTACATATTTGTATTTGTGGATGGAATGATCACGTGGCTTATAGTTACGAAGCGTCCAGAGATGCACTCAAGAAGTGGATTCGGAGCGGTAAACCCCGTAACGGTCCTATCGCTGAAGACAGAAGGAAGCTTAGAGCGATTTTTAAAAAGAGACTGAAACACTATCGGCTAAATGCCGATCAGCTACGACTGGATAAAATTGGCTCACAATTTCAAAGCAAAGACTATAAAGATTTCTGGAACAGTACTACAAAAATAACCGATCCTAAACATCAGGCGTCTAGATTAGTCTATATTTAATGGAATATCGGACATACATGAAATTTCAAAAATATTCTGATCAGAATTTTCTGAGACCAATGGTCAGGATTCCCCTACGCACGCAGCTGAACGGTAAACCGAAGACGCCATACCCATAGTCACAAGTGAAATGATTACTCGTGCAATCAAAGCTACAAAAACCGGCAAGTCACCTGGACATGATTCTCTCAGCATTGAGCATGTAAGAAATGCCGGAGAGTATCCGTCCCCGCTCCTGGCGACACTGTTTAGTAACATGATCAAGCCTGCGCCTTCATACGTACCTGCGAATATGACGAAAACTATTATTGTACCTCTTTTAAAGTAGAAACAACTGGATATATCGTCACGTATACTTCAACTATAGGCCGATATCGCTAGCCACTATAATGGCAAGACTTTTTGAAAGAATCATTATGTTTAGGAGAACACATTCTTATTGTGAAGTTGTAATTATTCAGAACATAGGTCTGTGATATTTTAAATATGAATTAAATATATTAATTATAAATTCAAATCCCGGTAGCGCAACAACAATATTTTTCGATAAAATTGATTTTATATGTATATCTTTATAATTAATATATTTAATTCATATTTAAAATATCACAGACCTATGTTCTGAATAATTACAACTTCACAATAAGAATGTGTTCTCCTAAAAATAATAAAGTTGTATCAATGTGTCCAAAATTTAATAAAAATGAATTGATAATTCTGGCGTCTGCTATCAGTTTACTCAAAGGTATTTGAGATTCTGTAAAAATAAGGTAGATGGCTCTGTCGAATGATGGAACGATTAAATGTATTGATTTCAAAAAGGTAACATATAGGGTCGAAAAATTGTCGCTAAAAATAATGCCGCTGTAGCTTAGTTGGATAAAGCACCTCCCCCGGTTAGGGAAGAGATCCAGGTTCGAATCCCGGTAGCGCAACAACAATATTTTTTGATAAAATTGATTTTATATGTATATCTTTATAATTAATATATTTGAATCATTATGGACTAGATTTCTATAAACATTAACACTAGAGATAACCAAACGGGATTCAAAAAGAATCTGTCTACTGACAATGCGATCTTTGTCGTAAAGCAAATTGTGGACTATTTTAAAAGTCGAAAAACCATGATATACGCGAGCTTTCTAGATTTGAGCAAAGGCTTTGATCGTGTCAGATACGACAAATTATGGACGAAACTGCGCGAGCAAAACGTTTCCCAACCAGTTGTAGATATACTTTACAGGTGGCATAGGCAGTAAGAGAACTCAGTGCGATGGGAAGGCGCCGACTTCGAGCCATTTTACCTACGCATTGGGGTGAGGCAGGGCGGGTATATGTCGCAAATCCTCTTCAATATGCACATGAACGAATTGAGCGAGCGACTATCCGATGCAAAAATTGGCTGCGACATGGGCGGGACAAATGTGATCCACATTAGTTATGCCGATGATATGGTTATACTGGCGCCTTCTATAAAAGGGATAAGAAAGCTTTTACAGATATGTGAAACATATGCCAGTGAATATAATATTTTATACAATACCAGCAAATCAGTCATAATGGCGTTCAAATATAGAAAAGGGCCAGATAATATCCTTCCCATATGACACGAAATTGAGCGTTTAAAATAAGGTCAAATACCTTGTCAATGAAGATGGACAAGCTGATGATGACATAGAACGGCAGAGGAGACAGTTGAGCGTCCATGCAAATATGCTGTCACGGCGTTTCTATCGATGCAGTAAAGAGGTGAAGAGGATCTTGTTTGAATCGTTCTTCACCAGCACGTATACCTGCGAGCTCTGGTCGAAATACAAGCAAGTGACGTACAACCGTCTTCGAATTCAGTACAACAACTCATACAGAATACTGCGTTGGCGAATTAGCGCATTATTGCAGTGCATCTACAATGTTTACCGATGGCCGTATACATGGATTCGCTCCGCTTCTGAGACATCGAGTTGCGGGCGTAAAGCTGCGGCTGGAGCTCAGCACCAACTGAGAAAGCTGGTTCACTGACCAGAAAGAGAATGACAACGGCTACAGAATAGCTACAGATACAATAATGTCCGTGACTGAAGAATTTATATTTGTAGTATTTATATTTATATATATATGTGTGAACTTTTTATTTATTTATATTTTCCTTGGTTTTTTTTTCATAACATAAATTATATTTCGTAGCTTTAATGTATTATATAATATGTATTATTTTTACGGCGAATCGGGAATAAACGCTTTATTATTATTATAACTCTAACGACGGGATACTTCGAATGGAAACACGGTACGAATCAGATCACTCAAATCAAGAACGTCCAGTTTGGTGTGGGCTATCTTGAAGCCGCAGTAATATTGTTGCTACTGCCATTGAATTGTGTACATGGAGCAGCGTGTCGTCCCAAAGGTTGATGACATTTATTATGTATGTTTTCAATACCTTTCCGAAGAATTAGGCCAGCATTTTCCACTGTTTAGTGAGGTATCAATTCATTTTAATTTTGTTTCAAGCCAGATTACACATGATAATAACGGATCAGGAATGACATACCGCACGCACGTGTGAATAAGTATTTTGAGTACGTCAACGCCCGCCTGTGAAAGTGGAAAAATCTTCAGCACTTTCATTAACATCACTGATAAACACAATTTTTGGCACATGATAATTTTATTGAGTTTCTAAAGTAACTTTTTACGCTTAACCTTTCCCTTACGGTACTAAAATAAAAACGCGCGTTCCGGTGCTGTAAACTCAGTGAATCTACATGTAGACTTTTGCGATTTTTAAATCGAATAAATATAAATGTTTCACATTTTTTACCTACCAATTAATCATTCAAATAATAGTTGATATATATATATATAAGTGAATATATAAATCAATTATTGTGTAAATTTGCTAAAAATGAGAAAAAACATTGGTCATCACGAATGACAGCATAAAGACGCATAAAACACGTCTGACTCGGCCGGCGCACGCTCTGCCACTAAAGTTACGATCAGCATCCGGCACTC
Organism: Eubasilissa splendida; assembly: GCA_031772225.1. Taxonomy (NCBI): domain Eukaryota; kingdom Metazoa; phylum Arthropoda; class Insecta; order Trichoptera; family Phryganeidae; genus Eubasilissa; species Eubasilissa splendida. The sequence continues at coordinate 37,324,042 of CM062845.1, forward strand.
TGCGCACCTATTTTCACGTACAAATACACGTATTGACAAATTCACGTCAGATTCTTTGAGAAAACATTTTTTATTGTTGAGTATGATAAATACGAATATATTGTAATTATTTTGTCCAATACATCAATATATTACGAAGGAATACCTCAAATATGAACTCTGTATTTAGTATATTTACAGAGATATTCACATAATTAGAGGCAATGTCAACTCAGTTTACATCATCGGAGAGAAATGGTTAACTCAGATATACCATCAGAATTTTTCTATCACCCACAGTTTTTCTATAATAACATGTTTCAAGTATTGCTGTCGTGGTACCAGATGTGAGCAGTTCAACTTGTAATTCGCAATAAGCGGCATATACAGTTAAAGATTAAATCATTGAATCATGATTCATTTACTACAGATTCTTTGCCATACCGATGGTGTGGCGTGAACCACGAGACCATTTTGTCTGATTGTTATTTTTGTATAGGTAGAAAATCGAAACACACAGTGCAGTACCCAAATTTACCATCTGCTATATTGTCTGTGCCTCGTGGAGATGAGTTATCTGTATCGCAACCTCCAACACACGTAACTTTAGAAGATTAATCAAAATATGAAGTAGTCACTGGAGTGTAACAAGAGGAGCAAAATGATTCTGATTTTGTAGCATAATTCTCTAACTGTGAACCTTATCTGATACTCAGGGAGAATTAAACGACCTTATTGTGTGTTTCTTTCGTAATCGTCAGGAAGAGTTTCAAGATTTATATTCTCAAGAAGATAATTTGATGTACTGTAACATTTCTGTTGTCATAGATGTACTTCATCATGAACATAAATCTACAGAGTAAAGGCTGTACTTTTGCACAATGGTAACAAATTTCCCTCTGCCGGTAGCTTATGCAACTAATATGATAGAAACATTCGATAATATCAAAATCCAGTTAAATAAAAATTTAATACAGCAAGTACTGTTGGGCAATATGTGGTAGACGCTAAAGAGAGATATTCCAGATGCCAAACATAGAAGGAAGACAACAAATACTACATTTTAGGTAAGTTTAACAGTGACCCGAATGCATGTCAATTCTTGCATTTCTATAAAAGTTCACCTACGTGTATGATGGAGAAAATCTAACTACATATTTCAATTCAGGGTGAAAAAATACTATTAGAATCCAAATTAAATTAATTAATTAATTAGAAAGATATACATATAAAATCAAATTTATCGAATAATATTGTTGTTGCTATTATGCTACAACACACAGTGCATTGACAACAAATTTTCGAACCTATATGTTACACTTTTCAAATTGATTCATCTATCGTTCCATTATTTGAAAGTCATCTACTTTATTTTTAAGGAATCTCAGATACATTTGAGTAATCCGATTGGAAGAGATCCAGGTTCGAATCCCGGTAGCATCAACAATATTTTTCGATAATATTGATTTTATATGTATATCTTTATAATTAATACATTTAATTTGTATTTAAAATATCACAGACCAATGTTCTGAATAATTATAACTTTACAATAAGAATGTGTTCTCCTTAATACTATTAGAATCACATTTGTTCCTCAGTGTATTCAGAGTACATATTGCTAAAATGGATAAAATTATATCTGCCCGATTCCTGATTCATTTTAATTAACTTGACCATCTCCAGTTCAATTTTATGTCTGCTACAAATGAATGAAAAGGGTCTTCGAAACGCAAGATATGATTAAAGTTTCCAACTCGTAACATCGTCGTGGGTGCATTGAAACGTATCGTATTCCCGCCCACAGAATAATATCCAGGGTTGGTTGATTACTGCAGCAAGCCTTACAACAAATTGCCGTATTTCTGCCGTTTACTGTCTTCCATCTTGAAATGTCCGCTATTAATCTAGCGACACGTTAATTAATTAATAATTAATTTTGAATTATGCAGATTATTACGATCTGCATACTCAAAATATTGTATTCACCGCGAGCCACCCTGGCAAATGTGTCTGTTCGAGATCTCATCACTGTTACTTTGTAAAAATTTTACCAAAATGAGGCGGTCGCGTTTTTTTCTCTCTTAATAATATTATAAAATTTGGTTATGAATACTATATAGCTTACTGATATTATTAAGTCTACTGTTTCAATAAATGATAACAGCGCGGTGAAGCGGTGAAGCGAACTCACCGCAGTTGAAGTATTGACTTCACGGAGCGAGGTACCATTTCGCTTGGCGTTTCTTGTAAGTCCATGAAATGTGATTTTTTCGTCAAATCGAGCCAGTCATTTATTTTGTGTAGAAATTTTTTCAGACAATTATTCTTCATCAAAGCTGCACCGACGATAATTCGCTAATAGACATTTCCTATCTGCTCCAGTTCTTCATCGCAGCTGGAAGTTGCTGGTACTAGGCCACGTTTATTTACCTTACTGAGTGGTATAGGCGTATAATAATATATTAATTCTAATTTATATTAAATTTATTTTATTTGGTTTTGGTAATTTTAAGATAAATGTTTTATTTAAATTTTTGAAGATACACTAAGTATTAACATTCTTACTAATTAGATTTTAACTAACGGAAATGTTATATTTTAAAGCGCAAGTTATTACTGATTAACCTTAATTAAAAAAAATATATTGTTTAGTAAATATTCAAATAGTTTTTAATTAACTATCAATAGTGAAGAATTTTGGAATCAATATTGAAATAATATTATTACTTATAATAATATTGTTTACCTAAGAGTCTACACGCTAAGGAATTTGTCTATTACATAATAATGATATCTTAAGAACATTCAGTCGTACTTACAACTTTTCAATATTTTAACAATCCATTATTGACGAGTCAGTGTTATTAATGTAAGATTAAAGTGTACGTAATTATATAACAAAGTAATTTTACGTATATTATATAACAAACTCATTGTCAAGCTTCCAAAAACAAAAGTAAGTTGACCTATTATTCGTCCTAATTGTATTTTCGTGTTACCGGAAGTAGATGAATTCAGCAAATCACACCGCGCGCCGTTACCAGGATCGTTACCGTAACATCTGTGTATGAAAATTCTCTCTCGCGGTTGATGCGCTCATGACTGAGCATTGTGCTCCTCTGTGCTGCTTCCACATCGCGAACTATTGGGTCATCCCATAAAATGCAGTTTTTTCAATTACATGAACTAAAAGTCGGAGGGGGGTGGGATTAACTACCTCATCAGGTAAAATTACTACCTGCTATAAAACCAGGTAGTAACTTTTTATTAGAGTTTTTTAAGAGTGCAGTTCGATTTGAATAGTTATCGTTCAAAGCTATAATGGAAATGACAAAGAAGCATATTCGGCGTATTTTACTTTATGAGTTTAATAAAGGCAACAACGCAAAAGATAGTATGAGGAATATTAATACAGTATATGGGGATCGGTCAATAAGCGCAAATCCAGTCTCAACGGTGGTTCCACAAATTACGAACCGGTAAATACAGCCTAGAAGACGAGCCTTGTCCTGAAAAATCTGTAAGACTCGACAAGGACGTCCTGCAAATACTGGTGGAACAAAATCCTATTGTAGCTAGCAGAGAAGCTTGGATTTGGTCATTCAACCATTCATCGACACCATCCGAAAAGTCAGAAAATTGGGTCAATGGATTCCCATCATATTCGCCGGATTAGTATTTATTCCGCAGTCTTCAAAACCATTTGGACGGAAATAATATGAATTCTGTAGACGAGATCAGAACAATACTGGAGGAGTGTTTTTCGTCACGGATAAGTGAATTTTGGAAGAGACGCCTCCGATATGTCTTCCAGAGACGTCTTCCAGATAAATGGAAGAGCATTGTAGAAAATAAAGAAGAGTATATTTTAAATTAAAAAATAACTTTGTTTATCTTAATTTTTTTAAATAAATATAATAATACCGCATTATTTATGGGATGACCTAATATTTTCCTCCATCCACTCTTCGCAATCTTGACCCTATTTAGTGCGACTTATGACGAGGCTCCGCTAATATTTCGGACTTGGTCTGATCATCTCATTAGACACATACCTCTCGCCTTCCGTCCTTGTATGTTCCCCGTAATCACCAATTCCTCAACATGCCCAAAGTAAAAATGAATTGTTTCCTGCATATTGTAGAAAAAAAACCAATGAGAGCGGACCCACCACTTACCCAGGACCGATGCAATAAGTTCAAGGCTCCTATCTCGGTCCTACTCATTCGCCTCCTAGTTGGCATATTTTAATGCTACTAGGCAGCTGTTCGATAGCGCCCCGCATATTGACAGGGCAATACCTCAAAGCTGCCAAAAATAAGATTTACCCTCATTGTCCCCGGTTGACTCACGTTATTAGTAAATAAATAAATAATATTTACAATACATAACATAAAGATAATGTAAAATAATATAATTAACAAGACCGGGGAGCAGAGGGGAAGTGTAGAAAGCCATTTTTAGCGCGGAGTTCCTGAAGAATGGAGATATTTGTTAATTTCGCAATCCACATATATATGCAGCATGCGACGCCAACACCACATCTTGAAAGCATCGAGCATGTTTCTTTTTTTTCTTCTCAGTGTCCATATTTTAACTCCTACGGATAACGCGAGGACTTTAACCAATCGCATTTGTACATCAAAAATTATTTAAAACTCAATGTAATAAATTCTAAATTCAACATTTTTGTTAATGAATCGGTACAAAGAACGGGTAAACCAGTTTGTGAATCTTTTAAAGAGAAAATATTTTAAATCTTTCAGAATGCCGCCATAATATTACAAGTGTGGAATAGATGCCTCATATCTGTTTAAAAATTAGATATCTTTCTCGAAGAAGAATAAGAGAACCAAAAAAAAACCAAGATGAGAACTGCACAAAACATGAACTGGGAGTGTTTGAGAGAAGCTTGCGCTAAGGGCCGCACTCCGTGTAGACCGAGCGAGGCGGCCGCCCCGGGCGCCGAGTCTGAAGGGCGCCATGGCAGATCTGACAAGATACTACTTTCTCAATTTCACTTCTAATATTGATATTGATGCCAGTGACTACTGCAAGTGAGAATTAAATTGGCTACCAGCTTGCTCTAAGTATTTTAAATATACGATTGGCGGTTCGGTGGCTAGGTTCACTTTGATTTTTTTAATCATCGGGTCCCTGAAGACATCCACGCGGTAGATGCCTTCAGTAGGTGCCTAATTCGTAATTTATTATATTTCTTCTTTTCCTTGTTCTACCCGTGATTATGTTGAACGGTCGGAAGAGGGATGAGAGGCGTACTTACATCAAATTGCCCGTAGGCCAGCTCTACCTGTACTCAAAAGTGGCAGGTGTAAAATGACTGATAAGCGTTACGTAATAACCTTTACTGAAAAAACTTTTTATTGTTCGATTACTCCTTCAACAGCAATAATTATTTATTTTCCGAGCATCAAAGACCTTCAGGCTTACTTGGATAACTAATAATCGTTCAACATACACAAATAAAATAAAATAAGTTGAGCATTTAACCGACGCACGTCACCGATCACAGTCATGAGTATGAGTATGGAATCGGAAAGGATGGGTAGACGGAAAATAGGGAATCGAAAATGAGTAAATGATGAGGGATAAGGAAATCCTTCGATAGCGGACCAGAATGGACTCACGGAACCAAAAAGACAGCTCGACTCACCTGGTTGACGACGCCATCTCTATGATCTTCCGGAAGTTCGCCCAATAAACGAATCTGTCACGGCAAAAAACTCTGATAAGTTTTAACATCCACAAAACACTAAAATCACAACGGTATATGATACTTCATGGCGATTCTCAACATGGTTCACCAGTACAAAAGCACGAATCAATCGATCCAAGGGACAGTTGTATCTTTCACCAGTGGTCCGACAAATAATCACATGAGGAAAATTCCTCTCCAAATCTTGACGATTTTGACGAAATCAAAAACACACCAGTCGAACCAAAGGAACAATGTGTACTAAGGAATGAGCTAAGTGACGGGACAAAAAATAAAACTGGCGACAATAACACTACATTTTACAATAACATTTGTTTCAAGTTATGAAAGTATGTGTGTTCACATATTTTTTAAAAAAACACGAATGCGGAACAGTGCCATTAAAATAAAGAAATACAATAATTTTCCATACAAATTAATATTAAAACAGTGAAAGTAAAATGAAGCATATTAATAGAACTACTATACAAAAATAATTAACTTACAAAAAATAATAGAAAGAAACATAGTGAAAATGAGAACACAATATGTATATTATTTATTATTTAAGTGTTACTTATTAGTATATTTCGTTTCACATGCTTAATTACACAAATTTTTAAATATGAATCTGTAGAGTAATAATTACATTTTGTTTTATTTATATTTTCATCTTTTATTTAGACACAATTTTGCAAACAATTTATTTCTTTTCAATATATTTGTTAAATGTTATATATATATATAAATATATAAATTGAGTTGAAACACTGTTTCATTCCACTATATTTTATTATATTAGATGTTAGAAAGTTTTCGGGAACCTCTTCACATTATCAATAATATAATTCAACTAAACTATTGAAACACTGTTTTATTCCACTATATTTTATTATATTAAACGATCTAACGTTCTAACGTTTAATATAATAAAATATAGTGGAATAAAACAGTTTTTAATACAAATTAAATGTATTAATTAGAAAGATATAAAATATAAATAAAAGATATAAAATCAATTTTGTCGAAAAATATTGTTGTTGCTACCGGGATACCAACCTGGATCTCTTCGAATCCGGGGAACATGCATTAGCTGATTATGCTATTTTGACGACAAATTTTCGAACCTATATACACTTTACAAATTAATATATCTATTGTTACATTATTTTAAAGCCATCTTCTTTATTTTATTATCCCGGTAGCAACAACTGACTAATTCCCATATTGATTACATTTTTTAATCAGGTTAATTTTTAAATATGTCATTTCACATCTCGACAGGTAGGTAAAGAATCTTTTTTGTGAATTTAGTATCTACCTAACTAAAATTTAATTAAAAAATAATAAATGCCTAGGAACTACCTACACAAAGTACAAAGCTAAACAACCATTTTCTAACTGATGAAATTATGAAAATTTAAAAATAAATTTAATTTAATTTCTTCAATATTTAATATCTTCAAATGTTTCGCAAATCTGTAAAAGCTTTCTTATCTCTTTTATAGATGGCGCCAATATAACCATATCATCAGCACAACTAATGTGGTTCCCACCCATATGGCAGCCAATTTTTGCATCGGATAGTTGCTTGCTCAATTCGTCCATGTACATATTGAAGAGGATTGGCGACGTGCACCTGTCCTACCTCACTCCAGTGTTCAGGTAAAATGCATCAGAGTCGGCACCTCCCCGCTGCATTAAGTTCTCTTGCTGTCTGTGCCACCTGTCAAGTATGTCTACAACTGGTTGGAAAACGTTTCGCTCATACAGTTTCGTCCATAATTTATCATATCTGACACAGTCAAAGGTATCGCTCAAACCAAAAAAGCACGCATATATCGTGGTTCTTCGACTTCTGAAATAGTCCAGAAATTGCTTTACGACAAAGATTGCATTTTCAGTAGACAGATTCTTTTTGAATCCCATTTGGTTGTCTCTAGTGTTCATTTATAGAAATCTGGTCCATAATTTTTCTTTCAAAAAGTCTTGCCATTATAGTGGCTAGCAATATCGGCCTGTAGTTTTTGGGAGACGATATATCCAGTTGTTTCAACATTAATATCGGTACAATAATAGTTTTCGTCATTTTTGCAGGTATGTATAGATGCTTGATCAAGTTACTAAACAGTGTCGCTAGGAGCAAGTATAGATATTCTCCTGCATTTCTTAGATACTCGATACTGACATATACCTAATTTCATATAAAGTATTAGTTGTAAGCTCTGATTTATTTCTTAAATAGTCAACAATTTTATAATAGGGAAGGTATACAAGTCAAAAATCTAGAAATGAATGCCTTTCGGATTTATTTGGTAAATTTGGCCCCACGTCAATGGACATAATAAACTAATTGAGTTGTCAACTTCACATTGTACTATGTAGGTTTTGACACAATTTATCCAAACAGAAATTTGAGCAAACATTAGATTCTTATGAAATATCCACAGTCACAGCAACAATAACTTTACCACATAGTGATGTTAAATAGTCTCGCATATACATAATAATGCAATCAAATCAAAATGTAAATACTCATCATCTCTTCAACATGAGTTACGTATCAATGGGAATATAAAACAGTAGTATTTTTAGTTTTGTCACAACATTTTTGATTAACTTCTCTACTTTGTTGGGTCTGTTATTGGTTGTGCTTCATTGTTGAAAATTGACTGCTCGATAAAACAAGCCAGACATAAGACATAAGATAAAAAATATTTATTGAATACAGTTTATTAAAAAATAATTATCAACTATTTATCTAAAACTACATTTCTTTTAATATTATTTTTAAAAACATGAAATTTATTTTAAAAATTCATTAATTGTTGTCCGTCATTTGAATTTATTAACACCTGAATGTAATCCTCATATTGTTGCTCTGTATTGAACACCATGTGGAAGAATTTGTGGCGCATCTTGCATCTGGGCGTTAGTTGGAGGAGCTTTTGAAATTTCTTTATGGGTGTTATATTCACTCTATTTTACTAATTTAGAGTCATTATCAATAAGGATCATTTTGTAGAAATTTTCTAAAAAAATTGTATCCAAGTATTGATAACAATAGCTGAAGTTTGATTATAATAGGTGGATTATCTTTAAGAAGTTTTATCTACAGGGTTTTGGGACTGATTGATAATGATAACAATAACCGATTGATAATATTATTTGTGATTATAACATCTGGATTCCACTGTATTATGTATATATAATATTATGTTAATGTAAAGATATAAACATAAAATCAATTTTATCGAAAAATATTGTTGTTGCGCCACCGGGATTCGAACCTGGAACTATGTTACTATGTTCTGAATAATTACAACTTCACAATAAGAATGTGTTTTCATAATTATTATCAAATTTTAAATATGGCCTACTATAACAATTAATAGGATTGCCAAACAAGTGCTCAGTAACACACGGAAATCAAATATTATTCAAGTATTGGACAGCAAAATAAACTAATGCCTCATTGTAGTTCAATTTAGGATCCAAGATAGTCCACGATCTTTCTGTAATGCATCCTTCAATTTTTCAGGCAAATCACTCACAGAGAGAATGATAACCTTGAAAAACTAGTGATGACGGAAAGATGGGAAGAGGAAAAAGGTAATCTCGAACTCAGAGGACCGGATTGATAGTGGCTAACCTATTGTGATAACCTCTCCAAACTACAGATACTGAGAAAAATGGAGGAGAAACATCAAGGACAGCAATAGTCACCACTAATATTCCCTCAAAAGTGTGCGGGTGTGCGTGCAAACACGATTTAGCATTACAGTGCACAAACATTTTTAACAAGACTTCTTCTTCATGTGCCGTCTTCTATCCAAGGTTGGCGACCATGTTATGTCATGTAAAAGATTACCAACGTTTTGGATAATGAACCACTTTCTGAGGTTATGCAATTAAAATAATCTCTATCTACTATTTTTATGTCATATTTTTTATACAAATCAAATTAATCAACTAGAAAGACATTTCGGGATTAGGTCGGTGGTTAAATGAAAGGGTGAGTGATTGGCATGTTGATGTTTATTGAGTTGGATAGATCGAACAAGGAAGACAGATAGAATTAATTAAGATGCAGAAGGTGTGGATGTATTATGAAGCGAGTCGGCGGAACGGCAGTCTTGTTGGATCGGGCCAACAAGACTGCCACTGCAGAGCGATGAAACAGGGGAGAGATATTATCACTGAAGGATCAGACCAGATCTGTAGCGGCAGCCGGCAGCGCTGTGTCGCTAGCATCGATGTTGGCCGAGATGGCGGTGAATTTGAAATTTGATCCCTACAGATATTAATTGTTACCGGGATTTTTTCTGTGTACATTTCTAGATGATTCATTTAATTTGTATTAAATAGCACAGAACTATGTTCTGAAAAAACTGCAACTTCACAATAATAATGTGTTCACCTTAAAAATATCATATTTCTCATTGCGGAGAATGTTTCCGTAGTATGCAGCTCTCCTTAATAGTTGTAATTAGTTAACTTAACTGTGTCTTAATACATCTTCATTAATAATGTGGTCAACCCATAGTAGCTCTATACTGGCATGGTCATGTTTTTATTATTTTCACTCCCAGCGCACAAAAATAGCATGGTCCTTAAAATTGCACAAAAGATTTTTTTATACCCGCACTGTGATCCAAGCTTAGGGGGGGAGATTATTCACAACCCTGAGTGGTTACAATCATCAGATATTAAGAAACCGAATAGATGTTTAGATATTACATATCACACACTTACTTTAGAATAATCTGGCCCGCTTTCTAGCCATTCACCTCTTGAATGTGACCCAGTCCACCATCCACCATGCATCTCTGTCACGTTTCTAATTGTGGGTACAAATAAATGATCACACATTTTTACTAGGTTAAATTTATTTTATAAGATTTGGAATTGAACACAGATATTATGAAAGAAATTATAACTTTAACAGATTGTTGAACATGCGAGAAATGTTTTGATATTAAAAAATTTTCACAATATTTTTTTTAATTGCTCGCATAACTAATTCCTTACATAATTATTATCAATTCAATACCTTCTTTAAAAAAGAACAATTTAAAATGACAAAACATGGATACTAAATGTAAAATAATCAGTTTAAAAATATATTTTCAATTAAAAAAACAAATCATTATAAAAATTAAGTAAAAATGTATAAAAATAATTGTAAACACTATAGACTTCTTCAAAATGAGGTAGATTGTATAGTCTTTTCGTTGTAACTTAAAATTATTAAAGACCTTAAATTAGAATTACGTATACTTAAATTAATATGGTTATCAATATACCCAATATTTCAGTGTTATAATTATTATGAAATGGTTTAATGTAAAACTTGATTTTTTTATAATCACCCTTTTATAAAATATTACCAAATCATATGAAATATAAGTAAAATGAAATATCATTTGTAATGGGGAAAACAAAAAGGAAAATTTCTTAGTTAATTTTGTGTGCACAGCTGAACTCTAATAGTTTCCGCTAGAAATATAGCTTGATAATTTATTTTATCACAAATGATTATTTTCATTTATGCTGTATTTATTTTTTCCTTCAATAGACATTTTATTACTAAAAAAACTTTTATTCCATATCAGTCACAAAATGGCTTAGTGGGTATTGATTCTCATAATACCAAAATATAATAAATCTAATAGGTACAAACAAAACTTAATTTATTTAAAAATTAAATGTTTGTACTCTCAAAAAATATCATAGAGGATAAAAGTCCAGAATTGATATTGAATACATATTAGATATGCAACTAATACAAACACACACAAGTAATTAGGTACACATCAATAAAACCAATGCTTAAACTATTCTACAGTAAAACATATTTTCTCTACCCTATTTTTTCGCGTAGTTGCCAGTTTTATTCAACATTTATATTTTTGTAATTTATTTTTGAACCACCGTAATTGATATTGTTCTAAGCTTCACCAATATAATGCTTGTTCAAAATCTCCCTAGATGTCATTTACTCCGTGATGTTGCTAACACCCTTAATGTTTTTAAAACAGCAATCTTCATCTACGGAAATTTACCTTCACATAATTTATTTTCAATAAAAATAAGACCAGACTTATAAACTTTATAGCGAACGCCAAAGTAATGTTGGAATAATGGAAAATAAACATGTTTTAAAAAACTTTTAAATATACATATAAAATTTTAAGTAACAAATATAGGTAGTACATTAATTTGAAGCATTAAAATTCATCTGAAACGTAATAAATAAATTTAAATAAATGTAATTTAGATGTGTTTAAGAAAACATTTAACAATTGAAAGTTAAATAGGAGTTGTCATGCATTTACGATAATCTTTCATTCGTTCGAACAGGGATTGGTTTCACTAGTTTCACTGAAAACTTGAGGCTTCTTCAAATATTTCACAAAATAATAATATGTCAAAGTATATGTAGTATGTTGATTTAACATCTCACATATACTACTCGTGTCATCGGGCCAGTTATAGTCTTAATTTTTTCTACATAGATGTACCTATAATTTATGGCAACTACGAACGCAATGGCAAAAATACTTACACACTAATTAGGATTTAAAATGATTTTGGCAAAAATAACCTCTATTTAGTCTAGAATTAATTCAGTCTCGCCATTAAAAAAAGGCAAAAACTAATATGCAATGGTATAAAACATACACAAGTGATTTCAAATAATATTTTATACTTTCTTCGTTATATGAGAAAACTCAATATATTAGTTTTCGATTCATAACTACAATAATTGAACACAATGCGGTATCATATTAAATAGCAATTAAAAATAAAATAGTGAACACTCTTAGAAAATAAAGTAGAAAATCAGGAAAAAAAACTTTCATTGTATTTTTTAATTATGAATAATTAAACTATTTCGATTAATATTTTACTGTTTATTTATTTTCACCGCAGACCGAAATATATTGAGGACACCAATGGTTATGATGAATGATGCACCCATATCAATATTTAAATTGCTTGTGTAAAGAAGTAGGTCATTCATTACATGTGACATTTTTATACGTGATAATAATAAGATGTGTTTCAACCAACATTAATTTACATTTTGTATAAAAAGATTTTCACCCAGCTATTATTTTGTATACATACATTTATAATAGAAGTAGGCGACAGTACAATTTATCTATTTATACCTCAAATTTCCAATCATCTGACACCAAAATTTTGATACTGTAACCCATATTGGTAGTACTGTAAATCCAATTCATGAACTAGAAATAGATATACAATATACATATATGATAGTTGATAAAAAAAATCTCAAAATTGATTGGAATCATTCAGATATTTCATATATACATATATAACGTTCAGACATCGGTGTCACCTAATAAGATTTTCAATTTACTACTAGCTGCTGGTTCAGTATTCGAACAATAATTTTAAATCTAAATTAAAAGTGTGATAAGCAAATTAAAATTAACGACATGTTTCTTTGGTCTAGCGGTGAAACATAAGCCTAGTTATTAAGAGGTTGAGGGTTCAATCCTTATCCGGGAAGACCAGTAAGTTAGTTATTTTTTATAGCACAAGCGTTAATTTTATAAAATAGTAAGAATATTGATGTGAAATTTATGATAAATGCACGGGCAAAACGATTCTCAATACCATTAAGATAATATACTCAAAAGACACAAAGTGCACTAATGGAATAATTAAATAGATAAATGAAATTTATATGCAGAGATATTCGCAGAATGACTATACAGTCGACTCTCAGAATTTCGATTGTAAACAATTGAAAAATTTAATAATAAATCGCTATACATGAGTAATTTTAATGATTTAACCATTTTTTGTGATGCTCCCCCACCCGCTTGCATCTAAAATAAAAAGATAATCTAATCTAAGTGCGACCAAATACTAATTAACAAACACAATTTCCGGTTGATGAAGTGTTTACAATTTTGCCAGTTTAATTTTCTGTTACATATTATTGAAGTTGAATAAAAAATAATTTTACTTAATATTTATTATATTACAATTGTATTTTTTTTAATTATTAAATTATTTTGAAATTCAGTTAATGCGACCATGGATGATTGAGAATATACTGCATATTCAATGTTACAAAAACACGTAAATAACTTTATTTCAAGTAAAAAATATTATCTTCATTCAAGAATAATCATATTCAATTATTTATTTTAACTAGTTTATAAACCAATCTGATTGACTAAATGTGTTATAAAATTAATTAATTATTTTATCAAATATAAATTTTTACCCTTGATACACAGAAAAAACGATGACAAATGTGATAATAAAATAACAATGTAATAATAAATTGATTACTTTGGAATCTATAAACGGAGGGTTACAGATTTAAATACTTTTTAGTGGCACTACTCACTGAACTTTTATATAAACTAATACATATCAAATCTTTAAAATAAAGCAAACTTTTGTGGTTTAGCAAATAAATTTTTTTAATTCTTAGAGGACTGCATTTTACCCACTTGAGGTTCCTAACCCAGAGCTTAAGTTGGATTTAAAAATAATAATAATGGTCATCTGCTTATTACTTTTTCTTTAGAAACGATTTGGATTATAAGTATTAAAGTAAGATAATATTATTATTATGATGGACATAGATTTGCCCTAATACTTATTTGGTGAAAAGATATAATTTGTTCTGATTTTTTGACAATGTCGCCTAACTGATACATATTGGGAGTGTAACTAAAAACGCAACTAAATAAGATAGAGACCTCTATTGTTGTCACTGTCCCAGTAATTGGCATCTTACTTTTGAATTACAAATCAAGTCTTTCATTCTTACTTTTAAACAGTAATAATATTATTAAATATATTCCTCCATGATCTACCAAAAAATTTTGCTATATCGTGGAACGATCTATAAAAAAATGTCTAAAAAAATAAGTAAAATCTTATTTTTGTAATTCAAAATTAAGATATCAATTAATGTGACAGTGACAACTATAGGGATATCATATTAAAATTATTAAGATTTGAAAATATTAATTAATAAAATAATCACAGTATTATAAGATTATATTATCTTCATTTGGGATGACATGAACTATGTTAAATATACCTGTTAAATGCCAATACTGCTAACTATATTTATTTTATGTGGTTCATTTGTTAGGTGCAGAATTTTTTGACACTGAAATTTGATCAAAACTGATATCAATTGTCTTATGATCCGTATTCTAAAATCATGTAACAAACTCTTAATTCGCAGGTTGCGTACTTTTACAATATTTAAAGAAAAACTCTTCAGTTCTAATCATCGCGGATCCGATCGAATTGGATTATAGTTGTCTCAATATCATAATAAAAAGGAATCTACTATTCATTAAGCATTTTATGACAAAGAGAAATAATTCGGTAGAAAATTGTATAAATAGAGTTTCAGAAAATATGTGTATAATCATTGAAAAAATAAGAATAATATATTTTTTATTGTTTTCATGTAAAGCTTGAAACCATTTATAAAAATAAAAAAATGTATTGTTTACAAAAAAAACTTTTGGCATGTACCTATACAATGATCTCACCGCCTAACATTTTCATCTAAATAAATATTCAATTTCAACTACAAATTCCAAACTGCGTACTCGCAATTAATATACTTATATCTGTGTACAAGTATGTATTACAGTAAAACTCTGTTAATTCATGTACCCATATTTCGTATATTCACGTAATTCGCACTTTTTTCAAAAATTTTAGCCCCGAAAATAATATTTCATACTAATTTCTATCGATAATTCGTAAAACCTTATTATTCGTAATTTGTATGCATTTTTTATATTCAAAATAAATAATTTGTTTACGTTATTCGCATATTCACGTGTTTTTAAATCTAAACTCGCGCGACTACACATACACCATTCCTTTATAAACATCTGTAGCTATCTCCACCTCCTAGCCAATCACGGCACTGTTCCTCATCGCAATAGATCGGCGCGCTTAGAGCTCGCAACTCTTAAGACCGCGGCGGAACTAAATGATATCATATGTATGTACATCAAATTCTGTAGTGCGTTTATAAGATTTGTTGTTATTTCAACAATAATTGTTGGCGCGTTACGAATTATATATTTCTACTCACCCTTGTAACCCATAATAAAAATAATTTGAATAATTTTCATTGAATCTCGTAATTTATAAATGAATTGTGTGCAACAGTTCTATTGATTTTTTATCCAGTTTTTGGTTTATGAAATTTTGCTATTTGTTTAATGTAATAAAGAAACTAAAACCTTTATATTTAAATACACAATCTATTTTATAATTTATTTTTTTCGTGTTTCGTTTTCTAAAATAGCACAAACATCTCGTAATTTGTGTAAATCCTTGACCATTTGAAAATATGAAACTTATTTTAAAAACTGACAAAAATTGATTTCAAAGATAAAATCAGCGAGAAAATTTCAATCCTGAATACCTTTAAGTTCAAATTTGAAAAATCGCAAAATAATAAGTATGAAAAATATTGAAGTATGAAAATTTAAAAGTTTTTCAATATTTTTCACAGACTTTTTAATATTCCAATTTCTTGTCCTATTTTGATGGAAAAGGAGTTAGACCGCTAATCAAATTAAAATGTTCATAATTTTATTGCGTCAAGCACTGGTGAATCGTTTGAAGAAGCCTGTTATTAATATTGACTCGCCACACACCTTCGTTATTCAGGAGAAATGAATTATTTGATAAATATTTCGACACATAAAAAGCTGAAATAACAGACAGTCACTATGTTTTTCAGTATGAAAATCACGATGTTGACAGTTGACCGCCGCAGTGCGCGCAAAAATGCGGAAGCGTAAACCGACGTGTTTTTTAAAATTTCTGTTGCCTTCAAAAAAATTGTTCTCATTATTCATAATTCGGATTTTTTTTTTAAATGTCAGTCCCGTGAGCTACGAATTAACGGAGTTTTACTATATATATTAATCTCAAGTTGTCCTTTTTTTATGTTACAATTATATTTTCCTTGTATTTTTAGTCAAACTTCTCTAATTTCACTTATTCGCAGGAAGAACTCATCTGTATAGCAATGACAAATGTTTCAATTATACAAATTAATAATTCTTCAATTTTTGTGGTGTATGTTGATTGTATACTTTGGTTACATGCAGTTACAATAAATTATATTTCAATAGTCATATCATTCTTTATTATACTCACTGTCTATTTATTTTCTGATATATTACTTAATTTTCATAAAGAAGTTTTGATATTTCTAACATATTGGTGGTAGTAAAGCAAAGTCTGTTGAAAAAAATTTTTTTTTTGTTCAAAATATCATATTTCATTATGATTCATAATACGGCAAAAGAATATCCCGCTGCTGCTACAATAAAGCTGATCTTCATGCATGTCAAAAACAAGTACTTAAAAAAAAAAATAACATGACAATAGGATCAACACAAATACAACAACAAAATTTTCATTTATTTTCTGTAAAAATAATAGATTCACTATCTTGCACAATACAATATTATTTATGATTGCAGGTTATTAATTTACGTTTATATACTACCTTCCTAAATAAAAGAGGTACAAATCGAATTATTGATTTAAAATGCTTTATAATGTTTTGCATTAAACTGAAATCATGAATTACTTAAAGTTTATATAAAGAATACTATGTCTATAATTACTTCTCTACATTACGATACTTTTTCATTTTGTATAGATAGGTTATTGTGAATGTCATTTTTTAATGAACTGATGAAACTCGTCAATAATATACAAGGAACATGTCACTACTTCAAACTAAACACCGCCTGAATAAGGAATTTTACTGATGATACAATATTTATTTCTTTTCACATCAAATACATAATTATTTTTGGTCATCCTAAGAACTGTCAATAATTAAAAATATAAATTTCTTAAGGAGTTTGCTAAAACAAAAATTGATTTTATCTAAATTTTTCAAATTGAATATACACATAAGTATGCAGTTAGGTACTATTCAAAAAGAGATTTAATAAATTGAATGTAAAAAAAGTTAATAACTAACTATGGTAAACCCTGGTTAGTTTTGCCGATAATAATCAACGGCTTACCAACATTTACACTGATATGAATTTTATCCGAGAACACAACCCAATCGCTCAATCATTAGTGAAATAATAATCTTTAGTCTAATCTAACACCTTGGACAGATTCTGTGACGCTGTCTACTGACTGGTCACCATTCTGGCCGGAGGTAGATTGGTTAGCACTTTGTTCACTTGGACTTTTCTTTCTCTCCACCTAGAAATTTAAAAAATTGAGTTTATTATTTAATCTTATCAACTTATTTATAAACAATTTTACAAGTTATAACTTTTCAACCAAACTCTATATAAACGGAGTTTAAATTAACAAAATGAACCTCTGCCTAAAAATGAATAAGACCAAGGTGGTAACAAACCAGGAAAACCTTTTACCGATTACATATGGACATGATTATATGATGGACAGAAATACATATTTGCGGGTGTGGTCAGTGGTTAAAAAAATTATTGTTGGTATAAATGTTTATTGTGACGGTATGATTAAACAAAGAATACAGAATTACAGATAGAATGAAGAGATGCAAAAGGTGAGCATAAACTATGAAATATTCAAGGCGAGTCGGCGGTCTCGCCCGGCGGGTGAGGTCCGGACGAAACCCGCCGTGGCGGAGTGGTGGAACAGAAAAGGGTTCGTCAGTGAGCGATCGGGCCAGACCTATAGTGGCAGCTGGCAGCGCTATGTCGCTAGTATCAATACTGGCTGAGATGGCGGTGAATTTGAAATGATGTTCTCTACTCATATAAGGTCCTTAGTCAAGTCATCACATTTCACTGAGACGTATGATTATTAGAGGTCAAGAGGCGAATATCATTCGGGTGAGCAAGCCTCAGAAATTTTAAGATCACAATTGAACCGGAAATTTTAAATTTCACAATTCGCAAGTAATGATGGCACCAGAAATAGAAGACGTCCACAGAAGACTCGGCAACACCAGGTTAACCAGATACTGGAAGATGGTCCTGTTAGAAGCCTCAATAATCGACGAGCTGGCATAAGGAGATGTATGAATGTGAATGAGGCGAGAATTGTGTTTCAGATGTGGCGCTCTATCCTTTCTGCCTAACTCAGCGATGAAGTTAGTTAGTTAATAATCACACAACATAATTAATTATAGTATGTATTTACAAATATTAATACTTAGAAATATCTAATTATTGTACTTCCATGTGATTTAACAATCTGGTGAATAATCTTAATTTTATGTTAATAAAAACATTTCTTCTGAACTCTTATTAAGCTGACAGATTTGCAGGATTACAATTACTAGGAATTAATGTGAAACAAATTGTTCTGCTGGAATGGAACGAAATGTGAAGTTAGTAATTACTGATGGGTAAACAATCTAATAATGTTTATCCATCAGTAAATTGGCTCTTGGGCTTTATGAAAATAGTAGAAAAAAAAAACATATTTATATTACCGGCCATAAGTCTTATTTTTGTGATCTAAGCCCAAACTATGTTTAGATACAACAGAAATATGTTATTTCCCTCAAATATGATAAATTAGTGTGACAA
This sequence comes from Eubasilissa splendida, assembly GCA_031772225.1. NCBI lineage: Eukaryota > Metazoa > Arthropoda > Insecta > Trichoptera > Phryganeidae > Eubasilissa > Eubasilissa splendida. Next base: position 37,343,344 of record CM062845.1, read on the forward strand.
CCATTTATTATACCACTGTCCTGACATTAATATAAATTAGGGTATTATAAATTTTTTTATGTATTTATAAAAAGAAGGGGTTTCTGACATTGAGGATATCCAAGAAGTTTTCTTAATATGGACAAAACCAAAGAACATTCTAATGAAATACGTTACTTGATAAATATCATATCATAAAATTGGAAAATTTAACCAACAGATCGCATGAGATTTAATGTATCAGGCCAACAGTGGACTGTATTATGAAAAAGTATAAGGATAACCGAAGTGTCGTGGATAAAAAACATACTGGTCAACCAAAAATACCAATTCAGCCAGAAGACAGGAACATAGTGATGATAAACAAACGCAATAGGCGTTAAACCAGTAAGTCTTACAATAGTGAATCAAAGACTTTGAAGTACAGGCCTGTACAAAAGAATAGTAAAAAAAACCACTTATTTGGCCTACAAATAATAAGAAGAGGCTACAATGGGCACAACAGTATAAAAGTTAGACAATCGGTGAGAGAAGTAAAGTTTTGTGGAGTGACTAGTCAATATTTGAAGTATTTGGTTCTAAGCAAAGAGTGTTTATTCGAAAGTCAAATGGGGAGCGGTAATCTGATCAATGTTTAATAGCTTCGATAAAATATAGCGGGGTTATTTTGGTGTATAACGTATTGTAAAGAAAGTCAAGATAGAGGGAATTCTCAACAATGAAGATTATTAAAAAAATTTGGTAGAAAATATATTATCATTTGGAACTCGTAGGGTTGATCGTGAGTTTGTTTTTCAATATAAGAATGATACAAAATATGCAAAACAATTTGAAGCCAATGCAAGATTTATGTGACATTTATTGCTTCCTCAGTCCCCTCATTTGAACCCAATACTTCTTCTGTGGGATGAATCGGCAGAAGAATCTGATAATCCTACCCTTGTCCACAAAAGATCTATGGAAGGGAAAAAGACATCCGCAAAAACATTAAATAAACTGATTAATAGAATGCCAATATTATGTGAAGCCATTTAAAAAAAAGGGTGAATATTTTGATGAATCAAATAATACATATGTATTATATATGCAACTGGCGTCTCTGGATTAGATCACGCTCTTTGTATATGGTTTCCTTGGGGAAATCTAGGCTGACATTTCAGCATAGTAACACATACCATTGTTAAGGCGTTGCCTCAAAAAATTATGGTACAACTATACTTTTTTGCAAGAGATATAACTTAACTGTAGGAGATATCTCTTGCGAAAAAGTACAGTTGTGACGTAATTGTTTGAGGCAACGCCTTGACAATGGGACGTGTTACCATGCCATTGTCTACAAAATACACTGTCTAATCCAGAACAGATACCTTTTCCATATGTATCTCTAATATCCAGGGTCATATTATAATGAGGGATGTTCATATTAATTAATTATTTTGGTGCATATTATCCGGCATTTTAAATTTATTTTCCTACCATTCCGAATAACCTGTAGTCTTCGGTGTATGACAAATCTGTTTTATTCTCATTATATTTAAAGTTTTTAAGTTTCTTGTGTAATTTATATTTATTAAATTATTATTTGAATACATTTCAAAGTCTTTGCAACATGTTGAATTTGTTTTTGAATCTTTATGATTCATTTTAATACGGATCAAAGAATTGAGGAAGACAAATGATTTTATAAAGAGCCCATACACAATCAATTTGTATTAGATGAACAATGTGTGCAGGAACTAAACAATGATGTAATTAAATATGCATGAATATATTTACCTTCATACCTACTCAAAATAAAATTATGTAATTTAAATTCTATGTTCCATCAGGGTGTTTGTACCTTTGTTGGGCAGTCAGCTATTAAATGGTCCTCACTCTTACAGTTGTGGCAGCGTTTTGGTTGAGGTCCCATCACACACTTGGCTGCTATGTGATTAGCAAACTCCCCACAGTTGTAGCATCTGAAAATGTTATAAACGTGTTTTTAAAATATTTAACTTTATTAGACCCATTTTTTGATTGGAAAATTAAAATCTTAATAATGTTAAGCAACAGTTTTAAAACTGAAGTATGTAGTCAATTTGTGATACTGCATTCTTGAAATGTGCACTTCATTTGTATTTTATTTAATTGAGATTATCAACAAAAATAATGTGTTTTTTATAAATGGAAGATTTTGAATTAAATTTGTTGTGGTACAATTTAAGACTTTGACATCAAACCATTTACACTTTGCACCAAACCATTACAGCTTTTATCAATTTAGCTTCCATTAAAAACTCACATTTGACTATGACGCTTAATCTGAGAATTGCTTTAAATATATTTGTCAATCTCAAGGTATATTCATGTATCCTGACAGAAGTCCAAATATATATGAAAAAGTGTAATTATACTGTTTCTGTTTATAATATTAAATTAATATATAATATCAAAGAATTTATTTATAATACACATTATCACAAAATAATCTCATAATTGTTTTATGTACATGGGGGTAAGTGGAATCGAAGTAGTAGTTTATATAGACCACATATTAAAAGTATTTATTATAAAGATATGAATTATTGAATTGTTTCCATTCATGAATAACTGGAATGTTGGTGTTAACGGTTGTCAAATAGCAGTTATTTTGTTTTGTGCCCACCTCCATTTAAAAGGCTTTTTGGTTGATATTGGTTTCAATATAAATATTATGCTATTAATATCTCATACAGAAAATAATAATACAAATATTGGTTGTCATATACTATATACTTATACTTAACTTGTATTATTTATTTCCGGAACTCGACTGGCAACGCAAATTGCCCTGCCAACCCTTGTAGGGACCAACCGCCAAAAAATAAACCAATCAAGAAACTACAATGTATGCAATCTTTTGTATACAATGTTCACAGATCATTTATTTTTATTTTTATCAATAAAAAATAATATCTTTCAAGTAAAATAGTCTCCAGTAAAAAATTCAAATTTATCTTAATAAAACTAAAAAATACAGTGGAACCTCTATACTGGTCATTAATTCGTTCCTGAGAGTCAGACAAATACTAAATATGACTAATAAATAATTTTTTAGGAATTTACTAAAATTGGAATAATTTGTTCCCAGCTCTGAATCTGATACATTAATAAATAAAAAAAGTCAATAAAGCTTTGCCCTTACAGAAGCTGTAGAGGAGAAAAGGAATTAAAACATTGGATAACTGGATCGATGCCTTTTTTGTACCTTTCCCAATGGTTTACTAGCACTAGATTTAGCGACGAATATTGAATTAGACAAAATATTGGATTAGATGAATATAGGAGCTGATGAGGTTCTGGTATATTATTTAAAATACCCCTTGCCTTTGAATAGGGGCACAATCACAGCCCTTCTTCAATCCATCGGAGTCCTCTAAATATTGGTTGAAGTCTATGAAGCCACATGGGTACTATTGCGGCACCACCATACTTGGTCCAAGCTCTCATCAGCCTTGCCATTCATCATATTTCTCAATGCTATTTTTATTTCTTCTGTACCTATGTCGTTCACTTCTTTATTCATATATCCAGTCTACTCAAGTTCCTCACACGTTCCTTAAAGAAATGTCATCCATCTTTTGTATCATGTTCGTCAATTTTTTTACTTTATAGATTTCATACTGCCTTTTTTAGTGGCACTTTGAGACTTCTCAATAACCTTCCAAAAGACCTTAATACGCTTTACTCACCATCTCACAATGGTGTATTTTTATGTTATAATTACAAATTATTCATGAATTTGAGTCCACCATTCTCATTTACATTTTACATTTATAAATATATTTAAAATTAATATTATATTTAAAATATCAATGGTATATTTCAAATCTCAAAAACATTAGTTCACAATCAACTCTTGGCGATATAGAAGTTCAGTGGTGAATTTCTTACAGTTATAAAATGCAAACCTGATTTTTCTGAACCTTTTCTTGGAGACAGGCCTCCGGTGTGATCCGTGGCAATCCACTGCGGATGGTCCGCTGACCCTCGTAGCCTCCAGACCCTTTTCTGAAGCCTTGCACTCGAATTCTACTGTCTCCTCGTCTCCCAGGGATCTGAACCCTGGCATCTGGATTACACTCTGAAACATTTCAAGAATCTTATAAACCACTTGTTCATACATAATCACTTATATAATGGTCATTCAGTGATGCGGTGCCATCAGCACTGTTAATGGCCACTGAGTGAAACCCAAAAATATAATCCAGCCCACGGCAGAATACACCACATGAAATCATATTAGTTACTGTAATCAGTGAAAAACCTAAAGTTGGGTGGAATTCAGTGAACAGGATTCACAGAGTCTAGTAAGTAACATGTACGATGAATGTTAGCAAATCGAATTTGATGATATTCGAGAAGAAGGAAAGTAAGATATCGCGCGAAATGTTGGTAAATAATGAATGTTCAAAACAAGTAGATAAGTTTGTGTATTTGGGAAGTATACTCGATTGGAACGGAAAGTCTGAGAAAGATATCGACATTAGGATGACTGTAGGAAATAAATTTGCTTTGAATCCTGGTAACAACAACAGTAGACTAAATGCAGTGGAAATGAGTCCACTTGGTGCAAATATGTGGAAAATCTGTTTATGATAAGAGTAAAAATTAACGAAGCAGAAGGGAATGTAAAGCTGATCTCAGCATTGTATTAAATAGGACTTAAACTGGCAATACGTTATATGCTCGATTTTGCAAATTGCATGTTGCATGTAGAGTTGAGCTCCAAGGTTTAAAAAATGAAAAAATATATATTAGTTCGCAAAATCTTAAAAGGTTATAAAAAGTTATTGCGCTTTGAAAACATATTTTTTGTAAAAATCTGAGAATAATTCACCAATTATTCCAAAAAGGTTCACTTAGGTGGTTTGGTTATGTAGAACGAATGAATGAGAAGAGAATGGTAAGAATGATATATGGCATGAGTGTTGATGGCACCATAAATAGAAGACGTACCAACGCGGAAAACTGTCCAGATAAACCAGATACTGAAAGATGATTCTTTCAAAAATCTTAACAATTAACGAGCTTGCATGAAAAGATGTATGAATGTGGACGAGTAGTGTCAAAACAAAAGTATGGTGCCTTATCCTCTCTGCCTGTCCTTACGAGGAAACAGCGTGATGGTAAGTTAGTTAAGACATAAAATAATGAAAGCAGAAAAAAAATTTGAGTAAAGTGAAAGAAATTTAAAGATGATGTGAAAGAGTACTTTGTGAAGAGATAAGAGATCATTCAGCGATGAACCATTCAGCAGGATCTAGCATAATATAAAGCGATCATCGCCGCAACTTTCACGAACACTAGTGATGGGTCCACACTGCACGAAGTAAGTAATATAATGAAGTACTTTGTTATACATACAGTTTGTACATTTTAAATCGTTCTAGCGATTCAACATTTCACAGTCTCGGTGAAGTATGGAGTACGATGAGACGAAGCTCTCACTGAGCAACGCACGCAATGAACTGCGAATTGTGTAGGTATAGAGAACGAAATTTTAAGAAGTACTTCAAGTAGATGAGTTTTCTACTCACTTCATGGGGTTCATTGAAGTGAGAAGCATAGTTATATAGTACATCGCGAAATATCACAGTTTACACTTCGCTATATCACAATAATGATTTTAATAATGATTTAACCATCACTACATTGAACTGGATGACGTGCAAAGCGATTTCTACCTGTTTCGGGAGTGGCATGGGTACCGACTTTACCCCGAATGAAGTGTTAATTTTAAATGTTTCATGTTGGTGAGTGTGTACTTTGTTAAGCGTTCATTCCAAAAATAAATTTTGCCCTTCACTAATAAACAGGCCTGCGCAGGATTCTCTGGGGCTGGGCATGCACGGATGGATTTCTAATTTGATTTTAAAATTGACAAATATTAAAGGCTGAAAAAAAAAATGTAAATAATCTAAGACAGGTCAAAACAATTTAGTACTTTAGTACTCATTAACTAACTAACTTACCATCACACCGTTTTCCGTGGGGTAGGCAGAGGATAGAGCGCCACGCTCTTCTGTACTGACACACAATTCTCGCCTCATCCACATTCATAAATCTACCCATACAAGCTTGCTGATTATTGAGGCTTCTAGCAGAACCATCCTCCATTATCTGGTTTACCTGATCGTGCCAAGTCTTTCGCGTACGTTATCTATTTCTGATGCCATCAACACTCTTGTCATATATATTTCTTACCATTCTCTCCTCATTCATCCGCTCCGTATGACGAAACCACCTAAGGGATCCTTTCTTAATCTTACTCACTATACTAAAATTAGGTCATTCTCATATTATATACATATTACGTGATTTTATTTACATATTATTAAAAATAGTAAATTTTTAGATAATACAAAAAAACCCAAATTATTGTATTAACGCTGCCAGGAAAAACCGTAAAAATAAATCGCAATAATATTCGAAAACCTGAATGTATTAAAAATAGATGTATAATTATTGTCAAGATCTTCTATTTCAAATTTCTTAAAAGAATTATTCATTATTTGAATCAATTATTATCACTATTAAGTGAATTGCAGATTTTAGTTTTAAAGCATTTATTGAAGCGAATTATATAAAGTTTATCTATTTTATTAAAATATTTTAGTAGACTTACTTCCCTCGGTAGTAGAGAATTAAATGATCTATTTCTTTTATTTATTGCGCAATTTCATAGTACGCGCAATATCTGTCTTCATCAGCAGTCATTTTTATATTTTAAAGCTTCACAACTACGAAATTGAGTTATTTTAGTTTAGTTAGTTTGAATTCTTTCGATTTCGTTTAAATTTCTTCTTCATCTGGATACATCCAGATCATGGTACACGCGGTTATTCTAGGTTCAGAAGGTCTTTCCCAGTAAGATCATTATCGCAAGATTGGGACAATTCTGGAACACTTCCGACGAGCGATACTAAATATTGAATGTTTACAGGAAAAAAGGAAAAATTAAAGTTTGCTAATAATTCAGTTTTTAAAAATATTTTTCAAAGTTACACCAACTTCGCGCCCAAAAAAGTACCAGAGCAATTTTCAGCAGCAGTCGCTCTGTTATTGTTATGGTCCAGCATTTGATAAGGGTATTATCATCCCGGTTAAGCAGTGGAATGCACCCGGGGAGATTATTTAATCTCAGCCTACGTAAGAAAAGCGGCATCATAATTCATTTATGTAATGTTATACAAGCCGTATCAGATGTTCCAACACTGTCAATCTAAGCCTAGTCGTATTACACCTCACACGTGTCTGTACTGAATTATTTCTTAATAAATATTTCAACAACTTACAAGTGTTTCCTTGTGAAATCGAAGCATTGAGAAAAAAAAACCATTCGACCAATCGCCTCCTAATGTCTAAAAAACAATTTGTTAAAGAAATAGTGTCAGAGAAGTAAGATATTATTCAAAAATTAAAAGACAGTTTCGAGAATTGGAAAATCTACACAAAATTTTAAAATTCACCATAATCTCCATCCATCTAATTCTTAAATTCGTAAATGCTTAAATAGTTCAGAAAAAGTTGTTAAAATCCATCATTTTCATGTACCTAAATCCAATACCATTCTAAACTGAAACTACAAATAAAAATAATCTAATTTCCGACCGAATATCTAAATTAAAAATCTAATTCGGGAAGAATATTGAAGAAATGAATTCAATTCTTGAAATATGAAATAACGACATAATCGTTATCAAAGGTAATAACCTAACACGCAGTTGACATAAATGAAATATTATTATGGAGAACACATTCTTATTATGAAGTTGCAATCTTTCAGAACAAAGCTCTGTGATATCTTTAATACATATTAAGTGTATTAATTAGAAAGATATACACCGGTAGCAACTACGGTGCTAACATTATTTTTTCGATAAATTGATTTTATATGTATATCTTTCTAATTAATAAATTTAAATTCTATTTTAAATTAAATACGATACATGATAATCCTATTAATTCTAAAACGTATAGATATCCAGAAATTCACAAAGAAGAAGTATCGATAAATAGACATATCGATGAAATGCTTAAAGAAAAAATATTCGATTATCTACTAGTTCATATTTATCGCCCATATGGGTGGTTCCATAAAAAGGTTCGGTGCGTCGGACAAACAGAAATAGAGCATCTTTATCGAAAACTGAACGAGATAACCTTAGGTGACACGTATCCGCTACCGATTATGACCAGTTCGGACATAGTAAATATTTAACTGCATTAGACTTAGAAATAGCATAAAACAACCTTCACTGTTCCTTCGAGATATTATTAATATATTAGGTTACCGATGGGAATTCGTAAATCAGCAAGTCGTTTCCAGAGATTAATGGTATAGATTGCTATGATTATTTATACGACATAATCATCTATGCGAGTTCTTTAAAAGAACATAATATTAAAATCCGAAGAGTTTTTGACAAACTTAAAGAATTTAAATATGAATTAAATATATTAATTAGAAAGATATACATATGAAATCAATTTTATTGAAAAATATTGTTGTTGCGCCACCGGCATTCTTTAGACTTTATATTTAGAGTCGAAAATTTACAGTTGTCACTGATCATAAACCGTGACTTTTCAATGCTCAAGACCCAGGATCCAAACTTGTGTGTTGGAGATTGAAGCTAGAAAAATATGAATATGATATACGTTATAAATCAGGAAAAACTAATCAAAATGCAGATTCATTGTCGAGAATACGTATAAATTTAGTAATCAATGAACGAAACATATAAAGATTTTCTTGAAAAATTACATCAAAATCAATGTTATATTATTAATATTCTAGAACACAACGAATATTTATTAAAATATGAAGATATAAATATTACGTATCTAACTGCCATCGATCTAGATGATTCGATACCTTATTGCGCTGATATATTGTGTTAACTTAAAAATTCTGAATCTTTCAAATGAAAACCTCACGAAACAGGAATAACAGATGTAAATTCTAAAATATTTTATCAAACCTTTTTTTAAATTAATAACTATGATAAAGCTACATATAATGACATTTTAATCTCCATTAAAAACTTAAGAAAAAAATCAAAAAATCAAAGGTTACAAAATTTTCGATATCAGATTTTAAAAATCGGCAGAACACGGCAAACTGCACTTACTTCGTCCGCCGTCCGCTAAAATTCGGCGCCACCATAGTCAATTTTTACGGATTTTTAACAAAATGAAATATATATTTGTTGTCTCGCATAGTTAAGTAATCCGAAAAACATAGAAATGTTGAATCTATAACGATTGCGTAGTACAATATGTGTGACCCTTTTTGGGTGCGCGCATATTTTACAAGTTCTACAATATACATAATAAATTCAACGAAACGAAAAAGTTTAAGGGATGACCTTACCGGCTAATAAATCGTCACATTTTACGGATAAAATTTTATTTCAATATTTTGAGTCAATTCAAATTAAAACTGTAATTTCATAATTATATATTATTATCTTATGAAAAACATTGACAAAATTTAATAAAGATCGATATTTATATCGTGTTTTGTTAGTTTCAAAATGTTGCGATGTTTTTAATCGTTTTAAAATAGTCAGATAATTTAACGTTAAAATTCGTTATATATTTTTATTTACTGAATTATGAGTTTATAAGTTTAATGAATACGACCGAGTTTGTAGGGATTCGTTACTAAATTAAACAGGATTAGATTTGGTGAGTAGTGGCTAGTTACAGAAACAAAAATACGGCTAATGTTTCCGTAAAACCATTTTCAATGTCAATATTATAAGCGGTATTTGACACACGAATTTTTAGAGAATAGAAAACTCTTCCATCGTATACTAATAGTGTTATAATATTGTTAGTAAAATTACATTAGGCGAAAAGTCCGATCTAGTTGATTTTAATATATTTCGTTATTTTGTCATTTTAAATAACATACTCGATATTGTATGCGTTTCAAAAGTAATACGGTATCAAAGGTCACAATTTTTTTTTGTGTATATCTTGTTTCCTATTGGTAGACCGACAAAAATAGTTTATAAAAAATTTGTACATTATAACATTTTCTACAAAATAGGTCTCTTACATTTTTTTTTGCACGAGCAACTGTTTTCATATTATACGACTTTCAATTAGATAAACTTGTACGATGTATTAATGCGCTATTTTCACATCACCTTTGAGGTAAAAAGAATTGTAAAAAAGAGGTAGAAAAACTGAAAACTCACTATAAAACAAAACTTAATACTCTCCTATTTCATAACATTGGTTAACCATAGAAATTATCGATGAAGAAAGACGATTTTATCGTGGCCGAATGAGTGGACGGAAAAGTTTTTTGACAATTTTAGGCCGCAATCCTGGATATGAAAAATTGCGGTTCATAAATGAAAATTAAGTAATGATATGTATAAATTATATAATTTCACTCCGCTAAAGTCAGTCAATACATTAGTGGATTTTAAAAAAATATGTATATGTCAGCAGAACATAAATAATAAAGCGCGATATTTCAAAAACAATATTGAAAATAATTGACATTTCGTATGCAGGTACAAAAAGTACTTTTCACATGCGAAGTAGGTATAATTTTGTTTAACAAATGTATGGCTATTGTCATATACTGAATTAAAAGATTAAAATATTTTATTAATTTACGGGACTACTTCTGTTCTAACGAATCCGAAATCTAGTTATAATTCTATATCAAAACTGAAAACTTTTGTATTAATGATGTTTTCTATAAAAATGTTTAAATTACACAGAGCATATCGATTACGTGTTTAAAATGCCGATTGAAAATATATCCATACCTATTCCAAAAAATCTGGTATTATACCACTAAAAGGTATTTTTTATTTCCGTATAAAAAACGTTATTGAATGAGCATAAAGAGCTGAAAATCAGTGTGTATGACTATATTTATTATTTTTTAATAAAAAAAATCAAGGAACAAAGGGAAAAAACGTCAAATTCATGCGATAAATGTGTTCATTTTTTGACAGCTCGTGTTAAAAAACATGGCGGCATTCCGGATTCAAATATTTTAAAGTGGATTTAATTCTTCAATAAATCCACTTTGCTTTGCTTATTTGGCATTATACTTATAAATTGACTCATTTTCATGGATACCTCTCATATTATACCATTCAAAAAGTGTTTACGAATCTTTTTGGTCAGTATTTATGCAACACATCAAAGAGCGATAAAAACAACAAAAACTCGCCAGTGTCTGACGGACGACTGTCTGTCGAGTGTTGAAGAAATTCGGATAACTTTTATAGCCTCCTTCCCAGTAATTATTTAAAATAATTTATTTAAATTTTTTATATTAAATACTACAAAATTTTCTAGGTATCCTTATAATTTTTAATTAAATAATTCAATGTTTTCATACTTTTTTGGATATTGCAATATAAGAGACCGAACGTGAGTTTTGACTAATGCAAAAATATTCATTTGTGAAAGACAATATTTGCTGTTTGAAACTTTAACTATAAATTTATGAACAGAATGTATGATCTGCTTTGTATATGGAAATATTTGGAGATTCAGTGTACCAAAAATAACTTCCAAACCATATATAACCAAAAATAATTCCCCGGTTACGAAAGAGATCCAGGTTCGAATCCCGATAGCGCAACAACAATATTTTTGGATAAAATTGATTTTATATGTATATCTTTCTAATTAATATATTTAATTCATATTTAAAATATCACAGACCTATGTTCTGAATAATTACAACTACACAATAAGAATGTTTTCTCTTAATAATAAAGTTGTATCAATGTGTCCAAAATTGAATAAAAATGAATTGATAATTCTGGCGTCTGCTATCAGTTTACTCAAAGGTATTTGAGATGGCTCTATAAAATAATGGAACGATTAAATGTATTAATATCAAAAAGGTAACACATAGGTTCGAAAATTGTCGCTAAAAATATTGTCACTGTAGCATAGTTGGATAATGCACCTTCCCCGGTTAGGAAAGAGATCCAGGTTCGAATCCCGGTAACGTAATAACAATGTTTTTCGATAAAATTGATTTTATATGTATATCTTTCTAATTAATATATTTAATTCATATTTAAAAATAACTCTATTGCGAGAAATATTAACTAGGGTTCCGGCATTATATTTTTTTGGTTATAATTGCAGTATATTTGAACAATATTTTTTTAAAAATGCTTTAAGATTACTAATTTTAATTAGTATGGAGTGTCCTGGGCTCATGAAAATAGGGTTGGAAAAAAATCTCAATATTTTTCGCAGTAATAATTGTGAAACTGATGACGATAATTAAAAAGTAATTGTGAATTTTTTTGTCATAATAATATTATGTTTTCCTTTAAAAATTGTCATTTACTTATTTTATGGTTTATGTATCCTTGTAAATTTAGTTTTAGTAAAACATGTTTTAAAAAAATATATACTGTAAACGCATGAAATAATTGTGTCATTGTGAAATATCTGGCTGTAGTAAAACCATATAGAATTTTGGTTTAATGTCTTAAAACCTACGTAACCTTTTGAAAAAGAAAGGAAAAATTTATAATGGTCGACTGAAATATAAAAAAGAAAATAACAGAACAAAACGAAACAAAATATATAAAAAAATAAAAAGTGAAGAAAATGTATACATTTATAAACATTGAAATGATTTATAGAAAATATTTTTATAAGGAATTTCACATTTTTCAAACATGTGTGGTAATGTTTAAGCATTATTATAAGTTCATAGATTTAAGTGAATTTAATTTGAGAAATAAAATATTGAATAATGTAATGAAATAAGATGTACTTAATGTTAATGAGAAGAAAAAAATACTACCATGAAATGATGTGTGATAAAATGTAATAATATTAAATTTAATGGAATGCACATCGAGATAAAAAAATTAGAAATAATTTACATTAAGTGAGTGAATGGTATTAAATACATCTATTAGTTATAATATACGATTATATAGGCATATATGTAATGTTAATCTATAAAAAAGGGATAAATTTTACAATCAGCACTAATATAATAATTGATACTTTAAATTCTTATCAGTAATTGTATCTAACAAATAAAAGTTTTAACTGTTATCTGATGATGTATATAAATATGAATCTCAATTCTTGTTCAGAAAATGTAATGAAGAGAATTTCAGATTTATCGTTGTCAATCGTAGAATTCAAATTAATGTATTAACAGAATATCTGAAAACCGAATTCAGATATATTAAAAATTCAAACTATCTTTAAAAATATAGTTTCATCTATATGGGGAGGTTCTGTTATGTTCCAGCATTTGATAAGGGTATTATCATCCCGGTTAAGCAATGGAATGCACCCGGGGAGATTATTTAATCTCGGCCTACGTGAGAAAGCGCCATCGTAGTTCATTTCTGTAATGCTATACAAGCCGTATCAGATGTTCCAACACTGTCAATCTAAGCCTAGTCGTATTACACCTCACACGTGTCTGTACTGTATTATTTCTCAATAAGTACTTCAACAACGTCCAAGTGTTTCCTTGTGGAATCGAAGCATTGATAAAAAAAATAAACCATTCGGCCAATCGCCTCCTACTGTCTACAAAACAATTTGTCCCACTCTCGGGTGTAACAGCTCGCTGACTACGCTGACTGCAAGAACCCACCGAGATGGAATTCCGTACGTCATCGCTGCCCCTAAAGCTACAAGACAACGAAAACTGGGTCTAGTTTCGAAAATAACCAGTAACGTAACTAAAAAAATTGGGCTCCAATGCAAAATGTAAAGGCCCCCTGCATTGCATATGTATTTTGTATACGGAATATAGAATATATGGGGTTTTATCGTGCATATATGTACAGGTAACCCCCTTCATCGCGACCCCGGCGAGTGCGGATTCATTGTATCACAATATTTTTAATTTTTTTTTTATTCTCAGCATTTGTATGGTTTTGACACATGCCGGGAATCGTCATAATGAGTGGTTACACGTGCGTGCTATCATTTTTTCTCACTCACTCATATCACACACATGTACATACATATACGTAAAGTTAGTTACGGGCGTGAGTGAGATAAAAAAAAACGCCGGTGCCTTGTACAGTCGAGCCGGAGCATCATTTGCGTGTCAGACGCACTATAATTAAATTGACTACATATTTTCTATCCCTTTTTAATCTTTAAAATGTCAAAAAAACAATGAAAAATTGGTCGGCTGCAGGAAATGGACTGCCATACTATGTCCCAAGAAAATGACGTCTTGGAACCGGTTCCCGTGCGAAAGTGAAGTGTCAAAATCATTGTGCAGGCCCTTTCTCTTCACAATCAATGCATGGAGTTGTTAGAAGAAAACGAGGAAGATTACGAGCGAGTGAGTGCTGTGAAGCTTGGTTGTAACGGATTATTTGACAGTTATCGGCTAATTTTGCATTATTTATTATGCAAAACTAGCCGATAACTGTCAAATATTTTTAGGCATTAAAACGTTTACGTAGAGACGCCAAACAGTATTTTTTGCATATATTTTTTTTTTGTGTTATTAATGTTTATTTTATTAATAAAGTGTTTTTTCAATTTTTTTAAATCCACCGTTGATCGCCACCATGTCCAAAACGTAACCCCCGCGATCTACGGGAGTTACCTGTATAGTAATTCATATTATAAATTTTTATAGTAAGAACAAAATTGGTATCTTGTCTTTTATAATATTCATACTTTCATGAAAAAATCAAAACCATATTTTTAGGCAAAAAAAAATAATCTAGGTTTTCAACGATTACCTGAATCCTAACCCGATCTGTTAACGAGGTATTACTACAGTTTGATAAAGTTTTCATGTGTCCACATAATTAACGCAGAAAATGATTTTTAAATTTTATAATTTCATTTTTTGTGATTTTAACAATTATTTCAGCATTAGCGCTGAGAAAAGAATCGGCACACGCAAAAGCATACCGAAAGTTTTACAGGGCGTGGATATTTTGAGCCACTATCTAACGTGGGTCCCAGTGCACTAGATCGGTTGCATTAGCCTAGTTACACTACTGAATATAACGTCACCTAAACAAATACCCCGCATGTGAAGGGCAACTTGTATCAAATACCTATTACTTTACCCCATTTATTTCATAAAAAATGTTCACACCGGTTCCTTGAATGCGTTTCTAATTTATAATCTAGCTGCGCGCTGAGAACCGCTGGTCGGGACAGTGTTAACAACTTGACATCGGCTACATCCGGGGGACATAACATTTTACATCAATTCTGTTTGTGTGTAAACAAATATCAACACTTCTTGAAAAAACGTTTTTCAACTTGCGCATTACAATTAATTGGGTACCGAGCTATATATTTTTATTAGAAAGAGCTTTGTTTAAAACAATAGTTTAAAAAACTTTATAACTTCTTTATCGTAAATATTACCATATTACCAATAAAAGGTTTTTACTACCAACAATGACAAACATAGACTGTATGTAACAGCGGGAGAGAAAATATTAGAACAAATGTATGTTAAATTTAAATATCTAAATGTATTCACAATAAAAAAAATTAACAGCGATTTCTTGCCCATTATTTGTCTCGAGATAAATAAAACAAATTACTATTCTGAGGTCACATACGTCATTTTTGAAGAAGTAATTGTACCTAGCATAGTATATCGAAAGGAGGGTGACTGCAAGAAGTAAAGTGAACGGCGCATTGAATGGAATTATAACTAATAGGAACTTGTTAACTCAGGAAAGACTAGCGGTTCACAATGGAGTCCTGGTACCGACACTGATGTATGGAAGTGAAGCCTGAACTAGAGGAACGAAAGTAGACTAAATGCAGTGGAAATGAGATCCATTTATGACAGAGTAAAGAATGAAGATATAAGGAAAGAATATAGGTTGATCTTAGTGTAGTGAGTAAGATTAAGAAAGGATCACATAGGTGGTTTGGTCATATGGAACGGATGAATGGGGAGAGAATGGTAAGAAAGATATATCACGCAAGTATTGATGGCACCAGAAGTAGAGGATGTCCGCGGAAGATTTGGTACGAGCAGGTAAACCAGATACTAGAGGATGGTCCTGTTAGAAACCTCAATAATCGTCGAGCTTGTATGAGAAGATGTATTGTGATGTCCTTGGAATGGTAAGATGGTGTGTGTATGTGTGCCGCACCGCCTGTGCGGGTATGTGTGGCTATAAATACTGCGGTTCATCGGCTTAATAGTTGGACCTATACCAGTGATATACCTTGTACTAAATTGTAGCTTATTGTAATAAAAAATTAATTGTTATAAAGTCTGTTTCTTGGACCTTCACATTACGAAGTGTACACTAAAGACGTACTAATAAGTCAAGTACGTAACGAGAATTGTGTGTCAGGACAGAAGAGTGTGGCGCTCTTTAGTATACGAAACCCGGTTGTGTCGTGTTATAACGCTAAGAAATAGTAATGTTACATTTTCAATTCGAGAGCTTAACCTATACACTTGTCTTGATATCATTTTTCTTAGCAGCAGTGTCCTGTTGGAATTTTTTTCAGTGCATGACAGCTAGAATGATCCGCAACTCTTTAATTTTTATTCCCTGATGTAAATAATATTCTATAAAGCCACGTCTTCTTCGTGTAATGTTGTTGTCTAGCTTGTCAGAGAAAGGCGATACTTTGTATGGTTTTTGCGTTCCCAGGAAGAGTTTAATTACTTTCAACAGGTCTTCACTCATGTACCAATAATGAAGATGATCATCAAGTTTTTTCATGTAGACACTATGGGCAATTTATTGCCGTTACAGAGTGATACAGCCTTCAATCTAAATTTGGAAGAGTCAATAAAAAGTCTTCATTCAGATGCATGTACTCGTATATAGGCATGTCGCAGAACTTGCAAAAAACCATTATTGTCATTATCAAATGCAAGATTGTATTCCAATCAAATAAACTAAATAGGTTCCAAATAATGCCGACTGCTAACAAATGACCATTTTGTTTTCTTTTACAATAAATAAAAAAAAAGTTTCGCCCTCTAGTCTAATGTTTCAAGTTACGCGTGAAAATTTTAATAATTAGGATTCGGATTGATATTTACAGATGAATGAAATAACGAAACAGACAGTAGAAAACTGCATCATATATTCATCTCAACTGCCCGATTACAACCTATATGTTTCACTTTTCAAATTAATACATGTATTGTTCCACTATTTGAAAGCCATCTTCTTTTTTTTATTGGATTGGAAGAGATCCAGGTTCGAATTCCGGTAACAACAACAATATTTTTCGATAAAATTGATTTTATGTGCATATCTTTTTAATTAAAACATTTAATTTGTATTAAAACCATCACAGATCTATGTTCTGATTAATTACAACTTCACAATAAGAATGTGTTTTCTTTAATAATATCTCATTCTCGTGCAACGCCGGGTGCTAATTGCTAGTAATGCATTATTACAATTCAATTACATATTTGTTATTGTATTTTAATGCTAATTTATTTATTGTGTTTGTATTCTATGTATAGGTCGATTTTTTGTTCATGGCATTTCGAGAATGTGTTTTGTACCGATACACGTCAATGTGTGCGTGAGCGCCATCTAAGTAAGAAAGAAACAAAGTTATATGACCGCTTCACGATAGACAGTAATGCAACAACGTACTTGGCTTCAGTTAACGCATGGTATCGATTTTGTACACCACGCGTAGCGAATAAAACCTTTAATATACACAGAATAAAAGTAAATTGAACACATTGATAATAATAATTATTAAACCATTTTTAAAACTATCCGAAATTTCTCGTTAGTTATCCATTATAATAATATACTAAAACGTACTGTTCACTTTACCAAAATTGATTTTTTTCATCTACTAGTTTCAGCTGATAATGAGTATTGACAGATTCATTATTATTAATAAGATGTGATTAATATTATTTCTTTTGAAATTAGCAAAATTAACTTTGTGATTAAAATTCATTATTTGTATTTGTTAACTTTGTTTCATTAACCACTTATTGAGTTAAACAAAGTTAACAAATACATATAATATTATTTCATTCCCTATCCTTAAAATAATTAAACAAATCTGTTTAGGTATTAATAAAAAAGATTATACTAGCAACAGATTCGTCAGTGGCCAACTGTACAGTAGTACAGTGCCATGAGAGAAATATCGACCTGGATACTGTTCTAATAGTAAGGAAAGTGTTTGTACAAGTACGGCACCTGTTAAGTGCATCTCAGATAACAGATCGCGAAATGTACATTTTGAAATGTTTGCGGAATTCCACAAAATATTATTATAAAGTTAAACGTATTACATTAAAAACATTTCTATTTTTTTTTTATTATTAATAAAACGTGTATATTCGTATTATTTTTAGAAAAACTGAATGTGATATAAATATTTTAGTATGCTCAAAATCATAACATGAATCATACATAAACATGAGAAAATATGTTATCGGGGTTCGGGTGTGGAATGCCAGGCCACCGATGAATTAAATATGTGTCGACGAATACGATTGTGCTCTCGGATTCCGCATCAGAGATAGTACGGAATCAGTGAAATAGTACCGAGCATGCTGAGTCATTCCTTGTCTATTGTATACTGATAACCTTTACCGCCAATCTCCGACTTTAAACAGAAAAATTTATTACTAATATATTAGATAGGACCATTTACGTAAAATCATCAATTTTTATAATCCAAGTTTTTTCCGCGTATTTGGCCAATGACTCAATTCCTGCATCGTTGGGATATACGAATGATAACTCAGCTATTTCGCTATTAATATTAAATTGAATTATAGCTACCTGATGAACAAATACATCTTGGCCTCCATCATCCGGGGTGATGAAGCCCCATCCCTTAGCCACATTAAACCACTTGCACCTTCCCGTCCTCGCTCCAGAGGCACTGCCGGTACCCTCAGATGAGCCTGAAATTTTGAAAAACATTTTATAAAACATGTATTAAAAATAGTATGTAAATATTCAGCTGATATTTTGGTGATTTATAAACGAGTATCTGAAAAATCGGCATTAAAAATCGGCCAGACGAAACAGACGCCGAAACACAGATTTTGCAAAAAAAGAAAAATACGAGAAAGTAAAGAAAAAAAATGCGAGAAAGGAAATAGACGATTTAGAGGGAAGAGATCATCCCTCTGTCGCCTTCGGAACGACGACCTATTATGGAAATATAGGAATCTCGGACTTTTCCTAAAGTTAATCAAGGTGATGTGTATCTCGCTGGGAGATTCTTCTAGAGAGACCTGACGGAATCTCTCCCTTGGCCAGTTTGGAGGCCTGCCGGATTGTGGTTTCGGAATGGCAAAACACCATTCTTGCTTGTGTAGCTTCACTAAAGGAACAGTTCGGTCAATAGAAATTCAACAATTGCATAATTTTTAATAAAGTACTTTTTAACATCAGTATTCACCATCACGTCTTTACACTACTTTATTATTTTGTGGCCAAAATCCCTATTGTAATATATGTAAGTATTTTAATATGTATTCCCATGATCTCTGTCCATTCCCATGCTATGCTATGCTGTAAGCTTACTAACATTGATATTTACGATATATTTAAATTATATTTAATAAATATAAAATAAAATAAATTTAATAATCGAAGTTAATATTTTTTTTAAATATTCATTCCGCACATTTAAATTTGTATATTTATTGCTGCAGTTAAAGAAACTAAATGTTGGGAAATCCTATTTACAAAATAATAATTACGTAAATCTTACATATTTTTAAATAAAATAAGCAAGTTAACTCACTCTGAAGTTCACCTGTCATTCGTCGAATGAATGAAGAGTAAAAGCTTAGATATATGCAACTCTCTCGAGACAACTCCCGAAACGATTCTCTCGCGCGAGTCTCGGGTTATATCAATTTAAATACCTACATCGATAGGTTGACAAACCTACTATATATAAAAATAAAACCCGGTTTAACTGACAGGGCGGAGCGACAGTGCTCAGAATTGATTGCTACGGTCTTCGTGAGTAGTTTTAGTAAGAATCATAAAGAGCATTTCTTATTTCAGAGTCATTAACATTTTGATGGCAAGACTGCGTAATTTACGTTATTATTTTTCTGGTATGTCATGCGTGTAGGTATTATACATATAGGTGTTATATGTAGTGGTGTAGTGGGCCCAGGGCGCCGCCCTGCCACTATTTTTGGCATGGAATTTACTTTTCAAGTACATATATTTAAAAATATTCGCATAGAATTTTGTACAACAAAAATCATGCAGCCGACGGATATTACGAGAATGTAAAAAAAAAAAAAACTGGAGCATTTTCAAAACGAGTCATTACGAGGAAATTTATAGGTGTTTTTTTTGTTAGGGATTGGATCATTTAGGCGCGCGGTGGTATTCCATTATTTCAACCATTGACCACGTACACTTGAAGACAGATGAAATATGTGAACTCAACTTAAATAAACAGTTATCCCTAAATGTATATATTAGAGCTCGATAGTATTTTTACATATACATGGATTTAGCGTTTACAAAAGCTAATTTGTTGCTGTCTAAAATCATTTCTTATAACAATTTCAAATTTCTATGGGAATGCGAGTATGCACATAGAAGAAAAAAAGGGGGGGAGGGCACTACCCAGCAAATCTAATCCTGTCTAATTTAACGAACCCCTACGAACTTGGTTGTATTCATTAAACTCGTAAATTCAGTAAATTAAAATATATAACGTTTTTTAACGTTACGTTATCTTTGACGATTTTAAAACGATTAAAAATATCTCAAAAAATGACAACGCAACAAAAAAAACACGATATAAAAATCGACCTTAATAAATAAACAAAATTAGTGTGAAAATAAAATAAATTTAAGTAATTAATTGTTTTGTGATAATTGACTTATGGCGTTATTGTAAGTAATGCCTTCGGAGGAACGAAAGTAAACTGAATGAGATTACTTAGGTATATATGTGGCAGATACATTTATGACTGAATAAAGAATGAAGAAATAAGAAAATAATGTAAAGCTGATCTTAGTATAGTGAGTAAGATTAAGAAAGGATCACTTAGGTGGCTTGGTCATATGGAACGGATGAATGAAGAAAGAATGGTAATAAAGATATATGACGCAAGGGTTTATTGCACCAGAAGTAGAGGACGTCCGCGGAAGACATGGCACGACCAGGTAAACCAGACACTGGAGGATGGTCCTTTTAGAAGCCTCAAGAGAATATGTATGAATGTGGATGATGCGAGAATTGTATGTCAGGACGGAAGAGTGTTGCGCTCTATCCTCTCTGCCTTTGCCCGCAGGGAAACAGCGTGATGGTAAGTAAGTAAGTTAGTGATACTAATTGTAAAAATCCACAGAAATGTTTAGGCACATAATATAAGGTAATATATCAGTTTAAGAAGATAAAAAAAAGGTGGGAGAAAGGGTGGGGAGGTTGAAACTATTGTTGTGGTAAAGGGAGAGCAAGATGTGTTTATAGATAGAATGATTGGTTAAAATTAAAATTGTAGTGGTTCATAAAAATAACTCTTTATTAAGCGTTGTAAGGCTAATGTTGAAAAAGTCAATTTCTGTTAACTTCTCATTATGGTATTTGCATGAACGGTGAATAAATGAGTTTTGTGTGCAAGATGTTCTACTTCTAGGAATATGGATGAGTACGGATTGCCAGGTCGGTCTAGATGGTATGATGAAAATGAAGATTGTGAGGATGCAATAATTATCAAAACGTCAAAAATCAGATTAGACCTGTGTCTTTAACTAACCAGGAGGCAAAAAAAATTGGTATATGTATGTAGGTCTTAACGTACACGATTAAACATTGTGATTGGGCCAGATATTTCGAAAATTACCCGGGCGAGTTTCAAGTCGCTAATTCGTTCCTGTATCCGAGTCTACCGGATACGAGAGTAAAATATCGTAATGTCTACAACTTCTTCAGTTTCTTTAAAACTGTACTAGTGAGTTTCTCATTCGGTGCCCCACCGAGTAGAATGAAAAGGAAGCAATTATAAATACCAATGGTAGAATTTAACCCTAAATATACACATTAAGCTCGTATAAAGCTGCAGTAAGAACTTTGATGGTATGCGTATTCAGAAAGATTTTTTATTCCACCGTGAATTTTTCAACATCCACATACCTGTTGATTGGCTCGAACTGACTGTAATATAAATGATTATCGTCGTTGCTGTATTAATTCGTTAGGGCCTTGCCCCTAGCCCCGACTATTTATTCACCGACACATGCAAAGTGTGTATGCATTTCCGTTCCGGCGCAGTGATTCTTAAACTTTAACGTCCCTTATTACAAAGATAATAACTAATATCTAATGGTGAGTAGTTTTATAAGTGAGAATATGAAAAATTGTTTTTCTCCATTACACTGTGTTTGTTATTTGGTGTATTATTAAATATGAATTATTGAACGAAAATAATGCACTGTGCCTTCCCCTCCCCCCTTTCCCTTTCCCACACGGCCGCGCCGCCGACCAGTCGATTGGCGACCTTGAACCAGTGCGGTTATACATATACGGTGCAGTACTAATTCGAGACTTCGCGTCTACACTGTGTCGGAACCTTTTACGAAATTGTGAGTAAAATATACAGTCCGAATTTTGGAGATGCTGCAGAATCCGGATTATGCTGAGTGAATTCTCCCGGCATCTATGCTTGTACGCAACATACTAAATTAGAAACATTTCTTGAACACAAATATCAGTCAAAATTTTTTAACGCTAAAATAAACTATTTTAAACTAAAAATTAGATATCATTGTGTCTTAAAAAAACACAAAAAATAATTACCCATAATAAATTATGGGATGAAATTAAATGTTAACCAAATTAAATTCTGAAACCAAATAAAAAGAATATAAAATACTTGTGAGATACCAAATGTTCACCAAAAATAGCACTGAATTGAAGCAGTATTACAGAATTCCAGGCAGTTACGCGTCGGAATGTGAAACTTACGCCAATCCCTGGGAAACGTTCGATGAGTAAAAGGAACAACATTTTAGCGAGTGGGTAGTAGAATTACCACAGGACAAGACTGATTGGCTGAATGGCACATGCAATTGTCAAAAGTATCTTGTATTAGGTTAGAATACAAAGACAGAAACTTTATTTAGTGGCAAATAATATAAATATAGTCTATATGATTTAAAATTTGGTGAATTTTTTTACTGTTTTTGGGAAACGCATGTATTTTTTTGTATGCATAAATTCATTAAATTTGGTAAGCAGTTAAGCCATAAATTTTTACTATGATGTGGAGGGTGGCGTAGTTTACATGAAACTAAAATCGCAATATTTGTCTCAATTCTATTCAGTCCTTTTCTGTACATTTCACAGAGAAGATAAGATCTGCAAAATGTATTCAAATATTGTAGTGCTGTCTTTGCGAGTTCAACCGACACACAATATTGATATTATATGCAAATAGTTTTATGCCGACATATTCGCCAGGCAGGAAAGGATTCTTTTGAATTCATGCCAATATTTCCCAGTTTAAGAAAGTTTAAGGAACGCTGTTCTAGCGCATATTAATGCGAACAGTGAATTCAAGCCGAATGTTACACCCCTACCCTTACCAACTAGCTGAAAACTTTTATTTCTTATATTTATACAATAAATTGAATGAAGTATTTTAATACTTGTAAGTGTTTACGTGTCTTAATATGTATAATAAAAAAATAATTCGTGTATTTTATATGGCGGGGGTAATCATTTGACAGTTTTTACTTTTTAACAAATACGTATCCGATTGATAATGAAATGTTCTGCTGTGTTTAGACTTTATATATGCTTCGGTAGGTAGGACCGATTTGAAGCTTGAATATGTGCATTCCATTTATGTAAATTCAAACAAGAAAAACAAAAACAAAACTGCTTCTGTTGGGATGCGCTCGAGGACGGATATTTGTTCAGCGGTGTACACGAGACATGGATCGTGATCAAGCTTCCGAGGCTGGCCAATCGAGTTTTAGGAAGTAAATACAAGGATCATCATAGAAGACCAGTGATTTGCAGCCGAGTTACGCAGATTAGTGTTTTTACTTACATCTTTAGGATTGACATATTCAATCCAAATCAATATAAAACCAGGACCTAGCTATCGAAGGATAATTACAACGATATGCTGGGTTATTGATTCGTTTTAATAAAAATTGTATGAGAATTTTAAAACCGAAATACTTTTCTCAAGTCTATAAAGGTCGATAGCTTTATTATTAAAAGAAGCGAATATTTTTAGTACATTTTCGATGATCGTAGAAGTAGCAGGTACATATCGAGCCCTCCTACATAAAATATTGTACGTAAAAAATGTAATTTTTAATCATTTTCACGTATTTGATATCATCATCATGTATTTGATACATTTTTAAATGTATATATTGTATTCTATGATGTAGACACTAATAAACACAATATTTTTTAAATTACTGACATTTAAAAATGTATCAAATACATGATGATGATATCAAATACGTGAAAATGATTAAAAATTACATTTTTTACGTACAATATTTTATGTATATATATATATATTAAATCTGCTACGTAAATACATAAGTATCAGATACATGCGAAATGCTAGAATGATCAAAAATGTCATATTTTACTTACGATACTTTACGTAGGAGGGGTCGATATAGATATTTTAAATTTTCTATTTTTAATTTAAATTAACCTACCGTATTTCCTCGATTATAAGACGAATGTTTTTTCCTATTTTTGTGTCTCTGAATTCGGAGGGCGTCTTACAATCGATGGCGTTTTACAATCGCTGTAAAATTCAGCAGTCATGATGAATCATCACTGATTATTAATAAAACTGAGTCGAAGAGTGAGTCAGTTAAATCGGACACTGAATCTGAAGAAATTTCAAATTGTGATAGTAATAATCATAACTAATTTGCCTATTTTTAAATTATTTTTATAATTTTATAATGCTTTTATTTTTTATTATTGGTATATAAAAATAAGGGTGTGTCTTATAATCGAGAAAATATGGTAATTATAAAAATCTATGTCCTAGAATTTTTATAAACCTAGATTCAAAGATATATCTATATATAGATATTTTTTATATCTAGATATAAACTTTATACAATGTTCCTAGCATAGGCTTCTTGGTGAGATATCCAATATTGCTTATTCCAGTACCTACTATTTGTACAGTATCCAGTTTTGATGCAATCTGCTGTATAAGGATCCATGTCTGAGCTCCGTACCTAGTACAAGAGCATGCACCGAGGGCCGTTTATGTGATACTATAGTAAAAAATGTTATTTTGTTGTTTAATCGAATGTAAAAAAAAAATTACTTCTCGAAAGTACATCGTGTAGTAAACTCATTTTATTCTGTGATATCCGATAGTAAAAACGAGAATCGATAGTTAAATATTGCGGACTCTTGACAGCTGTTCTAAAAGTCATCTGAAACATTGATACTTTGAAGGTTGCAGTGTTCGACAATTAAATATTCAATATTCCATTATTTTAGTAATGATAGTTCGTCCGATGATGATCTTGTTGTTTAATATACATTATTACACACAATACGAAAATATTTCACCACCAAAGTGACATATAGAATGCCTTGGCGAAAAAATCCATAAATTAAGCATATTTTATGATTGTTTGTCACACCTATAGATGTCTCCATCTATGCTTTGACAATAGCAAATTTGATGTGTCAACAACCCGCAAAGGAATCGTACTACGGACGTTAGTAGAAAGTTACTATCGTAAAAAGTTACTACTGATCACACAACCGGCCCTAAGTTGTCGATCTCTTGTTTCTGATTATGTAATTAAGCTTTGCCTCCATCACTATTATGCGTTAGTTTGTCAAACATTTAAGTTCTCGTTAATAATGGTATCCTCTATAATGCAGAAAGTGTCCACTATATTTCATTATTAACGTTAACTCATATTTTATACATTTTCTTTGGTAGACACAAGCTACAGCTTCTGTTTAAAAATTAATACGGGAATCATTTAGAAAAATTGTTAGCATTTGAGTACGTAGACCGGTTTCTGCCAGTAAAGGAGCACAGAACTAACTGGTGTAGATCCAAATCTATCCTCCATTTAAAATTTCATTTTCTAATAATTCGTATATGAATGGGAGTGCGCATAATTTTTATTACAATAGTTGGCAACAAAGAATGATGTTTCGGTACTCGGCGAACAAAAGTTACTTCAAGTAGTAACAGACACCATTGTTACAATTACCTACACGAAAAACATCCCTGGTAGACGGGAAACAGTTTCTCGAAAACATACAGTATTTGAATGCAATGTTATATTAAGTATATTTAATGTAGTATTAAGTACTGTTTCATGAACCATATTTATTTAATAAATTTCATGAACCATATTTATTTATTAGAAAAATATAGATATAAAATAAATCGAAAAATATTGTTGTTGCGCCACCGGGTTCGAACCTGGATCTCTTTCCAAACCGGGGAAGGTGCTTTATTCAACTATGCTACAGCAACATTATTTTTGACGACAAAATTTCAATCCTATATGTTACATCTTTTTCAAATTAATATATCTATCGTTCCATTATTATTATCAAAGGTATTTGAGATTCCATAAAAACAAAGTAACATTTAGGTTTGAAAATTTGTCGTCAAAAATAATGTCGCTGTAGCATAGTTGGATAATTCACCTTCCCCGGTTTGGAAAGAGATCCAGGTTCGAATCCCGGTGGCGCAACAAGAATATTTTTTAATAAAATTGATTTTAAATGTATATTTTTCTAATTAATACATTTAATTATTATTTACAATATCACAGACCTATGTTCTGAATAATTACAACTTCACAATAAGAATGTGTTCTCCTAATAGAATATTTATTTGCTAAATTTCATGAACCATATTTATTTGCTAAATTTGGCAGCAGTGACGGTCGAAACTCACAAACGTGAACTAGCCTAGAAAATAAAAACGCTTTAGAAATGTTTTATCTGTATGCAACACACAATTAACAACAATAAAAAAAACAAAGAACTTAAAAACACAATATATGGAATAAATTAAAGAAGACTACAAAGAGAAAGTACGCGACAGAAATTCATTGACCAATTAGTATCAGTGGCAGCTGTGTGTACTGGCAAAAACATTACTCTTAAGATAGAAAATTATTATGAATTTAATTGTATGTTTGTTATCTAACGTTTATACTCGCATCAAAAATTTTATTACGTATCTTAAAAATGATTTACCGACTAATAATCGTATATATTAACATTTCGTATATAGGTAATAAAAATATAATAATGCAATAGATACGAGCGGAAATTAGACGCCTTCAAAATGTGCAGCAACGTACGAATGCCTCAATCCTACGACAAATGTCTTCGAACACGCACAAAAGTTTTTATTTTTCGATTATATTGTGCGACAATATGACCTAGAATTATATTATATATTTCTAGAAAAGGAAACTATCCTGTACACAACTGTAGAAGAAAGAAGATCTGGAAGAGTACCAGGCGCGGTCGCTTCATACATGCTTTGGATATTCCGCATCCATTGTATTCTAGAGTCAAATAGCACTGCTGCAAATAAATATGTCCGTGTCATTCAGAGACCAGCCATAACATACACAATGACACGGAGCGAGTCGAAATATATATACATTCATTCACAACTTTCGAACATCTATGAATCGCGTAAACACACAGATGCCAACAAAAGTGGATTCTATCATTCGTTCCGTATCCACAAAGTATGAAAATATTCGACTTTCACGCATGCGTATTGTGTTCAATGTATATATACCTATCAATGCTTCGAATACTGTATAACAGCATCCAATGTACAAAATATGTATTTAATGCTTATGGGTATAATGCACAAAATAGCATACATATTACGAAGCAAGCGGATTGTTTTGAGAAATTTATTTATGTGGCGCATTTTTGACAGTTTGGCTTGAATATTTGAACCAGAAATATTGAAACATTGAATATCCTTCGATTATATGTTATATTTATATATTTGATAGTACGTAAAAACTTGTTATCCAGCATCCTTTCTACAAAAAGTCACTGACCGCCACTGAAGAGTACCACAACGGTGGATGGATTCGTTGCATTTGGCTGAATATGTATATAATAATTATAGTACAGTGTATAAAATAATAATTTAAACCTTTTAGTGCGTAAAAAATTAGCTATGTAGAAAAAAATCTCCGTATTTAATCTATAGCAGCGCTGTCTAACTTCTCTTAGTTCGCGGGCCATTTTATTGCACAGCCAATTTGACAGCTGACAGATGATTTGTGCTCAATTTGGTTTACCATTTCACCATGAATAAACTTACGCCAGACAACGCTTGCAAATTTATTTAGAAAATCGTGGTTCTGTTCGTGAAACTTACGGTGCGCTACGTCCATTTTACGATCGACATAATTGTCGATCCTAGCAAGTAATTCAAATAATCATGGATAGTTTTCGCACCTTGCATACTCTAATTGATAATACGCATCCGCAGAGACAACATACAGTGCGCACTGAAGAAGATGTTGCTGTAGTGGAGCGTAGTATTGAAGAGGACCCGAATGAGTCGATTCGCCATCGTGCATAACAACCATAATCAATTTATTGAAGGAAACATTCGATGAGCGCATAATTTCGCGTAATGGACCTGGGAATTGGTCTCCAAGATCGTGTGATTTAACACCTTTGGATTATTTTCTGTGGGGATATGTGAAGTCGCTAGTCTACGCCAATAAACCAGAGACGATATACGACTCGGAAGCCAACATTCATCGCGTTATTACCGATATACGTCCCCAGCTGCTCCAAAAAGTTGTCGAAAATTGGACCCACAGATTGTGTTTTGTTCGAACCAATCGCGGCGCCCACATACGCGAAATCATATTTAAACACTAGTGGCATAAAATTATCTTTCCAATAAAGCCATACGGTTTTTATGTCTTTTATTTCATTTATAGTTCTATACCTCTATAAAAAACAGTCTTTATTTTAATGAGAACACGGTGCAACATAATCAGAAGTATTTCGATATAAATAAGTAAATGGTTAAAACCGAGTTTTTTCATATAATACTTAAGTAAAAAAATTAGTTGGAATGCAGATCGAGAATAATTCAAAAATTTTTGAAATATTTTTAATTATTCGCGGGCCGCTAGTTGGATAACGCCCTATAGATAGACCTACTCAATGAAATGATGAGATCGAGTTTCAGACGTACTATTGAGATAAATGTGTACACAAGTTGCGGTTTACGGAAGTTGCGGCAAGACAATTTAGAGTACACCGCGCAAAATATAATAGTATAAAGGCATGTCACACCGTCCACAACGACTAAGTCGACATTAATTTAACAATAAGACTTATTCATTTTTGTTTAGGTAGTTGAAGAGATTTTATGAAAATTGTCATATATTAATTAATATACTTTTCGTTCATTAATAATAGAACTTTTGTTCTAACATTATATGTAGCACCGCATACACTTTTTATACAGATAAATTTTTGAAAGTAGTGTGCCGCTGACTGAAAAAGTCATTGCACTTCAGAAATCTGACTGCATAATTAATGTATTTTTACCGCATTGTATGTCAACTTTAACGAAACTTGACGTGATGTACTCGTATCATTATTTTTTTTCAAATATATTTTTTATTATTTGTAATAATGTATCAAAAAAGATTTGTTTTTGTATAAGTAAAAATAATTTATTTATTAGCTCATTAAAATTTAAACGTTTAATATTGTTGTGGAAATATATAAGTAGACAATTCTTATTTGATTTTATTTTTTATTCACTTTACATTTTTACACACTATCCATAATTTGTTTGTTCTAATGAAATTATCTTGTCAATATTGAAAATAGACAAATATGATTTAATATAAATTAAATATATTACTTAGAAAGATATACATATAAAATTAATTTTATCGAAAAATATTGTTGTTGCGCCACCGGGATTTGAACCTGGATCTCTTTCCTAACCGGGGAAGGTGCATTATCGAACTATGCTACAGCGACAAATTTTCGAACTTATATGTTACCTTTTTGATATTAATACATTTAACCGTTCCATTATTTGAAAGAGCCATCTACCTTATTTTTATTAATCGATTTTATATGTAATCTTTCTAATTAATATATTTAATTCATATTTAAAATATCAAAGACCATGTTCTGAATAATTACAACTTCACAATAAGAATGTGTTCTCCTAATAAATATGATTAAACTCTGCCACATAACAGAATCGCAATATGATCACATTCAAGTAACTCGAAATTCTTTTAAAATTTATCCAGTGTACAAATGTGGATAGATACCAAATGTAAATAGGTGAATTATAAAATTCTATAATGATGTAAAAATAACACAATTCTGATACCTAAAGAAATCCTTTATGACTTATGTAAAGACGTACGTAGGTACATGTACAGGATACCGCAACTTATACGAAGCTACTCACCGATTTAAATATTATGTGGAACGAAACCTTTTTATAGGTATTACATTTTAAATGTTGTCTTCTTCTCTCATTTATGTATTGGATGAAAAAAAAATGTTGAAAATGTTTATGTATATATTAGATTATCGGGTTCGGATCCCTAGCTTGTATAGTAAGGTGATTCATCCCTCGTGCAATATCAACGATGCGGAAGTAAAGGGGAGAAACTTCCCAAACCTTTATTTTAGTATTCTTTATGAAAAAACTGCATAATAATTTTTTAAAAAGGTTGCGTTAATACTCTACCTGCAATAGGACATCGGGTGCTACACATTTAGCGTGGGAAAACATTGTAATACCTTTCAAAGGTTTGTATATTGTTACCTCCACGGTTCGTCTTTCATCTCAATTTCCACTCATTCTATTTCTTTGCCTTTTTACGTGCATATGGTTTTATTTTCGCTGTACGTTATTGTATATATTGTGACATTACGAAAGTAAGGTCACTAATTTATTTTGAATACGTGCTATACTATTTTTACACTATTGTATCACAGATATTACGCTTTGACGAATAGCAGCGCGGCGTATCGTAAGATGGCGAATTTTTACGTTTCCGCATAGAGCAAGTAAGACATGCGATCGGCGAGGGCCGTGAACTCTATACTAAAATAATACTATATTAAAAAAAATTAAAACCAGGATCATCCAGCTTTGTATAAGACCTAAATACAATAAAAATATTAATACGAGTGCTCCTATGTAGGGAAATATTCATGCCTAATGTGCATTATGAAATTCTTTTTGTTCTTGGAAACGGGCAGTTTCCCTTCATTTTTGACAATGGCGTTCTTTTAAGATGCGACTTGTTGCCGATAGCATCTGTTATGATGGAGATATTCTTGGCAATGTCATTCTTTTTACGATAGGATTTTCTTATGATGGAAATGATTTTGATGATGGGAGTATCTTTTTGCATCTCTCAGTCTTCACGGATGGTGTATAATCTCGTAATATAATTTGGATGTGGTTTCTTTGGTGAAGGCTACTACCACAATTTCTACTTCAGTACCAAGCCCGGATGGAATAAATTCAGGAAAGTAGAGTTATCGCTTCTCAGTTTTGTGAAATGTAGACAATAATGGCACACCACATGTGCACTTGTTGAGTTTAAGGATTGAATTTTGCCTTAATCAAGAAATAATTTATCTATCATCGTTCCACGCAAGTATCATTGATTTGTTCTATGACCCGGTTAGTTTAGATTATTCCCTAACACAAACATCATAAATCTGATATTACTTGTCCCATTTATATTGATGTTATTTGTATAGTCGTACATTTTGAATGTTGCTAATATAAATAGTTAAAGTTATGGATCTTGAGTTGAATGCAAAAGCTATTAATGAAATGTGTCATTTCTTCTATTTCTACTTCTATTTTTTTATATTAAATGATTTTTCTTGACGTCTTATCAATGTTGGTAAAATTATAACTTATCTATTCCCTATCTTTATATTCACAATATTTATTAAATTCATTATTTTATTTTTTCACAAGTGAAGGAACTCTGTTGTTTAAAAGTGAGAGCTGATGTGCGGAATCCATATTCCTCATGTTCTCCGACGAAGCTGTCTCACCTCTTATAAAACCAATTGGCTATCGCCGAATGCTGGCTGCTATGTCCTGCGGCCGACTATTGTGGCCGCTGAGCGGCCAGGGCTTCCGAAGAATCTATATTTCAATGCAAAAATCTCGTAGAATAAACAAAATATTAGCAATATATACACCTAGAGCTATCATAAATTGATATGTTTATCGTCAGAATGTTATTAAAAGCATGAACTTAAAGAAATGAAATAATATGAACAGGTATAAAAAAATAACTTAAAATCTCCAGTGAATACGATATTTTGTGTAAAACCATTTTGAACTGCAATGCAAAAATTATCGAGTAATCATAAATATTAAGCATGAATGACATATATTGCACAATTCTGAAAGATTGTAAATTAATAATAATATTCATTATTTGCTAATCTGTGCTGCCATCTAGCAGATTTTTTAAAGACTTCTTTGGTATTTTTAAAGGCTACTTTCGTATTTAACAATGACACTAACATATACAGATCCAATATCAACGAAGTGCAATCATATTATTAGATATATAACATAAATTTGTTGATGATTTACGAAGCAAATCTGTGAAATTTATCAATATATTTATCATAATATCATTAAAATTCACAGTCAAATGGTTCTTGCTAGACTAATAAAAAGTTTCAAGTCTTTTTTATTTACTCTTAATTATATCAAAATATAAAAACAGCGTGACACACCTCGAAAAAATAAATATCAAAACAGCATTTACCTATTACAATTTTTAATGTTTATTTTTAAACACAATAAAAATACAACAAAAACATTGATATAATATACATATCTACCAAATTCGACTTCCGACAACATTACCGAAATTCCGGCCATTTCTTTGACTTTTCAATACTTACCGGATTTTCGGTAGTAGCATTTCGCCTTTATTTCATGATGTGCGCATTACAAGAATCACGACCATATATATATTATACGAGTACATACATAGCTTATTCTGCTGCCGATTACATTAGTAACAAAATAAGGTAATGAAATCGAAGCGCTGAATGCTTTCTTGAACGCTTTATGCTTTCTCCGTGCTCGCTTCTAAGAAACTTCCAAAGCTCTCGCCGTAGTAACTTTAGTTTTTTCTTCGTATTTTTTTTATTAGATTATTAAAATTTACTAATAAAGAACACATAAATTGATTTAAGAATCACATTACTGACATGAAGAGTGAAATTGAATTGTCTCGGAAAGGTGTTCTACAAGATAATGTTATGTTTCTCAAGCTCTTCACTAACTCACCGGAAGTTGCTAAGATTGCGGTGTGAATATATGTGAAATTGTTGAAACCCTACAATTTAATTAGCGAGTTGCGCGAAGTATCAGCATGGTGATTTTATGAAAAATACCTTTCGTAGCAGTCGACAATTACGATCGTCATTGATAAACCCTAAGATTAGGAAGAAGATAGACATCTGATGGGTGCCATCGAGAACGCACCGGGCTTAATTAAAGAAATCAGAAATCACAAGGCTGAAACCTATTGAAATCGGAAGAAGGCAACTAAGAATTTAATTCAGTGAACTCTAAGGAATTGAAAGAGGGCTACGTTCCAATAGTAACTTTTTACTAACGCCCGTAGTAAAAATCCTTTACGGGTTGTTAATACATCAAATTTGCTACTATCAAAGCATAGATGGAGACATCTATAGACGCGACAAATAATCATGAAATATGCTGTATTTTATGCATCATCTATGGATTTTTTCGCCAGGGTGTTCGATATCTGTCACTTTGGTGGTGTAATTTTTTCATATCATGTGTAATAATGTATATTAAATAATGAGATCATCATCGGACGAACTGTCATCACTAAAACAGCTGGATATTGAATGATTAATTGTCGGATGCTGCAACTCTCAAAGATGACTTATGGAACAGCTGTCATGAGTCCGCCATATTTAACTATCGATTCTCGTTTTTACTATTGTATATCGCAGAGTAAAATGAGTTTACTACGGATATACTTTCGAGAAGTAAATATTTTGTACTAACGATCGCACAGCTGGCCCTTAGACAATCTGATAAGGAAGAGTTTATTTCAAAATTGGCGTGGAATTAAATGGAAAGGTGTTACATAAATTATTTCTCTTATTACTCTTCTTTCAAAGGGGTGCATTTAATAAAAATATATTAATGAAGATCATAATAATAATAATAATAATAAATAGAATAAGAATAAAATCCCCGAATCTTGGTCGTTCAACCACGGCTGTTAAACCAATCATGAGAATGGAAAAATGGATAGTCCAAAAAATGAAAGAAGCGACCAGATCTCATGAACGGACGCTGATAAGATGGATATTTGATCCAGAATCCGCTACTGGAATGTACAACAAATGCTACGGACGAGAATAAGTGGCGACATATCATCCGCAATATCCATAATCACTACCATCTATGGGTTTTGAAAACCCGGGGTTTTGAAACCCATAGATGACATGGACCCGGGTCCAATATTTTGGAAACCCGGCGCGTTCGAGTCCAAAATCATTATAGTATAAACATAACAATAAAATAATAAATGATTTTATTATGTTTATTGCTAATAATGTTGTTTTATTTTAGAATCTCTAATATAATAATATTTTAGGAATACTAATTGCAGCGAAGGACTTATCCCCTATGATCTAATTTTCGTGGAAAAATTAGTCGCCACCGAGAATGTTCGCTCATTGTCAATCGAAGTTGGTCTCACAGTGCAAAGCGCGTCGTAGAGCCTCTCAAAATTGAACGAACGCTTTTCAATGATTTTAAACAGGGCTAATTCTTCCCTTAAACATTTAAAATTGTCCGTTTCCTGTTTCTCCGGTGTTTCAGTATCTTTTAAAATGAGATCCAACTCTTCATCCATCGTTAATACCTTTTCCTTATCGTCGATTAATATTGAATCTTTTGAATATATTCAATCTGAGCATGTGAGCGTACTCTCATCTAAAATAATGTGCTCCGTACTTGCTAATGATGCTAATAATTTTCGATTCACACTTGAGGTATATAACAACGTATCTCGATTTATCGAAAATGAAAATCAAACGAAATACTAATAATTAAACATATCGGCATAGTTTAACATTGAAAGTTTCGATTTTACACATCTGTTTTCGATTACTGAATGTTTTTATGAATCGCACAAATTTCTTCACGAGCAATATTTCGCTCATAATTTCTAATGCAATGAAGGAACGAAGGAAGTGATACAATCACGGTTCAAACGACTTGCCGAAACCGCTTTTTTCACGATTGTTTACAATAGGATTCTTTTCAAAGCTTATCCCAAGTTAACCAGGTAGAAATACTCGCCTGTGCTCGGCAAAAATAAAAATAACGGAACTTTATTATAAATTAAAATTAATTTATTAAAACCCAAACCCGGCGGGTTTCCACCCCGGGTTTTAGGGTCATACCCGACAGGGTCCGAGTCGGGTCGCCCTGCTACCGACATCACCTATCCAAATGACCGTTAATGTAATTTTATTTAAAAATTATTATTATAATTAAATTCACAATATTCACAAAAATTTTCAATGTGTATGTGTGAGACGAGAAATATTAAATGGTAAGAAAAGCGAACCGACTTCAGGGGGTGGGTTGAAAAAATATAAATCGACACATTTACTTAGTGTGTATTTATTTTTGGTATTTATATAAATTTATCTTTTAACAAATCTTCACTTTTTACCGAAACCATACGTAAACATCCCGTTAACGACCGAAACCTCCCACCTTTTCTTAACCCCCGACACAGTGCCCGAATAGATTACAATACTTTATTTATTGTAGCTTAGTTATCTAAACCGCTAGACTGCACCTCTCGAAAGCAGTAGTGAGAATAACCCAACGTGTGTGTAGTACAAAGTTTAGTTGTGAAAATTAAAATAACCATATCTAAACGATTACGTTCATCGGTACGTATGTACATAATCCATCTTATTGAAATTGTCTCTACACCTGCGTTTGAAACAGGTAGGTAAAACACACCATCAAATACCAAGGTGTGGCGCAGGGCAGCTCTTGAGAAACATCATCCGGGTTGTTATACTTGTCTCCTTCCATTAGAGGTCGAGTTCCAGTAAGAGCATTCATTTCATTAAACAGTTGATCCGATATGAATATAAATATCCTCGGGAGTCTTATATTTTTGTATTTCCCCAAATGAAATGTTGGCGGATCAGACGCTACGACTAGGTTATGTCCCTAGACAGTTTGCCTGCAACAGCCTTACATCCAGACTTCGAGTGTTATGTATTCTGTATCCGGACATGCACTTCCGGTCTAAAATCGGACAACTGGCAATCCTGTTATCGGCACATAAATTTACGTAAGTTTTCAGCCGTTTTTTTCTCCGTCATACTCGTAATATGGTATTATTTCTTTTGCGTATAGTTTTCTGGGTTAATCTGCCGTGTATATCTGAACTTTCTGGCCGACGTTTCGGATCCCATAGCAGGATCCATCATCAGGGCTGATGATAGATTAGTCCAGAAAATTGCACCCATAAGATTCTGAACGGCCGTGAAAACCTAAGAATATTTTTAACAGCAAAAGTATTTATTATAATAATAATAATGAAACCACCGATTGTGATCTATTTATTACCTACAGAGTTATAATTTAAGACGATAGTGTGCTTTTTCACCCATTTCGTAAGATTTTTCCAGTCTCTCAAACAAGATTTGATCAAATGCGAACAGAACCAGATGCCCCGAGTCAATGAGACGAGACTCGGACCACCCCTGTTTCTGTACAACGATGGTGCCTGTATGCAGATTGCGTTTTAGTAAATACGGCCTTTTCTCTTAATTACATATTAAGATGACGTGAAACATTTGATTTATCTATAAATACAACCGCTGTGACTGTTGTCTTGTAGGTATTATATAAATGATAAGCAGAAGCGTCGAAGACACCCGGCAGAATAGCCCAGAAAACTGTATACGGAAGATTTTGAACAGCCTAGAAATTCTTAACGAAGGGTCACAATAATATATTAAAGTTAATTTTGTTCGTACATTTATGTAACCATAATTCTGTGGTATTTTAATACAAATTAAATTAAATCAACTAGAAAAATATACAAAAAGATCAACTTATCGGATTTTTCTCAAATGCATTTGAGATATAAAGCGCTTTTAAAAATGAAATATTATATGTATCAATTGGAAATTTTATAAAATTTATATTAAAAATTTGTCGGCAATGTATTGGATTGCTATAGCGAAATCTGAAGCTAAAGCTGAATAGGAGGGATACATTTTTTGTCTATATCTTTATATTATAGTTGATTAATTTAATTTGAATTAATATAGTATATTATGTATCCAATACCTGTAACATACCCAACCCCCTTGTCAATCCTGCCTGTTGATTAAATATACCAGATAGTTTAAGAGAGAATAAGCATTTTGAGAAAAATAACAGCACCCACGTGGAGCGGCGTGTATTATTTGTGTGCCATATGTACCAAATTGGAATGGCACGAAACAATCGCTCGAAGCCCACCATTTCTTGTATCAATAAAGATTAACGAGTAAAAGCTTCATATTAGCGTCTAATCGAAAAATCCCGCGTTTCCCACGTCATAGCGTTTGAAAGTGGAACGGGCGTTCCACGTGCACCCGCCCGAAATAACAAGATGGCGTCGCCGCTGGAACTTGGAACACGAGTAGCAGTAGGTGCGGAATGCGACGTTATGTCATGACGAAACAAGCCCAACAACCCAAATTGTCCCAAATTCCTCACCCGAGTATGTGTACATTGGAAAACAGATATGAGAATATACTATTATATATGTGAGATTTGTGAACATGTCAAAAAGCAATATTAACAGTGACTTTCGTAATAATAGGATACCATAACTTTGTACCTTTTCGATGGGTTTATTTACTTTCTTTCCTTTCTACTTTGAGACGGTCGCGACACGCAAGTTGATCGACAAATAACCAGCGTGCTGAATGTATCGAGTAGAAAGGAGTTGAGCGTTGATTTTTGAAACTTGCTCATTTGAGATTTAAGACATTTTTATAAATGGTTACATACATTCGTGCGGTTAGTGTAATTTAAAGACGACACGTGGATGTGCAAGTATGGAATGTACAGATCCCTCGGGATGTTGACAAACAGAAGAAAAGCATCACGATGTAAAAATGATGTGCACAGCTGAATGTTTAATGTAAACAATCATGTTAAAGTAGTTAAGTTGTGCACGTACATGTATGTATATTCATGGAATGCAGTGATAGTACAACATCTATTATCATCGCGTAATATATACCTTAATGTCAGGGGCGTATACTCTTACAATCAAAAAACATGTGAATTCATAATTCCTTCGAGAAAATTAAAAATTAAATATATACGTTTAATTATACGATTTATTACTAATGTATTAAATTCAATCATATACAATATATTGTCTAGGTTGAACCATCTAGTAGAAGAATTTATAAATAATAAATAATCATGTTTCTATTCTATATGTATACGAAGTAAATGCAATATGTATCACGCCCGCGCCGCGCGGTCTATCGAAGATGTCTTCGATGGAACTGATGAGTTAAAAAATGTTTGAACTGAGTGTATACGATTCATTATACTATAATCATGTTTTTTTATAATAAATTATTTTTAACCATTAATCATTTGAAGATTTCCCAAAAAAAAAAAAAATGTTTGGTGCATACTGGCCTCCCTCGTGACTCCTCCAACGCAAATCATCGATCCTCTTACTCGTTCGCACCTGCGGTCGGCCCCTACATTTTTTGCCCAGCCATGGACGTCACTGCAATATTTCAACATTCAAATGTTCCAGAATAATAGTAATATATAATATTAATATTATTCAAGAGCACAAAATAACTAGGAATAATTTTTACTAAAAAATGCTTTTGAAATATTGTGTTTCTTCCCACACAAAGTAGCGACAGTTCAAATAAATAAAAACGCTAGTTGGATTAGAGGCCGTCGTACGTCTACAGGATTGTTATTAGCAACGTAACCTAAGTTCATGCTTAGGTAATATGAAATTATGTCAAAATTTCAATCACAAATAAAGCTTTCGCGCAGCAGCAGTTCGTGAGCAGTTTCTCTGGCGGTCTTCTGTTTTTTTTTCTTCCAATTCTATTACTACAAGTGCATTAGCGCTGATCGCTTTGACACTTTTACTAACTATCTTATTGTAATAAACATCATGTGTCTTCTATTAATACATGATTTGGAAGAGAAAAGCTCTCGGGGATTCTCCTCGCTTCACTCTTTACTGCCGCTATTTGTCTCCTCATCCCCGCGTCAGGGGTGAACTGGAAAGAGTTTAGAGACATGTGCGAGCCCCTTGTTAAATTAAGAAAAATTTAATATACTCAAATAATACAATACCATTTCGACTGTTGGTAAAAAACACACGACTTCTTCACCTTTTTGAAATTTCTCGTTAAATATTTATTGGGGTCGCGGGCTACAACAAAAACAACCAATAAACTTTGTTTTTTCTAAAATCTAAATCAATACAAACACATACAACTTTTAATCAATAAGGAGTGTGCCTATTTTACTTATACAAATTTACCAAATATTGACTCCGTATTTAAAACACAAATAATCAAATCTCTAGTTTCAGTATATTTCTATGTTTAGTTTTAACACTAGCCATTGAGAGGAACAGTAACTACGAGGGTCGACTGAAAAATTCATAGACTTGAAAAACCATACTAGAATAGTCCTTAAAGCTGAATGAATGTACTTTCCTATTCCAGTTTTAAAGATTTGTCAAGGTCTTCAAAATACTTATTTACAGTTTAATTTTATTAAGAGATTTTGACAGTGTAAATTAACATATGATACTAATTATGAAAATCCACAGAAATGTTTAGGTACATAATATAGAAGAACATAAAGAAAAATAAAAAGGTGGAAGAATGGGTGGGGAGGTTGCAACTATTGCTGTAGTAAAGGGAGAGCAAGATGTATTTGTAGATAGAATGATTGGTCAAAATTGAGATTGTGGTGGTCCATAAAAACTCTTTAAGCATAGTATGGCTAGTTCTGCTAGTTCACTGTGATATCGTCAATTTTATTCTCACTGATTTTTTTATTTAGGTTAAGAAAGAAGTAGAAGTCTGGCGGTGTTATATCAGGTGAATATGGCGTAAAGCTTAATAACAAAAAACTTGTATACAAATTGTTAAATTTTCAGGAAAGAAGAATATAAGGTTTTTTAGAGATTGAGAGTGTTTTCAAGATTCAAAAAGATGTTTAGCTAACTAATAGTAATAAGCAATCCAAATGTTAACAGGTGTACCTATAAATGGCATTTTCTCTTAAATATACTGAAAATTTAAACAGCGATGTATCAGGAGATGTATAGTTTTGTTAATTTTTTAACGTATATGTTTAGATACCAAATTTACTTTTAGCAGATTTGGAAGTCATCAGCATGCAGTGCGATCATTGCAACTACCGTTGGTTTTGCCCTTATCCAAATAGTCTATCATGATAACGCCCTCACAATTCCAGAAAAGTAATGCAATCACTTTGCAGACAAAACTGGTATAATGTTATTCAACCGCTCTGGCGTCACTGTTTTGATTGTTGTATGTACTTTGATTCATCTGCAGCTACAAATTGTGTCTGTAAATTTCCCGATATTTTCTTAACATGATTTGTGATCACAGTAGCATTGAACACAGGCAACACTTTAGTCAAATTGCCGAGCAGAAAGCTTCTACAAGTATAATAGAATTCCACTCATTCACGTGCGATCTTAAGAAATTCTATTATCACTCTAATAGTAATTCATTGATTTGGAGAACCAACTTCATGATTTTCTTGATATTTTCTAGAATCACTGCGGTGTATGACCTTCTACTGCGATGGTCGACATCCGCCTGCGTCCAAATGTGGCTACCCACGTTCTAGTTATTGCATATGAGGGAGTAGACTCCGAGTAGACAATGTTTCCGACATTTCTTCCAAGATTTGTTTCACTGTAAAACCTTTGATATTTAATCACGCTGAATATAGACAATTTTCACAAAAATATCTAACACACTAAATTGACGAAATTTCCAAGTGATAACCAAAGTTCTCCCTAAAGTGTGCGAATGTGCGCGCGCACACGGTTTGGCATCATAGCGCATACAAAAAAATATAGCGCGCACATAATTGTAATCAAAACTCCTTCATGCGACGATTTCTATCAAAAGTTGGCGACCATGTTGTAGTATGTTGATTTATCCTATATAAGATCAACATTTTGAACATTAAAACACTTTCTAAGGTTTCACAGCTAAGATAATCTCTATAATAATAATAATGGATAATTTGTATAGCGCCATTTTCGCAAAAACTTTCACCTCAAAGGCGCTTTACACATCAACTATTTATAGTTATACAATTGTTATTTTCACTTTTTGAAAAGGTGCGTTTTTAGTTTCTTCACAAATAAAGTTTCCGATGCACTGTTTCTTATGACGGAGGGCAAAGTGTTCCACGCTTTTGGGCCTGCCACCGCAAATGCCCGTTCACTAAATTTAGACTTCTGGCAACGGTTGGTCGGTACTACAACCCTTCCTGCAGCTGAAGTAGAGGCTGACCTTAGAGTTTGACATCTTCCATTCAAATTGTCTGGGTGCTCTATGCTCCCTTTTGTCTTCTTTTGCATAACGAGTTGTTGTAAAATATCACATTTATCATTGTGTGTTCGAAGTAAGTAACTTTCCATGACATGTCTTATTAGTTATCTTGACTTATTTATGCGTCTTAATACATCTTCATTACTAATGTGGTCAAGTTTTCCCAAGCGTACAAATAATAGCATTGGTCCTTCAAAATGTACAAAATAATGTTTATGCGCACACTGTGGTCCAAAATTAGAGCAACCACTGGTGATGACAAATGTTACTAGTCAAAATTAAAAGGTTAAAATTATTGATTTCAATAGTAAATTGAAACTGGCTGGTGTAGTTTTCTCGAGGCTGCAAATTTTTCAGTCTATCCCCCGTAGCTTGAGTACATCTTTTTCAAGGGTATTCTCACTTTGTCATCACCCAGAAGGCATTGAACCTCTACAAATGAAAATATAGCACTCCAACAGTAGAAAATTCCAAATGTTTCTCTTTCATATTTATGTTAAGATCAGCGAATTGCTTATACGAAAATTAATCTTCTTTAGGCACGCAAGATAATCAATTATGTAATTATAGATAATTTTTTGAAGGCATATTAGATCTTTAATTTTTTTCTTACCTCGAGGGTTTGAATGTTAAAATATCGGCCGATGTATACAATTCCCCAAAGTACCGTTTAAATATATCTAAAGTATAGTGAGCAGGGGCGTGCAGTGCATACAAGCAAAAAATCTGTACATATCTAAAAATTCTGGGAATCAAATATAAATTAAAAAATCGGATTAATATAAGCGAAAACATTATTTTGGAATTAGCGCCATCTATGTACCATTAGAGACTTCAATTGCTTAGTTCTAAAAACTCACATACTCTCACCGCTGTAATCATGTACCGCTGTACTTATGTCTTTAAGCTAATGAATTACTCAAGTCATATAAATGACTATTTACTTAATTGAAAATTCCTTTCAGTTGATCCGTTTTGTATGGAGTCGTTACCTTTGCTGTTTTTAACAGAATAACATTAGAAAGGGTTACATCTGCATGTAAATCATTGAAGTGTCTACTTCTTCTTTCACTAATTTTACTGTCTTATTGTTTTTAACCTGTTGATTTCATGATCGTTCTCTAAATTTGGTGCATGGATTGGTTTTTGATTTGAGAAAAACAAATAGCAATTGGCAAAACTATTTCCTACGTTAACCTTCAATAAACATAATTATTTGCTATAGTTATTACGTAAAGGATTTTCAAACAACAAATTAATCATGTTCAGTCATAGAAAGTGTTCTTAAAAACGTCCAAACATTTTTTATATGAATAATAAAGTATTATTTAAACTTAAACTATAAAAACACTATTAATAGTACTCTAAAATTATAAATAAATACACGGTAGGACCGTATAAACAACGGATTTATTTTGTCCAAAGACGTTGGTTAAACTAAAGTACATATATTGAATTACATATATTATATGTGATTGAATAATATCATTGGTAACAGCATAACCTAAATCTGTACCTACTGCACGCCACTGATAGTGACCATATATT
Source organism: Eubasilissa splendida (assembly GCA_031772225.1). Lineage (NCBI taxonomy): Eukaryota > Metazoa > Arthropoda > Insecta > Trichoptera > Phryganeidae > Eubasilissa > Eubasilissa splendida. The sequence continues at coordinate 37,386,625 of CM062845.1, forward strand.
TCTAGCATATTCCAGCATACTTTGAACTAAAATTTGTACAACAATAAAAGTGATATATTATTGAAATGTAGAATAGTTTTTTTTTTACTAAAACTATTATTGATAAATTGTTTGGATGAAAGCTGAAATTTCGAGAGTATGTGGACATTGTGGCCTTACTGTTAGATGCACATTACCATTGAATATCTCCCGCATTAATATCTCCAAGTATAACATTTTGATAATTATAATTAAAAATCGGTGCACATTTCATGAAATTTTTGGAAAAGATTTGAGAAAGATTCAAATGTTATTCTCGGATGTAAGTAAGCAACACAATAGTTCAAATATGAATTAAATATATTGATTAGAAAGATATACATATAAAATCAATTTTATCGAAAAATATTGTTGTTGCGCCACCGGGATTCGAACCTGGATCTCTTTCCTAACCGGGGAAGGTGCATTATCCAACTATGCTACAGCGACAATATTTTTAGCGACAATTTTCGAACCTATATGCTACCTTTTTGATATTAATACATTTAATCGTTCCATTATTTGAAAGAGCCATCTGTCTTATATTTAAAATGTGAATTTGTTTTTATGGAGACCCAAAAATCTTCAGTAATTCTTCCAAATACTTTTTCAAATTGAGAAAATTTTTCTTGATATGGCAATTGCAAAGACTTCCCACCTCAGATGTGTTGGATGTGGATTCGCGGTCTATTGTTATAAAGGCATAACGACTGTCAAAAGCAATGACAATAACAAAAAAAATGTAACAGTTAGAAAATGTAAATTGGGGGTATTAAAAAAAACAGATTATATTTATTGTTATTGAAAAAATCAAACGATGTTTTTTAATCCATTTTTTTTTTGCTGTTTTGAAATACTTAGTTATTTAAATATTATAAATTAAATTAAAGGTGATACATTACTAATACTAATAAAATATGCTTTAAGACCTTCAATATGCCTCATGGCATCATTCTTTGTAGGAAATGTGTTTATGGAATGAGCAGACACTTCTTCGTAGAAAGGTTCTTCTTTTGTCAAGTTTTTGTTTATACGACTGTCCACTATTTCATCAATTTCCACTACGTCCGATGTTATTACGTTAAAGTCAACGTCTAAGTATGTCTGCAAGGGTAATTCATATTTTTTTCCCAGCCATCAATGTCGTCTACACTATCTTCTACGCAGTTTTCTTGCTGATTCCAGCTTGTAAAAAAACAATTAAAAAATAAAACGTGAAAATTACGTAGATATGAGAATGAAAAATGCGTATAAACGACAAGCAAACGACCAACACACTTTCGGATCTATGGCGAACGAATTTCAATAAATTTTAGACGTAAACCTCGGAAAAGACAAACGTAAAATAGGGTTTTTAATGTACTAAAATGACACGGGACTGCAGAAATACCACGCAAATGGAGAGAAAACGTGAATTCCGGACATGTAAAATCGGGGTTCTACTGTACTACTATTCATTCACGTTTCAATGAGACAAATAACAGTTTTGAAGTAGCTCTTGGTTGCATTAGAACGTAACCCTCTTACATTTTGATAATAAATTCTTAGTTCCATGAAGTACATTGAATAAACACGTGTCTTGATGCAGCTTAGTGCTTAGTTGATAGGTTTAATTTTTATTTTGCTAATTCTTCTTCTTCTGGTGCCTTATGTGGATAAGCCAACACGATAGCCAACGTCCGTTGAATGGTCAACTATCAAGCTCTCTGATAGACTGGCCAAACCATTACCTTAGGTTTTTCAGCCATCATGTTCTCCTTCTTCAAAGAATCCGACTTCCAGCAATCTTTCCCCATATTATCAAGACTCATACTTCTCTGTGTGTTTCATCACGCGTCCGAGCATTCGAAATTTTTGGATTTTTATTGTTTTAAATACTTTTTTTCTTTATTCATACAACTTATTTTGAGCATTCTTCTGTAGATTCACATTTCGCCTATTATAAATATGTATTTCGTAGCAGTGTTTCGACGTATAAAAAAACAACCATTTCATATCCATACAGATTAGAATTACAACCTCTTAGCAGGCAGTCTTGTCTAATGTAATGGCTCTGTTATCCAAGGACAAATCTTCATCAAGACATATCGGATAAGCACTGCCCTACAAATCTAAATAGGTAACGTTTAACTTATTGGAAGGGTTATTTTGGTTCAACCTCCGTACCGCTACGTCTTCTACCAGTATTTATCGCACATTCTAGACGTAGACAGTTGTGCTACGATGGAATGTTACATGTTAAAGCAGACAGTTCGATGGCTAGATAATATTTGGTATTTGCTAATAGGATGCCCGTTCTTCGTAAATGATTTTTATAATATTTACACAACACATGGAGCACCATAAATTAAAAATACCAACTTAGGTATGATTTTGTGAAACGCTATATTTTCAGTATCTTTTTAACTGAAATCTCTAACAAAAAATAATGCATTCCTTATACCGGAGGACAAAGAGTTCCACGCTTTTGGGACTGCTACCGCAAATACCCGTTCACTGAACATCTGACAATGGGTAATCGGATCGACAACCCTTACTGCGACTGAAGCAATATGTCTACCATTCAAATTATCTGGGATGCAGAGCTCTTGAAGATACAGAGGCGCCATGTTATATGTCGCATTGTACAACAACCAGCACATTTTAAATCGTACTCTAAAATTGTATTTATAATTAACTCTGTTTAAACCATTAACTTAAATACTAACGTAGCTTCGTCGGGACTGTCATACATCTGAACTATTCCATAAAATTTAAACGTCATCCATTACGAAGTGTAGGTGGAGTCTTGGTAAGAGTAGGGAGGTGATTGACAGAGGGGAAATTAAAATAGGGAATATATTAAATTTTTTTATTTTTTTTAGAACACATTCTTATTGTGAAGTTGTAATTATTCAGAACATAGGTCTGTGATATTTTAAATATGAATTAAATATATTAATTATATGTATATCTTTATAATTAATATATTTAATTCATATTTAATATATTAAATAGCGAGTTGTTTGTAAGGTTTAATTAGTTGTTAATTATATTGGATTTTTTGATTTCAGACTTTCTAAATTATCTAATCTAAGGCCTTTATTATTAATCTGTAAAATTTCAATGCCGTTATCTTTTATAAAATTATGGCTTTTCTCTAAAATTTAGTTGGAATATTCAGAAAAGTTATTATTATTAAGTATTCTTTTATTCTAGTATTAAAACTCCGTGTCGTTTTACCTATATAAAATGCGTTCCCGTGCTGCCGCGTTCAGAATAGATTATAAATTATCCAGCTGAAACATTGACATGCCAACATAAATATTATTACAATAGTCCACACGTGACACCTCAAATACATTTACGTGTAGACGAAGATGTTTCCGAATATCTTTAATCTATCGTGAGTTGATAATGTGCATTAAAAGTCGGTTGATAAAACTCAGTACTACATAAAAGACGTCGAACTCCATCAATGTTCAACGTGACACATCACTCTAGTCAAACACTATTCATTTCAGGTTCACGTGACGATTCATATACCTGGACGCTGAAAGCAGGTCATCGAAACCCACCATAGATAAATTGAAGACTCGAAGTCTTTTCTATTCGTGTTCAGCTTGGAGAACCACTGTGATCGAACTACTATTCACCAGATGATTCAATTAGACTTAGTGGGTCGTCAAAATCCAGCTTATTTGAAATAGTTAACCAAGGTTATTTATATTTACGTTCGGTTTGACCAACTAATATGTTCATTCGTATAGTTGAACATCACAATATTCGCCGAAATATTTTCACACACTTAACTCACTTGGAACAGAGTCCCGCATTAATGAAATAGAAGATCTAAATCAATTTCCGTTCATGTCCAGCTTTGATAATAACTCTCGTTGAACTTTTCTTTCTCTGATTCGTCCATTATTCTCTGAATGAACAAAATTGAGGATTATATTGTCGTTCAATGCCTAGCACTAATAGAGCAATTATTCACATCTATACAACATAATGTTTTATTGCTTCATTCACTTTAAGTGAACGAATCCCAATTGTTTTACGTGTCAGGATATATAATAGGGCCTGTGTCTAATATATCCGGCTTCGGTTGTAACTTGTAACCTTCCAGAATATGTAATATGTCCATCTTCACCGTATTATTCACCTGCTTGTAATTAGTATAACCGGCTTCGCTGGTTGTCACCTGTTAGTATTTAATATATCTTCGCCGGTTGTTAACTTTCTAGTATGTTATATGTCTTGCATCGTTAGTAGGTGCCTGCTAGTAAGTATACAACATTTATATCCGTTTTGCCGGTATGTAATAATATATCCTGCATCGCTAGAAGTTATCTGCTAGTACATAATGAGAATGTCCATTTCGCCGGTTGTCACCATATAGTATGGAATATATTCAGTATCGTTGGTAGGTATGTGCCTGCTAATATATAATATGTATACAATCTTTCACAGGTTGTTGCCTAAATCAAATTTATTCAGTTTCACCGGTTATTATTGGTACTGAAAAAAATTTAAGTAATTTATAAAATCTAAACATCGCAAAACGATTTCATATATCTAGGTTACATACTACAAAGATACGTGCTATGGAGTACAAACAGATGTTAATTTTATTTATGTATGAAAAATAAAGAAAGAGTTAAAAATTATTTTTTAAATCAAAACGCCTATAATGTGTTTTCTATGTTTTTGCAGACAAATCTCCCTTTACATAATATTTATGAATCTCCGTACGAGAACGAGAATTGTCTATTTCAACTTTTTGACATTTTGTACTTACAAAATAGATTTGAACACCTTTTGCACGAGAAAAACGAGCAAATTTTTCATCAAGCAATGTCGTGCCACAACTCTTCAGGCAGTTGACATTCAAACCGCTGGTTAAGCCCGCATCAATAGAAATTAATTTAAATGAAATAATTATAAAAATACTTGAATTTGAACTATGCCAACTACTTGCTTCGTTGCTCTGTTAAAATACATAATCAACCCCAAGTTAATAAATTGTATGTCTCATTGCGTAATTGTTTGTGTCATTCGGTAAGTTAAGCTATTCTGTGATAAATAATAATAATTATATAAATAAATAATAATAATTTATAATATGCAACAGTTTCAATATTGACAACTTATTTTGAATATATGCCTCCCACATTATCCCCAATAGTTCTCTACTTTGTGCTATCAGCTACCATGTTATCTATATAATCGACTCATCGTTTCTGAGCTCTTCCTACTGATCGATTTGAAGATTGTGAGCTCCAGCATTATTACGCTATGCTACCAGCCTGTATTAATTTTAACTCGGAGATCTTCGTTATAACTTTTCGTTTCGTACAAGCTTACCGAAGGTAAAAGCCCAGTATGGAACGTTCCATCGCTCATTGAGCCATCCGAAGTCAGATTACAGAGCGTTCAGTTAGGGTACTTCTTCACTTTCTTGTGCCCTATCCATTCAACGAACATTAGCTATTATCACTTTGTTCACTGCACCCCGGTGCAGCTCTACAGTAGACTGGCCAAACCATCGCCTTAAGTTCTTCAGCTACAATATTCTGATCACATCCTTTGGCACTGTGATATATGATGCTAGAGAGGATTTGATTGAGGGTTTGGTGGGAGTGGATCGGGTTTCTATTAGGAATTCAGATCTATTCAGTTGCAAAATGAATCTGAAACTGGGAACTTTTGCGGAATCCAGTGTTTCCTGGGAGCCTCAATGTTTTACTGGGTCTTCCAGTGTGTTTTGTTTTTCTTTATTTTACTGTAAGTATTTAACATATTTTTAATTATGTTTTTAAGGTTTTTCATGTGTATCAATGTATGTTTTCATTTGGGTTATAATATGCCGGCAGTGGTGCTCTGATTGGGAATTAAATTGTGTTTGTTTTTGTCGTTTTTTCCCTATCGGGAGTGTGTTTTCATCTTCCTCTATACTCCCTGACTAAAGACACATATGTTTATTTGTTTCTATTAATGTTATTTGTTTTTGTTATCCTTTATTATAGTATTACTTTAATCTGTTTTCATATATAGTGCATATAAATTATTATTTTTATTTCTACCTCAATAAAGTGGAGGTTGTAGGAATCAATGAGGGGAACTTTGTGTTGTCATTGTAGTATTAAGTAAATTGCGGCAAATGAGCAGGACCATACAAGAGCTTTTACTTATAAACGGTCCTGGGTAAACTGTGGGTTTGCCCTCAGAGTTATGATATTCTTCTTCTTCCAGAGCCCCAATTTTCAGAAAACTTTCCCTGTATTATGAGGTGCAATATCTCATACTTCGGATATTTCATCACATGTCCGAAATATTGAAGTTTTCGGGTTTTTATTGTTTTTAATAAATATTTATTTTTCTTTATTCATACAAACCACAACATCTTCATTCGTAACTCTATCCATCCAGCTTATTTATAACATTATTCTATAAATCCACATCTCAAATGCTTCAAGTCGCCTTATAATTTCTTCGGTAAGTGTCCATGCTTCCATTCCGTAAAATAATATCGAGAACACAGTAGAGTTCAGTATTGTGAGTCATCACCGGCAAAATGCATCGGCCGAACACCCGACGATTCAGGCAATGAACAATGGTTATTTTAAAATTGTAGCTTCCCGAAGTCCGCCCATTCTAGTTTTATGCAGAAAATAACTTAGGCTGTCTAATTGTTCTTCCCTAGTTATATGACCACGGTGTACGTATTCAATTACACTAATCATGACAGTACTCTCTGCTGCAATAGGTGTAGAGTTGCTGCTCGTGTCTTTGATCTTATTCACGTTACGACCAATGTACATGTTTTGACGATGAGTATAGAACATCTGAAGGAGCATCTTCCGTGGTTGTTCTATGCTGGAGGCGATGATAACAATATTATCCGCGCCTGATGCTTTACGATGCGTTCTTGGATGACCTGCTCCATTATGGTACCTGACTATTTAATTGTTCATTTAAATATGTGTTTCATGTACGAGTATAAGACAATATTTCGCGATCCTCATAATATCCATGCAATGATTACACGGAGACTGACTTTACGAGCACCTTCTGCACCGTCGTGCCACAACTCTTCAGGCAGTCGGCAGTCAAGCCGCTGGTTTCACCCGCATCAATAAAAATTAATGGAAAAATGTAGTCTTGAATTTGAACTATGTCAACTACTTGCTTCGTTCCTCTGATAAAATACGAAATTCACACAAGTTAATAAATTCTTGGTGCTGCCGGATGATCTACAGTTAACCTCGTATGTAGGTATTAGATGCTCTTCAGTTTTCATGGTGTTAATGCAATTCCACGTTGCAGATGGGTAGTTTTTTTATTTCGACGGCATATTAATCACCTTTCTTCATCCCGACTCGGTAACATACGGTAACTCAATGTTTATATTTGGTTTAGAAAATATTTAAAATTATACTTATATAAACATTCAATTCACAGAGACCAAGCTGACTTAGCTTCTAAATTCTGTTGGCAGAGCAATCGTAGTCGATATGATGATGATGACTCTATGGTCAAAACAATCCGGCGCCATCTGCTCCGATCTGTAGTATTTCTGAAGTGAGCCGTTGGTTACAGTCTTCCATCTAGTCAACGATCTTCCGCGGGAACGGATTCCCTCGACTCTATCTTATACAACCAGTATCTATCTCCATTGCACCCGTACAACGTACGTTATATTCAAATATTTTAGCAAGCATATTTATATTATGGAAGGTTGACGTATGTAATGTACGAGGCGCGTTTTTAAGTAAGTACCGTTACCAGATATTCCCGATGAAGCGCTGCGGTTGCGACATTGCGCATGTGCAATGGTTTCCTTCATATGTTGACTCACCACATGCAACGTTATACGCACTATTCACATAGTGTGACCATCTTGTAGTGTGTAAAATACAGTCCGTGACTCGTTTCTCGAATGCACGAAACATGAAACCAGCTGACATTCATCGCCAAGTGTGTCCTGTTTTGTCTTGATTTGGTGCCAAGTGACTTCCATATTTTCCTTCATCCGAAACGATTCCTCGGTGGCAAGCGATTTGATGACGCTGATATACTCAAAGACGGAGTACAGGTATGGTTTTCATCCCAGGCGGCATCCTTCTATGATGAAGGTATACAAAAATTGGTGCCCCGTTATGACAAGTGCCTTAATAATGGTGGCAACAATGTTGATAAGTAGTTTAAGATATGTAGCGTCCGAAGAAAGTGTTGTAAAAATTCCGCTACTTACTTAAATAACGCGCCTCGTATTTCATGTAAAATGAATCTGTTTGTTTTAACCAAGATAAAGGACGGAGAGTTCAAAATATAAATACTGTGATAAAAATAGACGAGAGAGGTGTAAGAAAATGTGTAGATGAACGGGAAGTGGGGGTTAAACCCAGTAGGTATTTAAGTTAACTTGAAAATTTATTATTTTTCAAGATACACATCTTCAGTGCGCCGTACCAAGTAATGGTAAGAAATTATTATACTTATAAAAATGATGCTATTATAAATTACTATTATGTATAATTGTATACACAACTAATATAATAAAATGAACATAAAATAAATTTTAAATAGTTAAATTTAACACGTGATATAAAATTTTCATTGCATTTATAAAAAGCTTTTATAAATATTATTAACTGTATAACATAAGAATGAGTAGAGGACGGTAAAAATACATACGACGTGATTGTTGACGGTACCAGTCACGATTACCTCCTCGAAAACTTGGTTCAACCAACAAAACCAGATACAGAAAATAGAGTTAGAAGCCTCTACAACTGACGAGCAATCATGAAAAGATATGCGAATGCGAATGATCCAAGAGAGAGGAGAGAAGAGTGTGGCGCCCAACGCTATCTGCCTACCCCTATAGTAAGTACATAAATAAGAAAACAAAACAAAGAGAACAGAAACGAATAGAGTGAATTATTTACAATTCATTATTCAACTTTTTTAAATCGGTACGTAGATAATAATAGATTTTCAAAAGTGATAAACAATCAATAAGTAAATATGAATTAAATATGTTAATTAAAAAGATATACATATAAAATCAATTTTATCGAAAAATATTGTTGTTGCGCCACCGGGATTCGAACCTGGATCTCTTTCCTAACCGGAGAAGGTGCATTATCCAACTATGCTACAGCGACAATATTTTTAGCGACAATTTTCGAACCTATATGTTACCTTTTTGATATTAATACATTTAATCGTTCCATTATTTTAAAATATCACAGACCTATGTTCTGAATAATTACAACTTCACAATAAGAATGTGTTCTCCTAATAATCAATAAGTATTACTTACATTATTTATCTCTAACTTTTATCTTTCCTCTTTTTATTTTCTACATTTTCTCTTATTTTTTTCGTATTCTTGCAATAGAAAAGACAGTTATTTCTTATTATGCAGCGTAAAATTAGTTTATACTAAAGTCAATATAGAATAACTGAAGGTGGTAGTTGCGAGCCAAAAGTTAAACGACGGATAGGTATAGCGAAAAGTTATATTGACAAAATATGGAAAGCCCGCGATATTTCTAAGACAACGAAGGTCAGGCTTGTACAGATCTCTGGTGCATTCTATATTTTTATATGGTGTGAAATCATGGACCCTGAAAGCAAGGGAGAGAAGACGGATTGATGCCTTTGAGATGTGGTGCTGGAGACACATATTGCGCGTACCATGGACAGCGAGACGCATAAATGTCTCCATTCTGCAGGAATTAAACATCAAGGACAAACTCTCAACTATTTGTCTGAGACGAATCCTTCTTTTGGGCATCTTGCGAGAAGGGAAGATAGCTCGGAGAAGCTTATTGTGGTGGGTCACGTAGAAGGACGAAGAGGAATATCCCACACCCGTTGGACAGACCAAGTGGAAAAAGCAACAGGCACTTTTCTGATGACAGCCCCTATGTCTGCAGGATGCCGAGAAAAGTGGAGGAGCGTGGTTAAGAGGCCGATAGTTCACGGAGATCGCGTCCTCAGTTATTAAGAGCCATAGTAGATAATGATGTAAATGTCAATTTATTAAGTTAAATACTAATTAAATGTATTAATTAGAAAGATAAACATATAAAATCAATTTTATAGATAAATATTATTGTTACGCCACCGGGATTCGAACCTGGATCTCTTTCCAAACCGAGGAAGGTGCAGTATCCACTATGTTACAGCGACATTATTTTTGACGATAAATTTTCGAACCTAAATGTTTCACTTTTTCAAATTAATGCATCTATCGTTTCATTATTTGAAAGCCATCTATTTTATTTTTACGGAATCTCAAATACTTTTGAGTAAACCGTCAGCAGCCGCCAGAAATAACATGACCTATGTTCTGAATAATTACAACTTCACAATAAGAATGTGTTCTCCCGATAATTTAAAAAGTCTTAGTATTATTCAAATTATTGTATTATTAAGGAGAACACATTCCTATTGTGAAGTTGTAATTATTCAGAACATAGGTGTGTGATATTTTAAATACTAATTAAAGGTAATAATTAGAAAGATATACATGTGAAATCAATTTTATCGAAAAATATTATTGTTGCTACCGAGATTTTACGATAAAATTAATTTTATATGTATATCTTTCTAATTAATACATTTAATTAGTATTCAAATGATTGTCTTACACTGTATCCAGTATATTGTTAATTCAAAGAAAACCTGTTACTGGTTCAATTTTTGTTACACTTTTATTACGATTTTTTTTACATCGATTAACTATTTGTTTTCCAAATAAAATAAAAATAAAATAGACTTACTCGCTGCGGGGCCTCCACTTCCTCCTCGTTCGCTTTCCATTTTCGTTATTTTTTCTTTTAATAAGCCACTTCATAATGTTCCAGCATCACGCGAGGGTCACCAGGATCGTCTTCCGATCCGTAAACCAAATTCAAAACTTTGAGATCACTTTCCCATCGGAGGGAATTGAAATGTCGGTAACGCAATAACGGCCAGGTCGCCGGTCCAGTGTCTCGTTTACCGCTGACACATTACAAACTAATGACGCGGCAAGATTCGCTCAGAAAGCGCGTCTTAACTTATTATTGTGGCGTCTGCCTTTGGCGGAAATTTTCGACATTCCTAGAACGTGATCGAGCACGTGCTGGACGCGCGGCGCGGAGGCTCGCCGAGCGACGAGGAAGTGCGCACATATGTACCTACACACGCACTGGCGAGAGTAGCCGTGAATGAATCCAGAGTTCCGCCCGTTCGCGCTCGGTAGTACTACGCTTATGTAAAATCCCACGTGGCGGTGAATGAGCTCGTCCTCCACTTTAAATACTTGGATTTTTTTAAATAACGATAACCTTTTGTTGTTATTTTTGATCAGCGCGCTGAAAGAAACGCGCTCAGTGAGATGCGGACGGTGTAGATGGTCGGCGAACGACGCGCCCCGATATCCGTGGCGACAGAGCGCGACCGAACCTCCGGCCGATGCCTCTAGTACTAAACTAAACACTATACTGACTAGTGACTAGCCGCCAAAACTTTTATCTAGGAATGTGAAAATACTTGTGGCCGTGACCAGCGGTTCCGCAACGCAAAGGGCTCGAATTTTTAACTAAAAATGTATATTAATGTCGGACTGCGAAGAACATCGATCAAATAATCCACAAATAGTAAATATTTTTTATAATTCTAATTATTTAATTAACTCAATTATAAGTTGTACGTGTTACACTAATTTCTTACTCGTTGCTTTTTTATTGGTTCATTCTTACAAAAAATGTTTAACATTTTTATCTTATCAACTTTAATAAAATATATATATACATTTATGTTTTAAGCGATTTCATTACATAATACTTATTAGTAATACACATCCATAAGTGTGTCCACTTCTGATATGGGTGACTATTTTATAAGTTAATGAAATTAAAATATTTTATTCGGGTATCCTCTCAACTCCTGACTAGCGCCCATTCGGATGCTATTGGTACTCTAGGAAATATGTCACATAAACAAGTGATCTTACTGGCAATATAAAATACAAGGTGAAGATTATGTTCCAGTCCGATTTCGTTTGGCAGATATTTGTCAGTTCGTATTTGGTTGTCATAGTATAATTAGCTGAATGTATACGAGTTACGTAAAAATCACGTAAACTTTTAAAGTAACAACGACTTATGAATATATTTTTCGGAAAAAATTTGATAGTATTTTACACGATAAAATTTAAAATAATTAAATTATAGATATACTATTACCCCTTATGAATTATTTTATTGTTGTAATTATTTATTTTACACCAAAATCAAACATGAAAAAATATTCGTTTTTTCGAGACAATTTTCCAATTTCTGAGCACATATTTACGGTAATTATAATAGTAATAAATATGTATTGTTTTGTAATACGTTACACAACTATGATGTTAATATTTAATTCAACTATGATTGTTGACTGTTTTCTATCTAAAAATATGAATTTGAGAGGTAACGTATTCCTTGAACAATTTTCACATTTTAAAAGTTCAATTTTCTATCTATTTATAAACATCGTTATGTTGCACCCGCAACTAGCTGTGAATGGCCTTCATAAATATAAATAGTAAAATAATCAAAATGTGTTGGTTACCAAAATATAAATCAAGGATTCATTCTGAAGACTCGGGATATTCCCGAATCGTTCCTGGCGGCATTTTAAAAATATGATAAACATGTTGAGAATCTCGGGTTGTAGTTTTTTGAATGCCGATGTTACCCATGCCCTTCCTAAACAGTTATAGGAGCACCCCCCGGCCCCCGGCCACCCCCGGGCCCGCCGCGCTGTGCCTAACTATGTACCGGCTGCATTTAGGCCGCGGGTCGGGGCCTGGGGAGCGGGTCGGGGTGAAGGCCCTTCCAGTCACCAAGTCACACGATGCTTTTATCACATATTCCACTGTTGTGATAATATTATACATTTAGAAATTATAATTATCCGGGTGGGTCTGCTGAATGTTATATTATAAACATTATATTATGTAACCTCAACTTCTCGCGATGTAGCCAAGTGTTATATGAGAATGAAATTAAATTCATTACCACAAATCGAGTTACTGTCGGTCTATCTTTCGCTCTGGACGCCATACAAAGGGAACGTGCCGGTATCAGAATACGCACTTGGCAGAACTTCAAATGATGAAGTTAAAATAAGGAAAAAAAAAACATTTTTTCATTATGTTGGAACCGAGCTATATTTATAATTACGTCTGTCGGTAACCCTATTATGATATTTATACGTGCGACCATCCGTCTAATCTAAGTCTGAAGCTTTGGTGAACTTCGTTTCAAAATAAAACGTAATAGCATCTATGGTGTAATGTTATACAATTCCACTATAATAGATATTTTTCATACAAATTAAATATATCAATTAGAAAGATATACATATAAAATCAATTTTATCGAAAAATATTGTTGTTGCTACCGGGATTCGAACCTGGATCTCTTCTAATCCGGGAAACGTGTATTAACCGATTATGCTATAGCAAGACAGAGAGCATTGACGACAAATTTTCGAACCTATATATTACACTTTTCAATTAATACATATATCGTTCCATTATTTGAAAGTCATCTTCTTTATTTTTACGGAATCTCAAATATCTTTGAGTAATCCGATAGGAGATGCCAGAATTAACAATTCAATTTTAGACACATTGATACAACTTATATATTATTAAGGAGAACACATTCGTATTGTGAAATTGTAATTATTCAGAGCATAGGTATGTGATGTTTTTAATTCAAATTAGATGCATTAATTAGAAAGATATACATATAAAATCAATTTTATCGAAAAATATTGTTGTTTCTACCGGGATACGAACCCGGATCTCTTCCAATCCAGGGATCGTGGATTAACCGATTATTAAATGTTTTTTTGAGTATCACGCTTAAGGAAATCGATACGTGATCGTTTTGTGTTGTTGTTTATTATTTCAAAATAGCAAAGTCCATCGTCACAAATTAAACTAGGAGCTAAGTTAACAATAATATTTCTGTAACGAATATTACGTCTGTTGAAAGTATTATTTCATAACGATCGTTTACAAAATTACAACGTTAAACTATTTCTCTGCGTCATGTGATTATAAAAGAGGCAAGATGATGGGTTCTTGAAACAAACAAAAAAAGGTTTGCTGCCCAAATATGAATACATTTATTTACAAAGAATTTATTTGTGTAAACAACATTGTTAGATTTAGAATACATAGAACTAGTATTTAAAACCCGTCCTATGTACGGACGGGTTTTAAATACTAGTTTTATGTAAGTACATACTTGTTGTACTATAATATTAGTGGGAAATAAAAGATATACATACATTGTTACATTTTCAATTTAATGCTCGCCGAATATAAAATTTTGAATATGTGTATTCTTTTTGTGTGGATTTAAAAACAGAAAACAAAAGCGAAGCTGCTTCTGAGAAAAAGAGTTTTTGCGATTCGGACGGACTTTTACGGCAGCGATATAAAAACATTTTTTATTATATATTTTCAGATTATCGGTTGTGAGAAGGTTTTCGGTGGCTGACCAGCAAATTTAAGGACCATCAGACTACAAAGAGAGCGACGTCGGCGTCTACCAGCACAGGTTCACAAAGGTTTATTTATTTTGGATTTGCATAGATTGAATTACTGTATTCAACATTACCAATAGAAAACCCAGAACTAGCTATCGAAGTATTTACGGCAACATATATAATCTTTATTTTCTACAATTTTTTGAGTTGTATCACTAGATTCGGGAAGAACAATCCTTCCCATCTACAGTTCAACTTACACGTGTAGATGGAAAGGTTTACTCTTCCCGAAAGTAGTCGTGATACAACTTGAAAAATTGTGTGTGATACAATACAAAGTGAAATTTTTTTTTTCAAAATTGGAATAAGTAAATTAATTTGTATAAAAAAACTTTTTTTTCTATTGGCTTATCTTTATTGATGATTTAAAATAATCCGCAATATAAAATTTAGCTGACTTGCTTTTAGCGAATTGATACGGTTATTGTATGGAATGTTTTGTCATTTTGTTTTAGAACGAATACAATGTTGTACACATTAATAGCCTAAAGGAGTAGAGAAATTTAGAATATCTCATATCGAGAGTTGTTCAAAATATCAGTATACTGT
This sequence comes from Eubasilissa splendida, assembly GCA_031772225.1. Lineage (NCBI taxonomy): Eukaryota > Metazoa > Arthropoda > Insecta > Trichoptera > Phryganeidae > Eubasilissa > Eubasilissa splendida. The sequence goes on from CM062845.1 coordinate 37,401,784, forward strand.
CACCGCCAAGTCATCCAATAAACTGTGTACCTACATATTTCATTTTTTACGGAGATAATATTGAACCAACCAACATGCTACCTTTGCTGCGTAAAGCATCGTAACTAACAAATAGGCCATTGCTCTAGTATTTCGTATATACGAGTATTTGATATATTTTGCAGTATTTTTTTTATACATATGCAAATTGTATTATATTAAGTTTTATTGAATATGATACTTGTAAAAAAAAATCTGCCATAAAAAAAATGTATCTAATTCATGCAAAATAAAAAAACTTGTTAGTTACGATATTTTAGGTGGGGTCGATGTACTCGTATTGTCCTTTGCCGCCATTCTCCATACAATAATTTCTCCTCGGGCAGGCCCCTTACTAAGTAGCAAGTACGTATAATTTAGTCTTAATTGATAATTAATAAGAAGGATAAGAATTTTTTAAATTAACATGAATCTTAGAATGCAATTACTTTGTGGTTTGACATATTATATTAAATAAAACACACTTTGTAAAAAACCACGAATTTCGCTTCGTCAGGGCGTATTTAAAACTAACAATACATACAAAAAGAGTATTATATTCTGTCTCCCTCTTTATGTATATACAAGTGCACTTTTTTTGTATTTATTGTTAGTTGTAAATACGATCTGTCGAAGCTTGCTAATAAAATTCGTAGTGTTACACAAAGTGATTGTGTTTTATTTTATATAATATGAAAGTAATTTCAAAAATTTTCTCGAAAATAAAACACTCATCCTTCAAGCGCATACTAATAAAGAAATGTTGGATTCTCAAGGAAAGCTGTATATTTTAAAAACAGGTAAAACGTATGAAACCATAGAAGAATTAAAATTACCAGTGTAGAACTATGTGCAAAAACAGTATATACCAGTGGCATGTGTGGATTTAAGTTATGCTGTTAATATCGTTGATGTTAAACTACAATGAGCTGTGTTGTCACTTAATATTGTATTCTTCTGAGAGAAATATACTCTTTCGGAAGCGTGTTTGTTTCACCTTTGTAAATCAATTTTCATTCTTGAAAAATATTAATATGTATTACAAATATGAATTAAATATATTAATTAGAAAGATATACATATAAAATCAATTCTATCGAAAAATATTGTTGTTGCGCCACCGGGATTCGAACCTGGATCTCTTTCCTAACCGGGAAAGGTTCATTATCCAACTATGCTACAGCGACAATATTTTTAGCGACAATTTTCGAACCTATATGTTACCTTTTTGATATTAATACATTTAATCGTTCCATTATTTGAAAGAGCCATCTACCTTTTTTTACAGAATCTCAAATACCTTTGAGTAAACTGATAGCAGACGCCAGAATTATCAATTCATTTTTATTAAATTTTGGACACATTGATACAACTTTATTATTAGGAGAACACATTCTTATTGTGAAGTTGTAATTATTCAGAACAAACGGTCTGCGATATTTTAAATATGAATTAAATATATTAATTAGAAAGATATACATTGTCGCTAAAAATATTATCGCTGTATTAATGCACCTTCCCCGGTTAGGAAAAAGATCCAGATTCGAATACCGGTGGGGCATCAACAATATTTTTTGATTGAATTGATTTTATATGTATATCTTTCTAATTAATATATTTCATTCATATTTAAAATATCACAGATCTATGTTCTGAATAATTACAACTTCACAATAAGAATCTGTTCTCCTAATAATATATATTACTATTATTATTTTGAGAAAATCTTCAAACTATTAAGTGAAACGTTAAATACATCTAATTATTTGTATAAAATAATATCACGTTTAAAATGTTTTGTAACGCATACATTTAAGGCCAAATCAAATACACATTTGCACTGTTTAGCAACACGTATGGTCAAGCGAAGACGTGTATTGAGAACACTGCGTGACGCGAGAGAGGCAATATTGCATTTCGTTGGCATACATTCACTGCAGATTTTACGAAAAATTATGCAAAGCACATGCTCAGCTTTATGAGTCATTTCTAAATTCTTTCGCTAGATGGTTCTTATTACAACATTAAGATGCGAACTGTGAATTCTTTATGCGTGGAATTATAGTACCGTAAATTGGGGTGGATAGGACTTGGGGAATAGGGACAACCGTCCGGAAAAAGTTTAAAGTCTTATTACGCCACTTTGGCTTGAGTATTGGAGTTCAAATATGTTATGTTAAATCAGATATTTTTACCTACTGGTAACACAAATAACATTTTGGATTATTAAATTTCAAATATTTTGCAGGTCAACGGACAAAATTTTACACCGCATAAGTTTGCTTGTAAAAGTATTAAACAATTTGGTTTTTCGGTTAATATTAAGAAGAATTTTACGTTGAAGGCTGATGTTTTGTTTGCAAATAAAATATTCCATTTATAAATATTTTATACTGGTTTTACTGTCAAGTATCGCTTATAACATAGTTTCGGGGTAAATAATGACAAATCATCCGGTGAATAAGGATATGTACGTTATGTTATAAGATGTACTATTTTTGCATTATGTCACTGTACTTCGAGATAAATTATTATCTTGCCGATAGATAAAAAGCCGAGAACTTACACATCTGATCCAAGGGGACAGAAGTATTTGAAATACGAGTAAGAAGATATTTAGAAATCTGTTGGAAAAATAATAAAAGCAGAGAAGAAGCTGCTATTCATAAAAGCATCTTCCCATTCTTTAATAAAAATATATTAGCCAAAATTGAAATAAACCTGTAAAATAATACACCTATACAGATTTCGATAAAACAGACAAAGTGTCGTTAAATCGTAATAGGGGCATGCAGTGCATACAAAAAAAATCTGTGCATTACTAAAAATTCTGGGAAACAAATATAAATTAAATAATCTATAATATGAATTAACATGAACGGATATTTACGGATGTATTACAATTAACGCCATCTGTGTACCAGTAGAAACATAGACATATAATTGCTTAGTTCTAAGAACTATCACGACAACCCACCGCTGTAGTCATAGCGCTGTTGTCGACGTAGCTACAATGCGTCGATTGTAGTTATTCAAATGACTCTTATATATTTAAGCTAGTGTATTAAATCATAAAATTGGCTATTTACTGAATCTGTATTTTCGGTTGATCCGTTTTGTATTTAGTCGTTACTTAAGCTGTTTTTTAACAGAATATCATTTGAAAGGCTTACAACTGCGTGCAAATCATTGATTTGTCTACTTCTTCTTTTACTAATTGGCGAATTTTACTATCTTACTGTTTTTAACGTGTTGATTTCATGATCGTTCTTTGCGTTCGAGGTGTATTTGGTGCATAGATTTAGGAAAAACAAAAAGCAATTAGCCTTTAATAAAAATAATTATTTCCTTTAGTTATTACGTGAAGGATTTTCAAACAATAAAAGAATCATGTTCAGTCATAAAAAGTATTTTTAAAAACGTCCATACATTATTATATTGATTTTTATATGGGTAAGAAGCTATTATTTTACGTTAAAACTTAAACTTTAAAAACATTATTAACAGTACTCTAAAATAACAAATTAATACATGGTAGGGTCGTATAAATGACGGATTCATTTTGTCTAAAGACGTTGGTTAAACTAAAGTTCATAATATTATGTACAACATATATTGAAATACATATATGATATATGATTGTATAATATTATTGGTATATCTATACCTACTACACGCCACTAACTATTATACACCTTAACAGATCTTGCAATAAAAAATATAATCTCTTTATGTATATCTATCACGGTTAAACGACGATTGAAAATATTTTTCTCTTTTATTTATTTAAATTGGATTTTACGTGATATTTTTCACTTAAATATGTCTATTTTTATCTTGTAAATAAGGAGTTTAATATATTGTTACACAATAAGTATCAGAACTGGATTAGTAAATAATTTGTTTTATTTAACTCCATGAAAAAGTAGTAAACATAAACGATAATTGTATTGTCGCTATTGATCCCAGTCGTAAGGTTAATAGGGACAGAGTGTATTTATGGAATTTTATCTGTAGTTCACGATCGAATCAAATTTAGGTAAATACGAACGCATTGAAGAACCGTTGACTAAATAAAAAACATTGGTTGTATATTAATATTTCTTACATGTGTCGATTTATAGCAACGGAAACATTGAAACCTATCTCTAACGACAAACGTCCTACTTGCATGTGAGTGTTACACACAAGTATACTAAATTATAAGTTTCCAAAATTATTAAAAAAATAGTGTAGCTTAGAAAACAACAATATTATACTAGGAATTCGTATATTTAATATTCCAATATCCTACTGCATATCTTATGTAATAGGTAAATGTATTTTTTACATATATATATATATTGTAACGTTATAATACGTTAGCAGTTGAATTATTTAAATCATTTAAATAATTCGATTGGAATTAAATTTTTGAATGATGGAATTGTCTGCGGTCAGGGGCCGGATCGGAAATGCGTCGCGCGGCGCCCACAGCGCTATCGACAGCATTTACTTGTTAACGGGCATAGCGGACAGCCAGAGTTTTTGGCGGCTGGCCACAACATAGCGGCGGAGTTAATTTAAACTCGTAATTTAATAAATTCATAATGGGATACTTAATAAGAAAAATTGTCACAATCGCCGGTGCATCAATTTCTACTAATTTTGTGATAAATCCTAATTTGCATTGTATTCATATATTCTGCAGAAATATTTTATTTCCCACTTGGGTACGGGATGAAGCACTCCGGAACTAATGACGGACGATGTCGCAAACGGATTGAGGATGGGTGTCCGATCGCTGGCCATGATCTACCGATAGCGGAGCGGATGACCCGTGTCTATAAGCTAAATAATTCCAAATCAGTACGTGGTGCCAAGGGATTATTATACGGGAGTTCGAAACGTGGAGGAACCGCGTCCCAAACCCAAGGTCATGTATTAATATTGTTCCATTTTTTCCGTCTGCGCTGGAGTGTGAAACTATCGTGAAGGCGGTTCCACATGTTCAACTTTGGACATTCTGTATATACTATATTTGTTTAGGATTACTCTAGTTTGCATTTGTAATAATCACTATGTTCCTTTTAATAAACCAGTGTGATTAATAGTAACTTCTCAGAGTAGATTTCATAGTGTTTTTCAATATTACTTCTTCTCTTCTTCTTTTGATAATTTAGAGTCATCATCACTAGTCATTGTAGCTACCACTTCAATATCATTGTCAATATATATATATTACTGTCAGGTACTTATGTTTAGAAAGATTCGAAGAAAATGACAATTTTGTAAAAATTAACATCTTTTGTATCCACGTATTGATAACAATAGTTTTTTTATTGTTATAATAGGTGGATTATGTTAAAGAAATTTAATATTCAGGGTATTAGGACCAACTGATAACAATAACCGATTGATAACATTATCCGTGATTATAATTTTCGGATTATTAAAATGAGTTACAATGGTTAATTGATTAGTATTTATATATATAATATACTATTAGGTTAGCATTAATAATAATCGGAACTTTTTAAGGTAATATTATTATTTATAATTTTTATGTCTTTCAATGTTAAAAATGATCAATTTAATCTTTCTCGGTCGAATTATGAATCTTGTATTCAGGTAATCAAATGAAATAATAAATCATTAAGTAATATTCATTTGTGTTTATTATCGATATCTCGGTGTTACATATAATAGTTAATTATACTCGGCACAGCAAAAATCAATATCACTCACAATGAGTAGATAGGTAAATAATAATTTTATTATGCTGTCCACTATTAACAATAGATGGACCATTAAGGTAACATATTTCAGGTCTTTAAATATTATACAATCAATTTGGTGATTCGGTATCTAATATTTTCTTGTGACTATTTTTCATCAACTTTTATTATATAAGTACTTAGATACAATTTATATTCGAGACTACAAAAAATTTCATCATTCCTAGAGATTTCGATGTTTGTTTCGTTAATTTTTGTTATATTTTAATAAGAATTCCCATTTTATTGACGAATTTTTACTCGATAAATATATTGTAATAAATAATAAATAAAACAAACTATACTTTTATTACATTACTCCACAAGAAAGTATTAGTAAGTAATCACTAATTAATGTTATTAATAAAGAGCTGTTCATTACGTTAACCGAATAAGGCGATTTTCATTTAAAAATTCCGGTTATTAATAATAATAATAATAGATGGCGATGGTGTAGTGGTACTCGAAGTGAGTCCACATACTAACATATATACAACATTCAAAAATTTGATAAATGTGGAATTTGAGGGGTGATATTTGGTGAACGTTATATACATACAAAGTGATCACTTAAGCCATCCGAAGACAGGTCGTAAGCCCTGTAATTACCCCATACTTCCATATATTTTCTATAAAATATATTAAAAAATAGCTTTGTCTCTATGAGATATCTGATATTTGTTTAATAACAGTGCATTTGTAGGTAAAAATCCAGTTATTGTGTGTTCTTGGACATATTAAAATATTATACTTTTAAAATCAGCAATGTTATCTTTGTGGTTAATTTAAATTAAAAAGTTTTAAGTTAAAAATTTTCAAGGAATATGTGCAAAATCTGCACCGTTATGAAAAATATCATTAATACAAATTAAATGTATCAATTATAAAGTTTTTTCTAATTTCACTTGTAATTTGTATATACGCACAGAAAATACACTCATATCATATTAAATTGAAACAGACATTTTATAAACAAGCCCCATTAATATTATAACCGGGTTCTTCTTCTTCTTTAAAATAGGCAATCCACCCTTCAAGAGTAATTTTTGCCATTAATCAAGTCAAAACATTATTTTATAGAAAAAAGTACAATAATATTATAGAATAGGAAATTCTATATTACAAGTCAATACCATTGTCGTTCAAAAAATATTCTATTGTATAGATTAAATGTGGCGAGTTAAGGAAAAGAATATGCCACGAGTTAACCAGAAGTTGAAAATTACCATTGACGACATTACTGTAAAAAAAACTAATTTAGATTGTTACTTTTGAATTTTCTTATATTATATTTTTCATTGTTGCTGAGTAATAGCATTTATTTTGGTAAAATTGCAATACTCCAAACTTGGTTTATTACTATATTACTTATTTCATTTCAATAAATAAATGTGAATAAAATTCGATTCATCATTTCTGGAAAACTGCAATTTATCTATTTAATGAATATATTTACAATTACTATCAACACCATAAGGCAGAAAAGTAAGTATGGGTGTACAATTTGCATTCTTATGTATACTTTCTAGTCGGTGTTCTAAGATTTCTAAGTACGATTGAACCTTCGGCTTCAGCTTTGCCTTCGGCCGAAGGTTATGACAAGAGCCGAACAATTGACTTCGGCTTCGGCCAAAAACTAACCATCGTTCGGACACTATTGATAATATCTAAATTATATTAAGATATTCTTAGCAAGATGTTAAATTAATAGAGTATATTAGTATATACGGTTCAATGAATGAAAATATGACTGGTGACTATATCGATTTACTACGGAAAGGTATTATCAGCACATGAGTCAACAAACCTATTGCGAGTATCGGAGATATCAATCAGTAGTGATGTTGTCATCTGTTTTTTGGTAACATCATAATACGATTTCCGGCGGCAACTTTATATTATGCCTATTAGTTACAGATCAATAAGGGGAAATAGTTTACGAATTTCGTAAGATTTCTAATGAAACACAAATATGAATGACATTAATAATATTTTGAGAATTTTAAAAGATGTAAGTTTTTCAATATAATTATGATATGTGAAACAGTTTTTTTTTTATTCTTAGAAAAACTGTAATATAGTGAACCCGTGTTGATATTTTATCTGCTCTCTATAACAACATTATTATTTATCTTAAGTACTTTGTTGAAATGCTGTAAATGTTGCATTCCTATAAATTCATGGACGAGGCCATCTCTTTTATACTAATAGTATGCAATAGATACCTACACTATTTGTACACATATGAATAATATCAAATATTGCATTATTTAAAGGTTTAAAAGACTAATAAAAATTATCAGATCATTAAAATCAATAATTACGGAAATCCACAACAATTGAAAAAATCGATAAGAAAAATCTAATTGATTTCCGTCGATTCAGAGAGGATTTGAAAGTGAAATTGTTTTTTTTTTTCGTAGAAAGCAATCACTTTGTGGTTTGACATATTATATTAAATAAAATAAGAATCACTTTGTATGAAACCACGAAATTTATTATACATCAACCGGTTTCGCTTATCTCAAGCTTCATCAGAACGTGTTTGAAACTAATCATAAATACAAAAAGAGTGCACTTATATATACATAAAGTGGGAGATAGATTATAAAATTGCATCTGAGAGAGATTATTATTATTAGCACCATATTAGGTATGTTTTCTTTAAAATCAATTTAATATCTATCAACACTGTACTTTCCTCTCCCTTAATGTTCCGTTTATCTGTATATGTATTATGTCTCTCTCTTTCGCATATAATTTTATATTGTCTCCCTTGATGCTCTATTTAATTATATATGTATTTTGTCTGTCTCTTTCACATTTAATTTAATATTCTATCTCTCTCTTTATGTACATATTAGTGCACTCTTTTTATATTTATGATTAGTTTCAAACACGTCCTGATGAAACTTGAGATAAACGAAACCGGTTTATGTATAATAAATTTTGTGGTTTCATACAAAGTGATTCTTATTTTATTTAATATAATATGTCAAACCACAAAGTGATTGCTTTCTACAAAAAAAAAACAATTTCATTTTCAAATCCTCTCTGAATCGACGGAAATCAATTAGATTTTTCTTATTGATTTTATCAATTGTTATTGATCTCCGTAATTAATGATTTTAATGACCTGATAATTTTTAACAGTCTTTTAAACCTTTAAATTGCACTTTCTAATTTGTCGTTATCTTACTATGTTAACGTGGTGTAATAGGTCATGGTTCCTGGTTCATGTCCGGGTGGCTACAAAAATATTTCTTCGATAAACTGATTTTATCTGTATATCTTTCTTAATGATTATTCTTATTCTTATCGAAATTCGAAATTGGACATATTTAATGTACCCCCTAATTCTAAGGTGTTATTAAATAAATATTGAATTAAGTATGTATAGAATTCCGGTTTACTCGCTTCACAATTGTAGGGTCCCAGGCTTGTAGATCACGTGGGCTGATTATATCTGCCGATAGTGGAACATTCTAACCCAGGGCAAACAAACGTGAATTGAGTATCTACACATGAATTTGGTACAATACCTTAATTCTGAACAAGTATAACGTATAAATAATTTGCCGTCATAAACATTTTGCTTGTCAAATATTTTCTGAGTTGATATTATGTACCCACGAATACAGTGGCGTAACTATAAAGATATAAAATTAAAAAATGATCTGGACACAATGTAAAAATGAATAAGGCGTCGGGCCCCAATGAAAAATTGAAGAGCGCTCTGTATATGTTATGTAGGTATATAATATATAATAATTTAGACCAAGATGGTGTGAAAGAGGACTAATTTGGGAACTGGACAAGAATGGCCAGGGATAGGTGTCGGTGGAGAGGACTTGTGGTGGAGACCCCATCTTGGAATGTAGTGCCATGGAAGAAGAAGAATATTAAGTACTACATAAGTGTGTGTCAGGACAAAAGAGTCTGGCGATCTATCCTCTTTTCCTACCCGCTCGGGGAAACAGCGTGATGGTAAGTAAATAACTAAATATGACAAAGTTTCATAAAAAGTGTGTTTTTAGGTATTTATAATGCACTAGTAACTAAAAAAATTCTTACTTCGCTTCAAGACTATTTTAGTTTTATACGGCTATGGTCTGGTCCCTAACCCGATATATTGGCGTGTTTTCGATAATCTCTCGTGTTTTCGTAGTATACCTGAGAAATATTTTTTTAAGTTTGATATTTCCATTTCTTATTGAGACCATATCAAATGCAACCTGCAAAAACTGTGTGTATCCGCAAAAGTATCGTTACCAAATGTATTGTAGGGCACGGACTTTTTAGGTCCCCATCTAACGTGGGCCCCGACGCTCCACATTGGTTGCATGACGCCACTGCACGAATCTATTTCACATATTTGAATTCAATTAATGATAGCATCTGCGAACTACGAAGAAGTCTTAAATTACATTCAAACCAAAATAATTGTGTAGCAAAGTTTTGAAAGTAGAAAATACAATAAAATATTGATTATACAAAATATTTTTTTAATTTATTAGCATAGGAAACCCGTTATCCATATGAATGTAATAATTCTGAAATAACGTATGGCATGTTAATTCTACATCGGCGGGGACATTTTTCAGGTACTGTGTGCATGGGGTGAAAGACCTTTAGCCTCTATACTTTGAGTTTAGGGTTGTAAGAATTAGTCTACGTTTCCTGGTGGGACAGCTCATACCTGGGGTAACCTACTTCACCGATACCTGGCAGAATATTGCGTATTATTAAGCAGTGACATTACACCGATAACAGTATTATAGTGCAACTAGAATATTTATTTATTTTATTTCAATGCTATAAACATTTTTATATTTAATTAGGTATTAGTTTTACTATACCTGTCTCTCTAGAAAACTCTGTGTTGAGACAGGCAAAGTTTACAATTATGACTTAATTTGATGACATACAAAAAAATATATATATTAAATAAATACTTATGATTCATCGACTACACTCTACCACAAATATACATATCATACTTGGAATCATTGAATATCTTAATGTATTATGTTATTTGGCAAAACCCCATTTGAGATGACGTTACATTTGAATGAGTGTCCCAATAATATCGTTTTTAGAAAAATCTCAATTTGATATACGCCCCAGTTAGCATATGCTAAATTTTATTTCAAATTATCAATTATTTTTTATAATAATTATAGCGTACGCAACTTTTATTAATAATTTTATAAAGCCGATCGAAGTTAAATTTATTATTTCTTCAGTTCTCATTAAATGAGAAACATTTAAAAGAAAACGCACCATAGTCTGGTTTTAATACTGTCATGTTTGTTAAGATACTTAAACGGACGTTTGTTTTCAGCACCAATTTCAAAATTGGACGTAATTTTTACGAAAAATATCTTTGTTTCAGAAATAATACCACAATGAATGTCTAGCGACAAGCTTCGAAAGCTTTGTGTTTAATAGGTAAACGATTGCAATTCGCCCATCTCTTCACCCCTATAAAAAGTTTTGCTAGGCTCCACATAGATGTCAGCAATGTTTTCAACAGTTTTTAAAGCATTTCGATAAAACATTTTTCTGTAAACGTATTAGCATAAATATCTATAACAATTATATTTTATTTATGTATTTATTATACGAAATTGTATCTAGTATTCCCAAAAAAAATTACTTAAAATATAACAAATATTATATTTTTTTACAGAAAAATAAGTATACAGACATATGTATGCATATATCATATATAAGTAGGTATTCATTTTAAAGGGCGGATTTGTGACCTGACCTTAAAATGGACTGGGAAATTCTCGAGAACACTGGCCCAAACACAATTTTTAAAAATTATTTTTTAATTGATTCTTTTAGAAATATAATTGAAAAATAATAAAATATAAAAAAAAAATTCTATAAAATATATGAATATCTTAATAAAATTAAACGAATGATCCGTATGTTTGAAGCAGCAAAAACTCTCGAAGAATGAGCTTTCGCTTCGTGATATTTGCACACTTTATTCTAATGTCTGGAATATCTAGACCATCGCGACAATTCTCAGGTCACAACGTCGTTTCTACCATCGGCTGTATTATTTTCAAATATCCATTTAACTGACAAAAAAAACAGATAAAACGCCATAATATTGTCCTATATTTGTCAAAAATAAAAAAGAGCGCTAAAATCTACACGTGGAGAAATTTACCGTGAGAGGGAAAAACTTCAGACGTCAAAAAAATATTCTTTATATTTATTGTTTAAAATCAATACTTTATTGAGATTTGAACCGAGCATTGGCTAATAAAGAAAGTCAATATTACTGAGCCAAATCAACATTTAAAAAGAATATATAAGATGTATTAAAGTTTCCAAAAATTTATAAAAATGAATTATCAATTATAATTCTGGTGTCTCCTATCGGATTATTCAAAGGTGTTTGAGATTCCGTAAATATAAAGAAGATGGCTTTCAAATAATGGAATGACAGATGTATCAATTTGAAAGTGCAACACATAAGTTCGAAAATTTGTCGTCAACTTACTGTGTTGGTGTAGCATAATCGGTTAATGCATTTTCCCGGATAGGAAGATATCCAGGTTCGAATCTCGGTAGCAAAAAATATTCGTTCGATAAATTGACTAATTAATACATTTAATGTTTGAATCAAATTCGAATCCATACAAAACGTCAAAAGATATCACCAGCTGAGAAAATGAAAAGGGAAATATGGCAACCACATGAAGTTGACAAAACTCAACAAGCAATAATACGAAGCAACAAATAAATTTCTAGAAACGAATCGATCTCCAGTTATTTGCATTAATATATTTTTATCAGTCTTAAGTTGTTATCTAACACAAAATTTAAGTAAAAATCTCAATTTAGCAAATTTGTCATTACGACACCAAAAAAAAAATCCGTACAATTTTCGAGGGCTCACGAATATCTGATAAAATGATTTTTTCGTCTTTCTAAGCGAATATCAAAATAAAATATAATAAAATCCTCGGACGTTTATCAAACATAAGACAATGATGGAAAAAATGATGATCCAAGGAAGGACGGAAGGAGCAAGATCTCATGGAAGGTCAGCAAGGTCAACAACACGATGGATGAACCTTTTTATAGCTTCGATGCAGAGCCCACTCCCCGAATGCACAAAAATTATAATTATAACATACTGGAATAGGTGACGACAAATCATCTAGAATATGCCGTCATCCAGAATAACTATCCGCAGTTGCCTGATAACGATTGCTCTCATTGAGAACAGAACATTAAGACAAAGAAGATGAATATCAATGTTGCAGTTAGACGCATTACCCACTTTGGTAGGCTGACGATATATTCGTATGAAGTGTTTAGATTAATTTACCGTAACATTTGTCTATGGACTTTCTTTAAAACGTCTACCCGCAGACGAATGATTACTATAAACAAGTCGGTATCGATCATATCCCGCCTCCCTTCCTCAACCCTCACCACACAGGTCTCCACAATCCCTTAATTCCCCTCAACTACCCCCCTGTCCTGTCATCCCCTTTTCTCCTGTACTCATGATTTCTCTCATTGCAGATGTATGCAACTTTTCGTAAAAAATTGTTCGCAAAAAATAATTATTTTCCCACATGTTAAAATTATTAATTTAAAATAACTTTGTGTACGACCACATTGTTTTTATTAATATACGCCAACCGGTTTCGGAAAGTCTGATTTTTCGTCAAATTGAAAGACAAAATTGTATACTTAAATTAAGTTTTATTATACTCTGACAAAGCAACAGACAAATGGTTATTTACATCATCATCATCAGCCGTTTTCTGTTCATTGCTGGATAAAGGTCTCCCCAACCATGTTTCCACCGAGTTTGATAGTTCATCAGTCGAGTTTTTGGGCGACCGGTCGGCCACTTCTGTTTAATCAAACACTGAATATAAAATACTAATATAAAAAGTATTTGTATGTAGATAATAAAAATAAATATTTTGATGAGAATCATACTACGATTGAATGTTATATTTATTTGAACTCGGCTCGTAACTTATAACTAACAATATTGGATACAAATCAATTTAACTTTAGATAAATATCTACCGCAACGCAAATTATGCAATGAACAAATTTATGTACATTGGAACCACGAACCAGTAAATGAATAGACACGAAATAAAGTATACATATAGGACATTCTTTGTAGAAATATAAATCCTATAGTTTATGACACATTTGTACAACAGTAAACGTATTTACTCTTCTAAAATTAAATCTTTGTATAAACATGACTCGTATTTTTTACGTTATTGCATATTATGTTATCAGCGTTTAAATTTTGGTTCATATATTTAAAAAAAGTTACGAAGATATTTGATTGCGTAAGTGGTACCAACGTGATCACGTGGGTGACACTAAATTGAAAATATTGAAACAAGGAATCTGCGTTAGTTCATGTCTATATATTTGGAAGTCTGTGATTGCAACAATATACTATATTATATAAAAAAAATGAATTTAAAATATATTATTTTTACTACTATTACTTGAAATAATTAATAATGAACTTAAGTTTTAATTAAACATAAGATAAACAAGTTGGAATAGGACAAAGACATGCATCATACATTGCTCCTAAACTGTATCACCAACTGCCAATATAAATTAAATAAGCAGCAAATATAAATGTTTTACAAAAAAAAGTTATAAAATGGATTTAAGGTCTTCAAAATTATTAAACTATGTATTTGACATCTTTCTCTATTTATAATCTGATCAATTTCCCTACATTTTTATATATTGTTAATTTTTATATTGTATTATTATAGATGTATGTATATTTTTAAACAAATTCTTACATCTTGTTTATATTGATCTTGTATTATATAAATGTTGAAAGCCACCCCCAGAATTTAAGATATTTCTTATTTGGGGGTGCATAACTATACTATTGTTTTTTTATTGACAAATATATAAATAAAATAAAAAATAAATCGGAATCGAAATCGGGAATCGTATCAGAATCGGAAGTTTAATAAAGTATCAGGAATTGTATCGGAATCAGTACAAATTTTGGATTTGTCCAATCACTTGTAAAAACCGCACGCGTTTAACCACAGTGCATGCTAGGCCTAATAATAATTACCTATGACGTTATTGTAGAAAAAATCTGTAATTAATATTTCATTGGCTAACACATTAATACGAAGATAAAATAAATAATCTTTAATATAAGTATTAGAAAGGATGGTAAAAATTATACACGTCAGTTTAGAACCACACAGTTTGGTCCAAATTGACTTTTTGGTATCAAAATTCTGATAATAATTTTCTTTTTACAACTATGTTACAAACATGTCCAATTTCCTATCAGTTTAGGAGATAACAAGAAAGATAGCCCTTATAATATTTTTAGAACTGCTGATTTAAATACTATGTATGAGTAATATTATTATGCCCAAAATCAGGAATCAATTTCATATATAAAACGTTTTGTTATTATACTTTGATATTTTTAATATTTATCGCCAAACATTGTGGTTGGTCATTTTAATAAAATGATACAGAAACTTTGTATTAACGTACGTAAGTTTTATTGAGTATACATCGACCGGTTTCAAAGAAATCATTATTCTTCATCAGGGTTATAAAAAATTATAACCAAACAACTAACTATTGATTAAGGAGAACACATTTTGCTGTGAATTCGCATTTTCAGAATATAGTTCTGTGGTATTTTAACACAAATTAAATTATAGTCTTAAATTACGAAAAATCATTTGTAAAAATTTTAGGAAACAAATAAATAATTATTCAAGTACCTGATTACATAAAATCGAAAATTTCCATGATGAAAGATGTGGAATGATCCAAAATTATCCAAAAAAAATAGTATAGTATTAGGTTTAATTTAGATTGTTATTTATAATATTATATTATGCTTCATTTTAATAATTTGACCTTTGGTTTTAGTTTTTTTATCACCTTAATGAAGAATAATGTTTTTTTTAGTGGTTAAATACAAAATGATTTTTTTTTTTTAGTTATTTGGCAAATGAAATCGGTTTAGATTTCTACAATTTTCAAGTTTACAATATGTTTTTCTGAACTCTCCAATGAACCCCCCTGAATTTCAACCCCCGCGCGAGTTCCTCCCCCGCTCCGCACATGTGCTGTGCAGAACCCCGGCCACCCCTCGCCCCGCTCCCCTGGTCCTTAGCACGTAGGTGCTCTCTACCCTGGGCCCTACATTTTCACTCGCGAATAAGTGTTTCGAATTCCACGGGGAGGGGACGCAACGGGGTGAGGAGAGGGGGCTGATTGGGTCGGCTTTCCCAATGTTTGTTGGAAGAGAGGGAGGGGTTACGCGAAACTTATTAAATTTCTGTTCACTCTCAATATCCACGCAATAAGGATTTTATACATGATCGTGTTCTCTAAGGTGCGCGCGCGCTGCTCTTGGCAATACCACTCACCCGAAATATTGCCAGTGCACTACGTCGAGAAATAAATAATATACAATGAACGTGTTATTAATAATTATCTTAATAATTTATACATGCCACCTATTAATAATTTATAGATAGATAAATCGATACATGCACGTTACGTGCGTAAATAAAGTGTTATACGAGGTGTAACAGATCTAGTCCACAATATTTTATGGGTGAAAACCTGACTAAATTACCAATCGAAAATGTTCAAGGAATATGTACAAATATCGTACCGTTATAAATATTATTATTGCAGATAAGGTGAATCGAGGTAAGTGCGATATACAAATCATCGACATAAACATTGAACTATTCTCAAACTTTATAAGATGATGCTATGGTGTGACTTTTATAGAACTTTGATACAAGAATCATTAACCATTTCCTAATTTAAGTCTTTAAAAATCATAATGTTTAGGATAGCGGATATTTATGGCATTTTATGAAAATGGACGAGTAGATGCACTTTCCCCAAATTTGAGGTAAGAACATCTAGTTGTATTATTTCTGACAATAAATACATGGTAGGGTCGTATAAACGACGGATTTATTTTGTCTAAAGAAGTTGGTTAAACGAAATATATTATATATGATTGTATAATATCATTGGTTACAGCATAACCTAAATCTATACCTACTGCACGCCACTGCTAATAACCCACTTTCATTACCTACAGAATATTTAATCTGTTAAACCACCCCGTACTCTACAACAGATGTGGTGAATGTTGAGCAATGAGCTTATTCTTAGGGGATAGCTATTACGTACAGAATAAAGACTGTATTTCATTTCTTCTTATTCTTTCTAAGATGCTGGATTTTCAATCTTCATATATTTTTATATAACTGATAATGATTGTAAAGAGATCCTTGAAGGTTATACATATATGAGTGGTGATGCACTCCGTCAATAAAAACACAGTAGGTTGTTTCACGTTTGATATATTCGAGGGAACTGCTTAAAAATTATTTACAGGCGTCTTATAGTATATAAACAGAATTCCTGCCCACGTGCTATTTTCTAGGATATGGTGAACGTGACATATATAACCTCAAAGGGTTATATAAAAGGATATGACATATATAATTAAACGTGTTTCTATATCCTATATATTTATTTATTTATTTATTATTACTATACACCTCATATTCAGGCTAATTCAGGCTATATACGTCGTATTCAGGCTAATAATAAGGGCGTCATATTAATTTATAAAATAACAGAAAATTTCAACAGAAGTGCAATACACAAATAAAAAAATTACATAATGTCAGCATGTTCTATCACAATCAAAATACAAATAAATACAAAATGTGAAGTAAAGCAGTCTATCCGTCACCATTTAGTTAAGCCACAAAAAATTGTAATAATGCAGTTCTATAAAGAGTTAAATTTACAGCAAAAATGTCGACTACCTCCGCATATTTATTCCTCAAATTATGCATTCTAGAGACTGCGGAGTTAGTTAATGCGTGAGTTTTGACATTACCACTGTAATATAATAATGATTTGTGTCTCGATGACCTCAATGGTGCGCGAAGGCAAGCAGACGAACAATCTGGGGGCAGTCTATCGTACCATTGATGATTCTGTATAGAAATATAATTGCTAGCCGCAGGGCCTACCAGCAAGCAATCCGCTGTCACCAATTGCTTTTCTGCTAGTATGAAATAATATGGGAATTGGTCGGACGATCGAGTAGCAGGTGTTCTTTTTTGACGTTAAATACGGAACACAAGAAATGTCGTATATGGGGCATTATGTACTTGTTAGTTTTTAGGTAGATCGATTATCTACGTTCGTAATACATGCCTATATATATTAGAACAAATCTGATTATTATCTTATTCAAAATATACAGGGTGGCCCAAAAAAAGAACATCTCGTAACACATGAGTTATTTCAAAACATAATATAATTAATTATAATTCTTAATTTTATTTCTTTTGCACAATATTTAGCTAATCAGAAATCATCAAAACACCCCATATTGCATAATCTACTGGGTTTAAATCTGGGCTGTTCGGTGGCCACATGCTTGACTCGATGAAATTAACATTCTCACGACGAAGAAAGTTGATTGTATTTCTGGCTGTGTGAGATAGAGCTCCTTCATGTTGTAATGTCTAGCCATACTCCATGCTTTGTTTTGAAGCTCTGATCATTTTCCTAGCACCCCAACATTTTTCAACTCGCAAATTTTTGATCAGAATACGGTATTCTGCAGTTATTTTGTTATTCTGGGCAACAATTTGAAAAAACCAAATATGAACAATGGGAAAATTAATGATCAAAGATGGCAAGGTAAGTTAGTAAATTAGTAAACTATGTGAGCTATGTAATTATTATCACATTTTACGAAATGTTCTCACTTTTTTTGGGCCACCCTGTATACACTTTTGTAAAATAATATTTTTCCGACAAATACTCATGTCAGATTGTATAACAAATATTACACTGTTTCATTTGTAAAAATACATAATAATAACATTTCGTTTCTCAACAATACCTCCTTATCCGCAATGAGTACGGTAGTTTCACTGCACATTCTAGTAACATCAGAGCTTGAATCACATTTAAATATCTCTCTCTCGCAGTCGATATGCTCATGACTAGGCATCGTGGTTCCCTAGTTTGCTTCAACAACATGAACTGCTTGCCTCCACTATTCGAGATTCTAGGCCTTGTTTAATGCGACGTGTAGCGAGGCTTTGATCATCGGACTTGATTCATCCACTTTGATAAAGATCGTTTTCTCGTATATTTCCAGTTCAATTTTAATACCAGCTTCTCCAAGCTTTCTCTATCACTTTTAGCAACATATCCAAAGTAGAAAATAATTATTTTTGTGTTGTAGACATTCATTATGTATGCATAGCATACGACGCCAACACCACATCTCGAAGAGGTGGAACATGTTCGACTCCATATATAATAGAACTACGGGGAACACCAGAACTTTAACCAGTCGTATTTTTACGTTCCTTGAAATGAAACTGTTTTTTCAAATTTTGGTCAGCTTCGACATAGCAGACTTGCTATTTCATTTCTTAATATCCACTTGTCTTCCAATTCTGGACTTACATTTTTTGAGAAGATAGATCCCAGGAAGATGAAATCACTTATATCACTCTTAGTAGTTTTCTGTTCAGTTCAAAAACCAGCTCCCTTGCTTAGACTTTATAACCGAGCTTTCTTATCTCTTATATTGTGGATAAGTTCTATCATTCTGTCTTCACAGGTCGCAATCAGTGTATCGCCTGTAAATGGAAGATTGGAAAGCTTTTAGCCACTTATCGAAACACCTCCTTCTCATCCATCCAGCGCTGTTTTCATTGTACATATATTTTCTATAGATATTGAAGATGATGCAGTACGATACGCAAATATACGTATATAGAATTACAAATTACAATTATGTACAACGCTCAAACTTGAGGAGGGCAGTGCCTACACTGGAAGTGCTGTTGCGCTTTGATAATGATGATGATAACGCTCAATGAACACGTCCATTTCTCGAATTATGAGGAAGTCAAGGAATTTACCACAAAGATACCATCATTAAATGGGCATGCTCTAATTTTATTTGGAAAACATACACGTTTACAATAATAAAAATATACCACCAAATTATTTTCTCTATATTACGATAATGACACAGTGAAAGTTTAATAAGTAATAAAAGAAAATTAAAATGTTAGAGAAAATCAAAAGAGTGAAGACACTTTCGCTTTAAAAACTTTAATAAAAAGGTAAATAAACTTAAGAAAACTGAAATATTTCCAGAGGGAACGGGAAGGAGAAGGGGAGGGATGACGGAATAAGAATAAAATTCTGTGTAATAATTTGTCATTACTTATGTTGCGCATAAGCATAGATGCCGGAAAAATTCAGGATACCGAAGAAACAGGCACTCACCAGAATCCAGATTCTGCAGACATCTCCAAAATGTGAACTGTATGTTTTAATCACTATTTCGTCTTAGGTTCCTTTAGATAACGATGAGTTCCGATACTGTAGAGACGCGAAGTCTCAAAATAGTAATCGTTTAGGTAAACGTATACCAATCGTTCAAGGTCACCAAACGACGGTGGTGTGCCGGGAGGAGAAAAGAATGGGGGGGAAGGCACAGTGCATATTTTCGTTCAAAATAAATATGTATGCAAATAAATATATGTTCCAATCAACTTATATTGTCTTAAACATAATAAAACAAATTAAGAGTATTTACCAGCATCATTATGGCCTATATGATGTAATTTGATTTGATTGCTGTAACTATGGTATTAAAAAAATCTAGCTAGGTTCTTAAAGTGTTCATTGATATAATTAATATAGTTAGTTATGATATAAAATTGATATAAAATCATTGACATAGTTAGTTATGACATTCTGAAGAAGAAAATGGTATTTTTCGAAACCGGTAGATGTATTTAAACTCAATTAAGTGGTTAATAAAACAAAGATAATAAATAAAAATATGAATTTTAACCACAAAGTTAATATTGCTAATTTTAAAAGTGATATAATTGATGTTAAAGTGTGATTGAAATAGCTCGGTAGACAAATTAGTTATGTTTGGCATTAGTGTTACAATGAGAAAGACTAAATGTAAGATCGACTCTAGTTGACCTAGATGGCACTCGAATAGACATATACTTGAGCAAATCTGGACTACTTGAAATATACTACATTTTTAGAATTAGTTATTATATGTAAATAAAAGACAATAGCTGTGACTTTTTGAGTGTACAATGGGTAAATTTGAAAACGAACAGACGACTTCGCAATGCTGGTTAGAATTCGATAACTACGAAAGAAAGATATTTCTAGAAGACATTCTGTATTTTTTTCGATATCATCGGTGTTTGTGATATCTTGGATTCCAAACTTGGGAGGCGTATTCGATTTTCAGACTCGTAGTGATGCTATTATTGAATTACTTATATATGTACATACTCGTATATTTATTGCGAGTATGTATGTAAACAATTCAACATTTTAGTTGCTCTGGAAGTAATATAGTTAATGTGAATATCCAATTTTTTTGTTTTCAATGAATTGAATCATGGAGCACTTGGTAGTATTAATTTATAGTCACTTTGTGGTTTGTGACAGTCATCGATGTTAATTGGAATGAAAAAAAATATATCATTCGCAAATAATAGTGTGTAATAGAGAAAAACCGTTAGAAGTGTAGATATTGAAATGATGCGGCCAATGTTTGCCACTGCGCGACCACGGCCGGTTCCCGTAAAACCTATTTTTCAATATTAAGAATATAATTATTTAAAAAATCTTTATTATTTAATTATTTTTTTTAAATAATAATAGTGCCTGAACTAAACAATTGAGAGTAAACAACTCTTAAAACGATTCCGGGATGGGATGTCAATAAATAAATTTAAAAAAAAAAATGTATCATAAATTTTATTAGTATTTAATATGTTGAGTGGCATTCGAACCAAAATGTTATTACGTTATCGTTATCGTAGTTTCACTGATGTCCTCCGATATCCTACATTGGGTGATATTCTCTGCGAGTAGCGAGAAACACGATCAGTTTTTACTATTTTATTTATCTATTCATGCGTCCAAATAGAATTTTAGTAGCCAATCAGAGGTCGGATATTTTAAGCACGTGTTCATATTATTTCTATGAATTGTATTGACTTTGACGTTGACAAGCTGACACTGCACGTAGAGAACTTTGCCTTGTGCCGGAAATGTTGGCGTCTGCGGCCGACGTCTTGGGTCCATCATCAGGACTATGTCGTTGTTGCTTATCACCTAACATATTTAAACAGTCTATATCTATCGAAGCTTTTAAAAAGTTATTTTTAATACCTACATCCTAACCTAACCTAACGTTTTTAAATAGTATAGCTATCGAAGATATTAAAAAAATATTTAAAATTCAAAATGAAAAAACTGATGCAATATCGAGCGTGGTATTGATACATCGATCCTTATCTAATAGAGAAACCATAGTGTTAAGACAGTTTCTTTTGATACAAAGTAAATATTTTAAATGTTTCTAATTCACAAAACATATTTTCTTTTAAAATACGTTGATATTTTAATTTTAAAATTTTCGGTTTCTGAGAATCACATTTTTTAATTCATACTTAAAAGTAAAGGGTGAATATTATCAAAAACACTATTTAAAATATTGCCTATGACAGCGGTGGGCTGTCAAGACATTAACAAGGGGCTCGCTTAATCTAAGAGCTATTCGCGGTGTTCCGGGAAAGGGGCAGATTTTTTATCACTCTTATACAATTATCCGCAATAATTATTATTAAAGCAATCGAATGTTACATAATTTACTTATACTAGCAGATAAGCAATCGACTCTTGCCGATTGCTTGATACCAGGCCATGCGGGCGGCTTTATGACCAATAGTGGCCGCGTAGCGGCCATTGTTGATTGCTGGGCGATCAGGGTCCCAGTAGAATTTATATTTTAATGAGAAAATTCCTTATTATATGCTTTATACTACTTTTTACAGAAAAGCATCGCCAATTGCTTTTTTATTAATGCATTCTGTATTGCTCTCCCTGGAATTATCCTAACGCTGTTCTCACTTATTAACTTTGAAATATATAAAATAGACATTCTGCAAAAATACGAACAAAACATTAATGTCATATTTGACAGTTATACAATAGATAAGGAAAAAAACTGCGACCATAGAATGCGACGCGATATAGCCATGAGTCATAGATGAGATGACAGGATACTTTGCTTATCTGTGACAGGATGACAGATGCTCAATATGTTTGCCAGCCGTAATACGATAAGTACTATTTAGGCATAATGACACTACCGAAGTCACATTCAAAAAGTCATAGATGTAGACGTGGAAGCGTAATATTGTAATGGATTATTTAACAATACGCAATATATTGTAAAATAATTCATTTCAATAATTGAAAAATATACTTACCTACTATAGATTGCAAGAGTGAAGAGTTCCAAGATTGACGCAAAAATAGGTACTATTCTTTTCGCTTCAATTCCATG
Source organism: Eubasilissa splendida (assembly GCA_031772225.1). NCBI lineage: Eukaryota > Metazoa > Arthropoda > Insecta > Trichoptera > Phryganeidae > Eubasilissa > Eubasilissa splendida. Next base: position 37,425,052 of record CM062845.1, read on the forward strand.
TTTCAAAACAGAACACTGGATTGAAACTGAAGTTCTCCTTAAAGTATAAATATTAGGAACTGTCCTCAAAACTATATAACACACATCGCCGTTTTGAAGCATTGTTAGACTATAGACCAAAAAACGGCTAGGTCTCTTTTATTATGCACCCGAAATAAATGTATTTTACGAAAAATTTCAAAAGGCAACAAAGTAAACACCCCTGGCCAATGGTATGGCAAAGGTGCCTTAAATTCATGATAACAATTTATTCTCAAAAAAAAATAAGAAGATCGCATGCGTTACCGATTATTGTACTTGATCGATTTATGGTCTAGGAACAAAGTTAAAAAAACAGTACAGTACAGTAAAAAAACTACCAAACCTGTCTATTTTATATTGTATTTAATATTTATAATACACAAAAAGTGAAACATTACAAAAATATACAAAACATTTTATACAGCTATTATATTATTATTATTATACCATCGTGCATGTTTTTGTGATTAAGTACATATTTCATAACAATTTTCCTAATGATCTTCTGATCCTTGGGGCGCTAAAGAAAGAGTGAGATAAATAATATATTTTTTAAATTGAGTGAGTACATTACATTACATAATTATTAGTACTCTTATGGTTATGTGTTAACACTGCGTGAGTATGTTTTGCGTGCAGTTGACTGGGAAGGAATGAATGAAATTGTATTACATTTATTTTTGACATTTAATAATTTAATTTGTTAGAAAACTAAAGTAGTGGGTAATAATAAAGTAGGTGGTGATAGGGCGTATTTTAATTTTTCAACGTGTGTGTTTCAAACGTGAATTTCTAAAAAGTATAAGTTTGACGTTTATGTGTACTGAATAAAATATGTACTCATATTTTTCTGAGAGTACCTACTCTAGTACGGTTTTTTCTTTATGGAATGCAACCTAAGATGTTATACACTTCTATAAAATTCCCAAAACAATTAATGACCACCCTACCGCTCGCTTGTGACAACACTTTGCTGTGGCCAACAGCAACATTAAGTAAATACTCATTAATACTTAACCAACATGAATTGAATTGAACCAAGCCACTCACCGAGTTTCCGTTCTTTAATCTAGTCACCCTGTTGAGTTTACTATACAGTCAGTCTTCACTTAATGACTATGTTTCATACTATCGACCTGGTCGGTAAACGAATTCGATGTTTTCATGGCTTTTATGATCCTATTCTTACATGCCTTGAACACTATCAATGGAATGCTCCCTGAGTCACAAACACAGTTCGACGGCCGCTCACTTGGCGCTAGATGTAGACGACGCGACACATCTTATAACATCGACAAGTATCGACGATGGGACGCAGAGATTTGATGGTTCTCGTTCAGAGGACGTTGTGTTGGTAGGCGTAGGATAAATGTCGTAAATGCGAGCGGTTGTTAAACAAGATGGTCGTTAAGTGATGAGTGACTGTAGATTACGAAGTTTCCGTCCAAACTGACAAGTCAATATTAATTGAGTTTAATTTAGTATTGTAAATAAATAAATTTTTATAAGAACAAAACCTTGCAAAAGGTTCACGGTGTATTAGGAATCTCGTAAAAATAAAACATTCTAAAAAGTTCAGGCCGTATTAGGAACCTTCATGATAAAATATTATTTTTCTTAATAATTTGTTTTATCGGCGAAGTTATAAAAATCGATTTTGAATAAATAAATAACTACAATTTTGAATTATCATAAGCGTAGCACTTGTATCTTTTCTGCTAATATTATGGACGTTGCGAAGAATGAATATTTTTCAAAAATTCGTCCACACGTATCTTCACAATTTCTACTTTCCTTACGCAGCCGCCCCAGAATCAACCCCCGTCGCTAGTTGTCGGGAACCTTCCAGAATACTGCGTAGTAGATGCTTGGCTTATTAATGTTTATTATTTTATGTAGCGAGCTCTTAGTTGTCTTATTTATTGGTATTCCCATTTTACACAAGTGTGTATTGTCTGTAGCTCGACACCTTCGGACTGACCAAAATATGAGCCTTTAACAAACATGTACATTCTAAACTCTTCGACAAACTCATCCTTATCAGTATTCACGGAGATCTACTTAGATGGTTTTCCTCCTACATATTCAATAGAAGCCAAGCAGTAGTGGTTAGCGGCTACAAATCAGAGTGGGTACACGTTACATCAGATGTTTCTCAGGTGTCACCTCTAGAACCACTTCTCTGATTCATTTATATCAATAGCACCTGTAATTATTTTGTATACACTCACACACATTTATTTGTGGATGATATTAATTTTTTAACTCCAATTCATAATATCGATGATTGCCATAAACTTCAAAGCGATTTAAACCGCCTGAATATTGCAATCAATAAAACCTACAAATTAACATCAGCAAGTGCTTCATGATACAGTTTACCAAAACAAAAATTTGGTTAACTTCCCATACTCACCTATTAATCAACTCTTGACCAAGAAATCTGAAACTAAAGATTTTGTGATTATTTTGGATTTCAAATTACTCTTCGACATTCACATTGACCATATTACCTCGAGAGGAACTAAGATGTTAGGTTTCATCCTTCGGATATGCAAACGATTTAATAACATCAATACCATGAAAATACTATACTCCTCATATGTTCGAATACGTCTCCCTCTAGAATTGAAAAAATACAGAATAGCTTCTTGAAATATCTTAACATTCGTACTTGTAAAACCTTAACCAACATTGCCAAACATCTATTATTTTCAAAATTCTATCATTACAAAATCGAAGAGACACGGCCTATGTCATTTTCCTACACAAAATAGTCAACTCCAAAGTAGACTGTCCTAATTTTCTCAAACGTATAACCATTCGGGTGCTACCTAGGTCAACCAGAACTAATCTTACATTCAACCTTCCACATTATAACATCAACGCCAAACAAAATTATTTTTTCTACCGATTCTTCCTTTATTTCAACTGATACTTAAATGAGTTAGACATTTTCAATACTTCAGTTACCACAATTAAATCAAAATTCAATATATAAAGCTTCATTTTAATTTTATAACACAGATTTTATTTCCTATCCTATTTTCCTTCCCCCTCATACTCCCATTCTCCTGAAAAAAAATGTTTTTTACTTATATCTCCTCTTTTTATATTTATATTTTTTGCATTTACTCCCATTTCTCTTGTTTTTATTTTTTTTTTGTTCCTGTAATTGAAGAGAAAGTTCTCATTCTTTTATCGTTTTCTATGCAGCCTAATTTTTTTTTTTTTATTACTTGAGTTTTAATAAGCTATTGTATCAATTTAATAAGTCTTATTCAAATTATTGTCTTACACTGTATTCAGTATATTATTAATTCAGAGAAAACAAAAACTGGTTCAATTTTTGTTACACTTTTATTATGATTTTTTTTACATCGATTAACTATTTGTTTTTCAAATAAAATAAAAAAATTGCGGATTGTCCTGATAGAAACATGGGTGTGAATGGAAATGGAGAGTAAAGCTGGTCAAAGGGAAACGAAAGAAGACTGAACGAAGTGAAAGTGAGGTCACTCAATAGCATATGTAGGAAATCCCATAGTATAAAATAAAACAACTTAGGATTGAATGAATAGTTGAACTTAGCATAGTAAAAAGATTTAATTAGTTCAAAATTGACTAAGACAGGTTCACGAAGGTGGTTTGGTCATGTGAAACAGCTGGAGGAGAAGAAGAGGACGATAAGAAAGATAAACGAAGCGAATATTGATGGCACCTGAAGCTAAGGACAGAAATAGTTCTCGAAAGAATTGGCAAATCAGGAACACAAGATACTGAAAACTGGTCGTATTAGACGAGCATGCGTCGAAAGATATATGAATATAAATGAGTTGTTGGTTGAGTATCAGGACAGAAGAGTGTGGCACTTTTTCTTATCTGTCTACCCTTGCGGGAAAACGGCGTAATGGTAATTGGAAATACCTACATCAAACAAAGGATGACACGATGTATTATATATAATGTGTAATATGGTAGTAGGTTCCCTAAAAAATTGGCTTATTGATAACCTACCTCGCCCGCCGTGGAGAAACGGTTCTGGTTTTCCGAGACTATCTATGGCTAGGCTATCTTTTGTACCAAGTGCCGTTACGGAAATTCCCAGTGTTAAGGAAATGAGAAAGAGGCGCACGGCCACGGTCGATCCAGCGTTAGACGAAGCTGTGTAAAGGCTGCCGGTACTCTGAATGCACGGTAAAGTATACGGCAAAGTTCCGAAAGTCCGCTGCAGTGGGTGAGCCAACTGATCTGTCTAATCCGACAAAAGCTAAAAATTGGAAAAAGGAAACAACAGACGAACTAACTTACCATCATGCCGTTTCAACGCTGACCAAGCAGAAAAGATGGAATGCCACACAATTCTGTCTTGACATATAACTTATCCACATTCATACATCTTCTCACAGAACAATTTTCCGGAAGCTGGTGTACCTGGTCGTGTCAAAGCTTTCAGCGTACGTTTTTTACTTCTCGTGCCATCTTCAGTACTATTCCCTCCTCATTAATTCGTCCAACATGACAAAACCACCCAAGATTTAGTATTATTTTTTAAATCCTATTCACTATCCTCATATCAGCATTACGGTGAAATCTCCATCGATCGTTCCTCGAATAATCGTTTCCCGCGTGTATCGTTTTTTTCTTCCAGTCCCGAATTAATTTCATACAAAACAACCAAAAATAGATCGCATGGATCGTTCTTCTATGCATCATTTTACCGAATTAATCGTTTAAATTACGCAGCATACTTCTTAGTTAATGCTTCGTTTCAATTAACGGCACTCATAAACAATGAGCGGAACATTCGAGAGAGAGAGAATGCTGCTGCTGACTGCCGCTTGACATTACACGATACAAAGTTTGATTTCTAATTTTATTTATATTTAAACACGTTCATTTACATGTGAAATATATATATTTTTTATAATATGTACCAAACATTTAAGTATGAAAAATGTTTCTTTTTTCGATATTTCCGCATTTATTGTTTTCCCGAATTCATCGTTTTTTTTTCAATAGGTCTCTTCAAAATCGATAGATAGAAGTTTCACTGTACATTATTTATTTTTTTTGATAACTCTTCATTACTCTATCATAAATAAATTTGCAACATATATCCCCGAGTATTCTTATTTCCTCTTCTTCCAGATACAGGCTTCACTTTCTGGTACCAGAACTTCATTGGGTATCGCTAGTCTTGCTTCGGCTGATAAGCGACCATCAGAAATTATTCCATTTAATGTACCTACTACTACCAGCCAGTGTTCACTACTTTTCCTGCAGTCAATACTAAATAAAAATACTTATTCCAAATATTCATTGCCTACTAGTACTAGTTAATATTTATAATAAGATATAAATAGATGCATGTGAATACTTAAAATTCTTTGGAATACAATTATTTATTTTATTTCAATATTTAATTTTTATAATTACAAGTGTAGATACCTATGTTATTATATTATATAAAGTATATCATATATTGAATATCATCTTGCATTACATATATGTTTTGCACTGTACTGTTTATTTAATACTGGTATTCTAGCAGTCCTAAAATGTAACGGACAGGCAAGTTGTAAGATATGGCAATAGAAGAAGAAAAAGACGATGCCGCCGAATAATATCTATCACCAGAATTTTCAACTACAGAATAATCATTTAATCTTACAGAAAAAATAAAATAAGATGCGGCGGAATTTTCCCAATAACCAGAATTTAAAAAAATACAAATAGCTCTTCATCTCACAGAAAAAGCAATAAAAAATGGGTGATAGTAAAACATGAAGTACCTCTTAAGATTTACCCAGGTAATGTGTCACACGACCGATAGATACCTGGGCTTTTATTATACAGGGTGTAACAGACCTAGTCTACAATACTTTAGGAGATTATATCTTTTAATAATACGAGTCGATAATGTTCAAGTTACCATTTCCTATTCTCGACCATTTCAGAGATAGTAAGCATTTTAATAAATTATAGTTATAAGACGAGTTTTGATTAATTGAACATATTTTTTTGGTTTTAAAATATATCAATAGATTAAAGTAAATAAGCAAATAATTGTTTTATCAGACTTCAAACTGATCGAGGTATTTATAAGCCGTTGTTTTTAACCTAAAAAATTTTTTTTTTGCATTTTTATTTTCTTTTGTCAATTTTTAAATCTTTTTTAGTTTTGTCTTCTGTAAAATATATTATTTTACTGTATTGTACTTCTTATATACATATGTACCTACTTCTATGTAGTGATTGCAATTCGAATATACCAGAATTTATACAGTGGAAATCAGTATTCAGATTTTAAATATGAAATCTAAATAATTAGATTTAGAAATTTTAAAAAAGTTATTTGTAATGCAAAGTTCCATGAAATGAAAGCGTTTAACAGGCTATCAAACGCAGTGGCGTAACTACAGAAATTGAAAAAGGGCCTCCTAAATAAGTATTGTTTATGTGTAAGGTATACGAATATTAGTACTGGTTGCGTGATTTATCCATTAAATACTATGAAAAAAATAGTCTATCATCTCATAATATTTAAACTTTGCAAGGCACATGCATTTGAAAATAGTTGCTTTGCTTTAAAGCGATTTTCACTTTATGGCGATAGTCTGGTCCAACATATTAGCGTATATATGTATAGGTTCATCAATCATATTTTCACATGTTTCGTAATATACGTAAGAAACGATTTTTTAAATGTTGTAATTCCATTTCTCTCTGTGAAATACTCTTATCGGTGGTATACTTGTAAAAATATTGTTTTAAAATTGATTGTAGATAGCAGGGCGCGATCTTTTTGGGCCCTTATCTAACGTGTCCCCAATTGGCTGCATTGGCATAGTTACGACGCTGATCAAACGTGCGGAAGCCCCACGCATCTTCACTTAGTATTTAGACATTCTAAAGTTATGTTAAGTTTGAGTTATATTTTATTTATTTATTATAGTTTTGTAATAAAAAAAAGAGTTAGAATTTTTGTTTTTTTATGAAAAAGATTTATTTTTGTTGATTTTTAATATATTTAAAAGAAATATTTAGTACTTATCATAGTTAGTTTGATACAGTTCCAAATTATAAAGACTTCGTATTTCATGGTGTTGTCACTTGTTATGTACATGGTTGGTTAGGCAGAAGTGTTTAATTTTAACTTTTTTTTTCTAACAGTATTATTGTCAAATAAATGTGCATGTGTCATATATACATAAGTGTTTTTTACACCATTCCAAAAATGTTCATTAAAAAATATCAAAAGATTTAATATTTTTCAAAAATTCGGATTAAATCAAGATATCCGAAAATTCATGTAAACTAATAAATAAAATGTAAATGAACATTTTGTTGAATTTTGGTCAATATTCGTCATCTCCTCTTCCCCCTCCCGAGCCCGCAGGTCTGCGCTAACTTGATTTTAGTTTTTCCTGCAGGGGTGAGTTCTGCAAGGATGGGGCAAGGGAGGGTGGCGAGCCGTGATTGGCTGCCACTCCCCCCCGAATGAGGGGGTGTTCGCTATATGATACCTATAAAATTGTATGTCAGTGTGGGTGAGTATACTAACGGATATGACGTAGTGATATGATTTATACGATGGCGCTCAAAAATAATATTGCCCTGCTTAATGAAAAATGTGCGTCTCGGGAAAGCACTGGAAATGTACACTCTCCATTTGTTATATATGAATGTGACAGAACCTTGTTAAGAAGTATCACTCAATCTGCTTCAAGCAGGTATATTTATTGTCTGAAATACTACAATTTCCGTTTGGATCCACATTTAAATACTGCCAGTATTATTTCGTAACGTGTGAACACTGCCTGTTTTGATATAAGTAAGTAAAGGGTGTTTTTTTAGAGGTATAGAACTTTAAAATGAAATAAAACACATACAAATCGTGGTAATGGCCATAATATTGGCTTTATTGGAAAAATAATTTTATTGCATTAGTATTTAAATATGATTTCGTGCATATGAGTGCCGACTGGTTCGAATAAAGCACATTCAGGAAGTCTAATTTTCGACAACTTTTGGAGTAGCTGGGGCCGTATATCGGCAATAACGCGACGAATGTTGGCTTCCATATCATCTATTGTCTCTGGTTTATTGGCGTAGACTAGCGACTTCACATATCTTCATATAAAATAATCACATAATCTTCGAGGTTAATTCACAGGTTCATTACGCGAAATTATGCGCTCATCGAACGTTTCCTTCAATAAATTAATTATGGCGCGCGCTGTGTAGCATGTTGCGCCATCTTATTGAGATTACAGCTCTTCCACATTAATTTCATTCAATTGGGGAACGAAAAAGTCAGTAATCATGGATTTATTGCTGTGCACGATGGCGAATCGACTCATTCGGGTCCTCCTCAATACTACGCTCCACTGCAGCACAGATTCTTCGGTGCGCGCTGTACGATGTCTCTGCGGATGCGTATTATCAATTAGAGTATATATGGTGTAAATTCGATCTATGGTTATTTGAATTACTTGCTCGGATGGACGATTATGTTAACCATAAAATTGACGTAGCGCACAATAAGTTTCGCGAACTGAACCACGATTTTCGAAATAAATTTGTACAATTTACAAGCGTTTTAACTGAGCACAAATCAGTGGTCAGCTGTCAAATTGGCTGTCGCGGAAAAAACAACCTTTATGTATATTAAAAGATCGATAAAGTGCCACAATATAATAACCACGATTTGGGTTGTGCTCGTAAGCGAATCTCATATATGATTTAAGGAAGAAGCCTAACTAATGACCATTGAAACATAGTTTACGAGTATATATTATGTATTTCGAAGATCGTTAAAGTGCCTCGATATAAAACCAATGTTTGCGTTGTACTCATATAAATGCGCTTTGTGTAAGAGTCGCAATATACGAGCCACTTTGCGGTCCTATGGCTTACCGCATTGAACGTCTACTGCAGCCATTCAATGTGGTCTGCCATAGTCTATCCTCCGACCCGCCGACGACATAACCCATTACGGTCGTGAGTAACTGACTCACCTACCAAATATATTATTGTTGGTAGCCCATACGACCGCAAACAGGTAATTGCGGATTTAAGTTTATCAATAAGTTCGATTTTGCTTCTATATATTTTTTATTAATTCGTTGAATGTTCGATTTACGGCGTTTAAATTGCTCCATTTCGAATACTAATTACTTAATAAAATACATAGTATTTTTCTTTATTAAGTACCTGAGACGACAACATATAATATTACAAAAAAAAAAATGGAAAATTGTGACAGTCATTGTATGTGATACCATAGTTTGGGAATGCACAAAGAATTAAGTTGATTTTATCTGATATAGCTATCATTTCACCATTCTAGTTTTCATGTATTTGGATGCACAAAAAAAACTTTAATAATAATTTTTGACTCAATTATGGGTAAACAATATGACGTTTTTATTATCACTTAGCAATCATGTATTCATCTGTCAATAAAGTAATGAAATAGATTTGATTTAATATTATTCTTAAATGAAGAAAACTAACGAAATAAGGGTGCCTCCGGCGGCCGCGTGTCTATTGTAATTTATGTCTGTGTCAGTAGCGTCGAACTTCATGTTTCAACAGGTATTTTTTACCTCGCGTACGGTGCAGCTTGTAAATAATCCATTTAGGCAAGGTTTTTTTACGCGACACCCCTCGGGTTAAAATATTTTATGGGGTCAGACAAAATTCGTGTGATTATATTTTATTATTTAAGCCACGAGTTTATGTTTTACGTCAAATCTACTAACATTACTTTGGATGTAAACGGTAGAAATATAAATGTTTAAATTATTTTGTTATAACAGAATTTCAACAATCGCAACATAAAATAATTGAATTAAAACGGGTTTTTACTATCATCATCAACGTGGCTGAATTAAGATAATTAGATAAACAGTAGGTACCTTAATTTTGTTGACATTATTTTACATTGCAGGAAATAAAGTCAACTGCGCTCTGAATGGAATTATATCTACGTAACAGGAACTTGTCAACCGATGCAAAACTAGCGGTACACAATGGAATCCTGGTATCGACACTAATGTATGGAAGTGAAACCTGGAGCTGGCAGAAGAGTAACGAAAGTAGACTGAATGCAGTGGAAATGTTTAGGCGTATATATGGCAGATCTATTTATGACTGTAAAGAATGAAAAAATAAGGAAAGAATGTAAAACAGATCTTAGCTTAAACGCCCTTGAGGTGAAAGTTTTTACGAAAATGGCTCTATAAAAATTATCCATTATTATTATTATTAGTATAGTGAGTAAGATCACTTAGGTGGTTTAGTCATATGGAACGGATGAATGAGGAGAGAATGTTAAGAAAGGTATATGACGCAATGGTTGATGGCACCAGAAGTAGAGGACGTCAGCGGAAGACTTGGGACGACCAAGTAAACCAGATACTAGAGGATGGTCCTGTTAGAAGCCTCAATAATCGTCGAACTTGTATGAGAAGATGTATGAATGTGGATGAGGCCATAATTGTGAGTCAAGACAGAAGAGTAGGGCGCTCTATTCTATCTGCCTACACCCGCGAGGAAACAGCGTGATGTTAGTTATTTTACAATATTAGTAATTATTTCATTTCCTTAACTAAACAATATAAAAAATGATTTGTGACAAACGCTTTTATTTTCGTTGATGTAATAAATTTCATAGATTGGTTTCGTCATTTAAATAATTTGTGTAGGTACTCTATGGTCAAGAACTTGGACGTCCGTGTCTTGTTAAACTGAATCTAAATCTCAATACAATTCATAGAACGTGTCGCAACCATTTGAAAAATAAAACCTTTTTTTGGTAAGTACCAATTTCTCCGCCTGTTCCGTTTCGTTAATGATAAATTAGAATCAATTTAAAAATTAAATTATTGGACTTACCATTGGTTCCTTTAGTAGTCTGAGTGGCCGCATGAACGACGTCCCCGGCCTCGGAGCTGCCTTCCTCGTGAGTCATCTGACCCGCCATCTTGCTAGCTGTTGGCGCGAAAACCATGTTCCAATTTTAAAGTTTTTTTTTTAATTAAGAAAGCCTACGAGATGGCCATAAAAATTATTTGTGGCGTAATTACGAGAAAATTAGTAATTAATGACCAAAATAAATCGATAAATTTATGACATTATTATGCTAAAATATGTTTATAACTAGAATGATCTATTACGCTGTACGGAAAATACCTAGTTTATACAGGTTGATATATACTAAAAAATATTTTTTTAAATAATGTTTAAAAATGTCGCTTCCATTATACTATACTGACGTATTTTACTGTATTTCGTTATACGGACGGAACTATGTCAAAATGTGCAAAAAATGCAGAATTCAGAATTTTTTATTTTATTAAATTAATATTTGTCAATATATTGACCGTCACGTGGCCTTGCCTAAAGATATTAGCAAACTTTCAAAAATGTATTTAATAAGAGAAAAAATATTTTGCACACACAAAAGAATGCAAACTGTCTTGGGGATGGATGTCAAGTTTAAAACATTATCAGAATAAAATTCAAGGTATTTTCAAATTCGTATACTAATACAGAGCGTACTACGTTTTATTTAATGCATAAGTGATATTAATTTATTTATAAATACAGGATGTACAATAAATATCTTTAGGTCATAATTTAATCAATTCTTCTACTAACATATTAAGAAATTTAATGACACAAAATTTAGATACAGAAACAACTTTTTAATTTATGAAGTCTTCAGATTAATTTAATAACACTACACAACACAAAACATATTGAACTTCAAACGCGCGCGAAATAAAGTTATCGGAAAAATTTCAATTTTTTAATTTATTATTACAGTGGTGGATCTTTAATCCAAAAAGGAAATGAAATTAAATTCAAATAAAAATATGAAATAATATTTGAATTAAGAATATGGAACGTTTCGTACTACGTCGCACTCCTAGCGGATCGGTGGTGTACTAACAAGGAAACGTGGTCGAGCACGCTCTGCGATAGGGCGGATGCATCCGTCTCTCTCTGTTGCGGAGCATTTGCCCATATCATCCACCCTTGTCTCTCTAGGGGTGGGACGTTCGGGGCGAGTCGACCGACCCCACCCCTGTCCATAGGCAGTGATGGGCCTGGACCTAGAGTAGCGCCAAAATGGTACAGTGACGTCGAGTGACCATTTTCAGTGATTTTTTCATTTATTTATTTATTTTTAAATTAAAGACTCCGATTGAGCCTTTTACACCAGACGTAATATAATGCATAAAATAAAATAAAATCGAAAAATAAAGGATAAAAACAATAATTACATGATAATAGTTAAAATCATTAAATATATGGCAAAAACAATACACAGTAAAAAAAATTATATAAAGTTTACAAAGTATAAAAATTTCGTCGAGCACCACCTTTAAAAATCTTTTCCTTATATACATACACAATATAAAAATTAGACAAAAATTTTATTTATTATATAACAAACATCATTTATAGCTTATTTCAAATCAGTCCGTTCGATCTGTTTGTCATAAACAAACATTATAGAATTCCTCTGTAACACGTTACCCAAGGTTTTAATTCTGTGTAATGGAGAATTAAACTGAGCAACCGTCCCAATATTGTTACAGTAATAAGGTAAAATGATTCTAGTACTTCTGGCAGGTACATAAAAGTTGCAATAAATCAGGGCTATCAACTTTATGATGCAAAATTTTAAATAGACGTACTAGATTAAAAATAATACTTATTTTGCTCAGCTTCAATAAGTTCATTGAACATAAGAGAAAACCATAATTTAATTGCGATCGGGCAGAGGGCGGGTGATAGATTATATGGCATGGCAACCTAAGTATAAAAGCAAAATGTCAAACTATTTTCACAAACTCTCGATACTAAAATATTATTTATACCACGTAACGAAGTACATAATTTAAGATTTTAAAAATGTTTACGCTAGTTAGATGTGCCCGCGTAGATTTAAACTACATACCAACTAGAAATTTTGCCCAAAAAAATAAAACTAAGAATATTTACTGTGTATAGTTTTCTGAGGAAATCTGTCGTGTGTATCTGACCTATTTGGCAGACGATTCAGATCCCATTGCAGGATCCATCATCAGGGCTGATGTGATGTATGACTGTTAATGTTGTGTTAAGTACTGGCTTGCAGTACCATGTCAAATGCAGGGTCTGTCTTGCAATAGGTACTGGCTTGCACTACCGCATCGAAAACAGATGTTGTGTGAAGTAAGTAGTGTTGGGTTATGTTAAGTTCCATGTACTGTCGGATCACTATCTGTGAGGCGTCTTCGACTCCTGTGGTTTTGAAGTGCCGGACACCACGAAGATTTTTAATTTTATTAATGTTCACTGAGTGTTTGTATATTGCAATTGCTTCTTCAGATATACACGGAAGATTAGCCCAGAAAACTATACACAGAAGATTCTGAACGGCCGTGAAAACCTAAAAACATTTTTAAGAATATTTGATTTAATTATTTTATTTTTGTAAGGCAATTTATTTTGGACTATGCCTGTCTCACTAGAAAGATATTTGTTCAGACATGTATAGTTTATAAGCGTGTTATAGCAATTACAAGATATTGAATATAATATTTTGAAGAAATTTACAATAATAAATATAGACATTAGATCTGCCCATATTGCGAATCCAAGTTTTAATTTTGAATTCCATGTTTTCGGGATAATTTATTTGCACTAAATTTTCTAGTATCCTATTATAAAGTTTAGGTCCAAAATATAGATATCTAATATAATAAGATAAGATCAATTTTATGAAATTACAGGAAGTCCTGAATTATAGTTCTTACTGCAGCCGCGTTCAATAGACAGTTTCATATAAATATATATAGATACAACATTTATAATTATCAGGTAAATGAACGTAATATAAAAAAAATTAGGTCAACCACAACATTTTTTTATGAAAATTAAAATTGTTTATTATTGTTAAGCATGCCACTAATTTTTTGTAAGGTTCCTGGTCTCTGGCTCAGAGCTGCAGAATACTTCCTCTTTTACTAATTCTCTTGTTTTATACTACTCCCTTTTTTTCACGTTCTATAATAAATCTTTTCTACATTGCAGAGTAAAAAATGCAGAGTAAAATAAATTTTTAAGTAAAGACCAAAAAGTCACAGTAATTAGAAAATATTACATTTTTGACAACCAAAACTTAATTATGGAATCATATTCTTAAGATTTACAGATGTAAAATAATGATTTTCAGATGATTTTTATTATAACATTTATTCAATAACTAATTAATATAAATGCTGGAAATACAAGCTTCCATGCGTGTAAAAACTTGCTGGAGTCAAAAATACTGAGTCAATGAAGCAAACTGCTAATATACAAATCTACATAGAGCCAGTTTTAAAAGATAAGTCAATTTAAATTTATTGCCTTAAATCAATCAAATTAAAATACTTATTTGTTTTAACTATGTTATAATTCTAATTTATTTTCCAAAATGACTCAGCATTTTAATTTAATATTACAGATTAAAAAAAAACACTGAATTAAATACATCAGTTCGGTATACCGTTCTATAATACTTTACATCTTTTGATTATTGCAATGTTTCCATCTATTTTGCATATTCGCTTAACAGTACACCCCCGTTAAAATGTAGCCATTCACGCACCGCCCTGTGAGCCTCATGACGTACCTAACTAGACCCACCACCACATACCAGCATAAAACTAAGTCGAATAGAAGACCTTATAGATCGGGTCCATCCTGAGGACAGAACTAAGGGCACGAGTTTTATGGCACCTACCAATAAATCTCGATTTAACTCGCGCACGGTAAGCGTAACTTCTCGAAGTGCTAAATCTTTTTCAGAAAAACTTGATTGTTTCTTTGGATCTGCTACACATTAGCAAAATACGTACCTACATTGTTAAACATTTTACAAATTTACAGCGGGAAACTACCTGAACGTTACTCTAATCGAAACAGGGGTGTACTCGTTTCAATGATATTTGAAAAAAATCGTACGCGGGCATCAAACTGCTGGATTTTTAAAACCGTACCTATAATAACTATTGTGTGGTGTTATTAATTTATGATATAAAAATGAATATTATGTAATTTTAATAAATTACAATGAATAGAATTTAAAAAAAATCGTTCAGTTAGTTTGGTCATATGAACGGATGAATGAGGAGAGAATAGTAAGAGAGATATATGACGCAAGTGTTGATGGCACCAGAAATAGAGGACTTCGAAAAAAGAGGCACGACCAGGTAACCAGATATTGGAAGATGGTCCTGTTAGAAACCTCAATAGTCGGCGAGCTTGAATGAGAAGATGTATGAATGTGGATAAAACGGGAATTGTATGTCAGGATAGAAGAGTGTGGCGCTCTGTCGTCTTTGCCTACCCCCGCAGAAAACGGCGTGATGATAGTTTTGTTATAATTCTCACGTGAATAGAGGCTCCATATTGGAAGCCAAAACATAGGTCCCCAGCTCGGCCTAGTATGAACCGATGACATAAGAATGCGAGAAGCATCTGTATGCGGAGGTCAGAAAATAGTGAGGAATTCATGATGGATATGTGCTAAAGAAGATGTATTTACAATGAATATATGCAACATACTTGACAACCTTCAACTGGAGGATTGATCTCCCGAATTACGTTTCATTTTGGTGCCTTCTGCTTGATGTCATTGTTGACTAAAATGATATTCGTTTTGAATAATTTCTAAAAAAACCCATTACGTATTTTATTATGTGTAGGTCAAAGCTCTAGAAAGTATTTTTAGGGACCTGAAATTTGAACACTTGTGCGGTGTTGTGAGAACAAGGAGAATAGATTTATTGATTTGTGGTTTATGCCTACGATAAACAATTTCGCAATATTCACGGTTGCCATTTGACGTGTCTCCATCAACTCAATACACAATGTTCAGTTTCCGATGTGAATATTGTAACAAAATTATTACACTTATTATACTCAAGTGTTACTTATAAGAACATTTTTTTCCTATTGACGTCTCATAACGGGTTCACACCGGTTCGCGGGAACCTTAGACCAAATCAGTTTTAAGAATTCATTTGATGAATTTTTATTACGCATTCGAATGAATTTCTTTTTTAATTCTTCAAAATCTTTGAGTTTTCTTCAAAGGTATCTGACTAATCCGCTGTTTATTAATATTTTCCCAAGATGACGAAATTAATTTATCACATTCGAGACATGGTCGGGAGCAACAATAACAAAAATAATTATTATTCAAGGGTTCAACACACTATACATATGCATTCTGTATCCTTTTGGCATTTTTACAATACATATGTTAACCTTACAACCAAAAATAGACATACCTACATAATGTTCTAATTATGTTAATGAACCGGTTGATAAAATCGATATTCTTGAACGCACAAAATATATTTGATACACAATTTCAGAAAAATCTACAAAAAAAAACCTTAGAAAATGGATGAAACAGGAAGAATGCAGATTATGAAATGGGCTACTTTCGAAGGACTGTTCACTTATTAATTATTTTATTTATTTATAATATAAATATAATAACATAACAATAAATTATAAGTACGTATATAATGTGAATAATGTTTACTGTCTCCTTAACTAGGCTGAAGTCTGTGTTAAAGAAGATATATGAATGACCTACGACAACATTTCTATGAATAATAATAATATTATCAAAGTGAATAAAAAAGTTGTAAAAATCAATACAGTTATCGGAATTACTTACTTTTGTATAAGAAAACTAGGTATAAATACAATGGAGTAAAGTTTTGTTTTCTTATGATTATGTAACACTGTACGAGTATTATCCCAGAGAGATTCTTTCTCTTACATTAGTGTTAATTTTATCATTAATCACACTTGATCGTGAGATAACCTCAATACTTGCATTTATGTTACGTCATATTTATTATTATTACTATTATAGATACATCATCGAAACACTGCCCTCGTTGGTCTATTGAGCTAGTGATATCTAATAAGTAAGGAGATCAACAAATAACTCTATTAATAAATAAATAATAACGTCATGCATTTCAAAATCAGCACCGACTTATTGCGTCTTACTACTTTACAGAAAGGGGGTAGGAGATTAATACTTGATATGTAAATCTAAATACAATACGATCTTTTGTCAACCAACCCCAAGGACCAGCCTCACAATGAGTCACCTATTCGGAGTTCATGTATACATTCGTACACACATAACAGTATATCACACTCGTCAATTTCTACGTCCATCATTGTTAAGCCGAAAAAATGGCGCACGTGCTAAGGGAGATTTTTTGTGACTCATTGATCACTCATCTCTTTATGTATATATTTTCACGTACATAATGGGGAGTTATATTTTACTCTCATATATATATGGTAGTGTATAGGGAGACCGGTATGTATAAATATAAGGGGGTGAGTATGGCGTATGTTGAGTATATTTTTGCGAAAAAACTAAATTTTGAAAACGCGAAGAAAAAAATCTTTCATGATATAAACTGAAATCATATTAGCTTTGAACACATATTTTACTTTTAATTTGTATAAGTACTTACACATAATTTTAAATAATTGGTAATTTAGTAGTTTATGGTAATCGATAACACCTTTTATCCTCTAAATTCATCGCATGTCTTTCTCAAGAAAACATTTCTTCATCAATGTTTTTATCATGCTAGTTACTTTTGGATGTTTAAATAATTAGACACCCATTCCGTTTGTAATGTTCAGTTCCATTAGTAATCAGTATTGGACAATAAAAATCTGGTCCCAACGCCAATTTACGCAAGTAAAGCATCTTCAGATCTGTGTACATGGTTCCTGGTTCTTGGATAAAATATTGTTGGTGTCAGAATACTCGAATAACTTACAAAACTCATACACGCCACATATTTTTTATACGTACACAAATATATTATTTTGTTTTAGTAGATTTGTTTCCAAAAAAATTACTGTCATCGATTACTTCGGCGTTTTTATCCAAAAACAAATGTTTATTTTCGCTGAATATTGTTTCACGTCATTTCCGGTCTGCCGGAAGGGGTTCCACTGATCCAACATGTCAGTCTAAAAGTCTCTGTCATTGGTTACTGTAAATTTAGTCTTTCCATATTTTGGTATCACAAAATGTACATTAGTATACCTATATATTACAAATATACAGCAATATTTCTAACTGACTCGCGTTTTGTTGGTTTTGTAATAACTTTAAATGGTGACAGAGATAGATCAATCCTTATAACAGGCCAAAAAAATATTTTTTAAATCAAATCTACACAACGAATCATCCCATTTTAGTTTTACAAGTGTGAGTAACTGAGTGCCTCAGCCACGTGAAGCCTTTGTTCTCTCTGAATTAGAATTGCTGAAAGTATTTCTCCCTGAAACTGCTGGATGAAAATGTCTCAGAATATCAACCTCAAAGTCAAGAATTCAGGAAAATGTTTTAATATTTTGACGAACCCAGGAATAATATTCCTACCTTACCGTGTTGAATTATTTATATTTGATGTAGGTGTTTTGACTTTTCGTGTCAATTTAATCACTTGTGCAATTCTTTACTGTTATATTAGTTGTCTATAATAAATTAATTAGTTTTAAATTTTTCTAAATAAATTGATGTTTTGCTTTCCCAAATCAGTTTGCTTAAAGTATAAATCATATATCAAACTCTTATACGATTTATGGTAATATAATCTTCCATGTATATAAGAACAATACGTTACTTCATATATTATGTAATATTAAGAACTTCTGAATAACTAATATTGTATCTATTCGGAATATATTTGGATTACAAAAGTTAACTTTTGTAATCATTATTTAAATACTATTATCATTTTATTCCTTATCAACTGCGGTCGTACCACCTTCATGTATAATAGTTATTCCATTTATAAATGCATCACGCTGACAATCCCGTGACGCCGACTCGGCCATACTTACCCGGCAAGAAATTAAGAATCCCCAGACAATATAAGATCTTTAATATATATTTCGAAAATTCATTCGCACAATAACATGTTCATGGTATATATAAAAATAATTGCACACCGTACAAAATTGTTAAATGTTATTATTATGCGTAATAGCAATTGAACGTTGTAAACTTTGTTTAATAAATTCATCAATTGAATGTTTCGATTTCATTTGTATCCATAATAATAATACGTTTCCCCATTTATTTTCTATGACTTTCTGGACTTCTAAGATGGCCAGCAGAGCAAAAAAAACGTGTTTTTAAGTAAGGTTAAGATTAGTTAAATGTTTTCTCTATTATATATTATTAACAGTACGTAAATATATATTCAATTTAAAATGAAGTGTACATTGTAAATCAAAACATTGCAAAATCGTACGAATTATGAACCATCTCTCTTATTTATGATCATCTCGCGTCGTATCATGGAAGCTGTGAATGACATAGTACGAATGTTTTCTACGGTTGCCTGCCAAAGAATGATGTGACGATGACATATTTACGTATGTTTAATAATCATTTACATAAAATATGATCTCAGTTTTTTTTCAAGAATATGGTCGCGCTGTCAAACGCAACGCGAGATGTTAAATGTTTTATCTTTTATTATGCACAAAAATTAAAACTACCGTAAATAATTGTTGGTTATTATTGCGATCTAATATTTGTAAAAAATTGTACGGTAATAATTAATAATAACTAATGTGTTCAAGGTTGAGTGAGAATGTTTATAATGTTTCCACATTAGTAAGGAATTTATACAGAAAAAACAACGTCAATATAGATACATTTCCGGATCTATCTAAGTTATTCAGTGAATCTATGTTGTCTAGCTATTTATGGCCAGATTTTGTAGAAATCTATCGTGTTTTTTTTAGACAAAAACAACAACCGGAATGTTGACTGTCTCTTTGTTAGTCATAATTCTTCGAAGTAACAGCAAGTCTAAAACAAAGTGATTCACCTCTTCCATTTAAGCTAGCATTGGAGGAAGGCATATGTATAAAATAAACTTTCAGTCCGGCAGAAGGAGGAATTGTCCTATGTACGAACCACAAGGATCCATCAGATGATCTACGTGACCATGAAGCCAATTGTGTTCTGTGGATGCTTAAATTTTTGAAAAAAAAAATTTCTGTGGAATACTTGAGCCAGTCAATAAACGACGGCGAATTTGCACTCAACTCAGAGCTTTATGAGATCTTCAACCATACCAACGACGAAAGAATTAAGATGGACTAGCCGCTGATTTAGTTCTGAGATTAAGTATTTAAGACGGGAGGTTTTTATTCATTTGTTCATTTCGCGTTGCCAAATTATAAAATATAAAACAAAATATGTGATGTATTACAAAATTAGATTACTAAAATTAATTATATTTGCAAAACAAACTTAAAATAAGAATTAATTAAACAGCAGTTTTTTTGTAAGAACTTCTTAACCTTTACTTTGAATTAACATTCTTTAATTAAAAATCTCGCCCAGGTATTATGGAACTAGATGACGTCGTGGTACAATGATGTAAAATAATTCGTCATATTTTGCTTAAAATTTTTATCATCCTAATGAAGAAAAATGACTTTCGAAATCGGTTGGTGTAAAAAAATAGTTTCTATATAATTTTTAGAATGTTTACATTTATATATTTATTTTCATTCCCACTATTTATTATTTATCATTTCTAATTAATTACATAAGAAAAAACCTCCTCCTCCACCCAGGTGCAGCCTTTATCATAGGAGCAAGCTTCAATATAATATACAAGCAATAAAACAATTAATAAAATAAGTTGTAAGCAAATTTGGATACACCTATTATTGTTAGAGAAGCTCAGATTTGAAATTTTCAATAGTTGCATAGGCTGCGTCATATTGAGGGATGCTGAATGTCCACCCTTATATACTGTTGGTTCCCCATTCTGAATGATGAAATGCGTAAGTCCCGATAATTGGAACGGCCCTTTCAAAATGATTGACATGTAACGGAGGTCGCATCTGAATATGAAAGCTTATAATTTGTACAGACTTATATTGTTCACCGATAGAAAATAACTACCTATACCGCTATGTATGTATGTTACCTGATTAATATCACATTCTACACTTACCTACATAATTTCTTTACACATTTCATTAATCAATTTTTTGATTTAAAGTTATTATTCACATAGTCTTGTTATGTACAACCGTGAATATTAGATAATGAATGAAGGTGTTTTTGGTATCTATAATATATTACTTTTATATATATATTTTAAGAGCGTGCATACAAGAAAAAAGTTATGTGTCACTATATATTCTGGAAACAAAAATTAAATAGTCACGTACAATTTATTACAATTACGCACAGCGCCCACCGTGCAACGGCTGGAGTTTGTAATTGTTTATGATGACTGCCGCTGCGTTCCCGCGTGGCACTATGCTGGATTATTCTGCGCTTGCCCCTTGCTAGCCATTTTCAATCTATCGTTTTAGTCAATCCGTACAATTACTATCTACTGAATTGAAAATTCCACTCCAGCACTCCGCGTCGTACGAAATCTTTACGTTTCAAAACATTATTTCGTTCGAAAGGTTATTCATTGAATAATGTTTAGTTTAGCCATAATATCTAGGTGGCATCTTTGAATTGTATTTTAAGAAGCTTATTCGCAAAAACTATGTAAAATTTAATTATTTTATTATATTATTATTAATAAAAAAAAAGCACTCAGAAAAATAAAATTAAAAAGAAATGTTAACTTTTAATTATAATATTATTTTGTTTCAGTTATTAGACAGCTTATAACAGTAGCTAAAAATTATACAATAGTCGAATTCCATTTATTGTATTACTGTTTTCTAAAAAACATTCATTAAATTTTTTGGTTGGATTTAATTCGAATATGAAAATTATTTTAATGTAGTTATATAAATATACTTTAAACATTACCTAAAAATTATATTCGATGGTTTCATATTACCTAAAGTCGTCGGCTAATCGAAAGTTCTTAATGCGGTCTATGTATATAAAATGGTATAATATTTCTAATAACCCATGATAACCTAGTATATGCTTACTACACGCTATTATAAAAGGTTGTGTATTTCAAACAATTATAAACCTTTAAATTATATTCATTTATTTTTATTTGTTAACTTTGTTTTATTAACTACATATTGAGTTTAAATACATCTACCGGTTTCGAAAAATATAATTCTTTTCTCAGAATGTCAATACTAATTACAAACATATATTATTGTTTCTTTAACAGACTCTATTTTGAAAAGAAACAATAATTATTTAAAAAAATAAATTTAGCACCTAACTAAAATTGTTAGGAAAAAAATTTAGAATGGGACTAGTTAAATTTAGTTGGTTGTTTATAATTTTTTGATTAGTTTTACACGCTTTATTTACCTCCAACGATTTCAAATTATTTCATTTAAAACCAACACCGTTTACATCCAAAATTGAAAGTATTATATTCATTTCTAAATAGACCTCAAAAACCGGGCTTAACTATAGCAACGATGGAGATTTATTTTTGAGACATTGTTTTTGATTATTTGGGTTATGTGTTGCTTATTTATTGTTCTTGATTCAATTGGCAATTATAAATAGTTTGTATATATATACAAATAAGAGCTATTCATTGTTTATTTTTGAATCCTCTTATATTGTTCTTTTATTTATCCAACTCAAATGCTTGCAGACACATTACTGAAACATGTGTGTATATTTCTCGAGGGCCATTTAAAAAAATTACATAGTGCTAGAAATCTTCAACATTAAATATAGTTAGTTTTAAAATATGATATAATGATTTGTATATTATGTATGTTTTTACTAAATCTCATAAACATCTACTCCAAATACTATTTTTGAAATAAATGATTCAATGCTCGTGTATTTTTGTATATTTGACAGTACCTACCTGGTGTTTAGTTTAGGTCTCGGCTTTGCTATTATTCCGATGTTGCGAAAGCTTTGTAACTGTCAAGTGCCCAGTACAGGCTGAACCTTTAGCCATTATCACATAACCTTTTGCACAAATTATTAATGTATATAATACATTATAAAACTGTAAAACATAAATAGTACTAATTAAGTTAGTTAAGCGTATTTCTTAAACGCCAATATATTCTATTTTTATATGAATACATGTTATTGTGAGTAAAATATTAATATATTTCATTTTCGAAGATGTTTATGGAAACTCATAAGCAGGTCTAATTTTCATAATCACTCATTAGTACCAATAATATTTTTTGAATCGTTAGTTTCCTTAAGTTTTTCTCTTTAGAAAAATAAGAATAAGTATAGTTGATACGATGATCGAATTATCTAAAAATCAAAACACCCCAGCAGATTAAAATCGTGTTATTGACAAAATATTGCATATGCTTTCAATATTGTTGTATAAAACATATATTTTGAAGAATTATTACATGATAAATATGAAGTTTAAAATAAATGTATAAATTTAAAATTGTTGGTGAATCCATAATAACGAGTTACTTATAAACGAAATTAAATATATATATTTTACACATTAACTAGAATATAAGAAATTTATATTTTGTATTTACGTATATGAAACATGAATTAGTGCTCAAAATATAAATAAATTATATATAGTTATATACCTAAAAAAATATAAATAAATGATTTTTGCGATGAAGAGAAAAATATTAAACATAAATATTGTTGGATTGTTTTGTATAACGAACCGAATAATAAAAGAAACATTTGGTACAAAATGCATACTTTTACAAGTTAATGCAAAAATATAAGAAGAAGAGTTTCAAATGTATTTGATTTTTGTTTAGTGCGTATGTTTAATTACGGAATTGAATATAGAATACTTTTTGCTTAAATCACCGAATTTTCTTAAATATTGGAGTAAAAAAGCTTAAATTGGTATGGTAATAATTAGATTACGATAGTAGCTCTGTATATTGGTTGCTGCCGTATCAACAGATTATTTTGCAGGTACAGAGGAAACTGACAATGTTTTTATTTTCTTCGCTCGTCACAGCGTGAAATGTTTCCAAAGTGAAAAGTCTGAAAGGGTGTCACTAATTTGTCCACTAATTAGCCTCAAATGATTACATAAAATCGTTTAACAAAAATGGCGTATGCTACACCGTGTGTCGGGGATGTATCATTTTCAACCGTATGCATATTGTTGCAGTCATCTGCCCGGACAGCGGCCAGCTGCGGCCGTGTCCGTCCTGGACGGGAGTACCGTGCAGCGCGGTGCGACCGATGTGCGCGCAAGCTGGCCACTCAGCCGAGGGTCGGAGCAAAAAATTGTTCTATTCCATATTCTCAATCAGTTGCAATTATTTAAAACAATACTATATAATTTATTTGTGAGTTTTATATTCTTTACAAACAATCTCTTGTCAATCCTCGTTAAACTCGCAGTTTTTTGGAACTCCAATATTGAAGCCACAGTCACTAGAGTAAAATTAAAAACATTTTATTTCGAAGTTTAAAAAACATTTTAATTTACCTCAATTTTTCACATCACATTCTACCAAAGAGTATTTATAGAGTACTTTAACCTCATTGCATTCTACAGATACTCACAGTACCTATTTTGTCGTTTTTTTTTTGGATTTCATTGTCCTCATTTAAAATATTTAACAGGACCGTGAAAAGGTACAAATAGCCTGATGATTTTAAATGTAATTAATGCCTGCTAATAAGCAGAAGATAATTTCTTGGTATGTATCAGTACAGCGCACGTTTTTCCACTATCCTAACATTTAATGCATATTCAACGGAATACGTTTTTTTTATCAATAATTGACAGTGCACGCTGTGAATATTCTGAATATGAAATAAGCTTTTTTAGTAAGCCTTATAGATCAAAGGTTGACACATGTCGGCAAATAAACGGAGATGCAATCATGAAAAGCTCTGCGCGGGGAACTAAAAAAAAGTATTCTGCGAATTACAGGGGGGGGGGGAGGGGCGCTGAACGGCCGACAATGGATCTGTGGGGGGCTGCAATTAAACTAGATTTCCGTGCCCCAAATGGACCACTGGTCAGCGAAAAAAAACCCTCATTGAATTAAAAAAAGAGCGATCCGCGCACGCAACTTTCGTTTAAAATTAAATTTACAATTAGATGGACAAAATCGTATTTGTCAAATTTACAGTATTATTGTAGGTATTGTTTTTTTTAACTGGGTGTAAGTGTTAATAACAATAATATTGGATTATTCTTATAGCGCAATCACATAAAAAATTTCTGTACTTAAAATTATTTTATGAACTTATGAAAATGATTTTTTGAAAAGGTGCGTTTTAAGTCTCTTTTTAAATAAAGTTTCCGATGCTATGTTTCTTAAACGGAGGGTTAAATGTCGTATCAATGTGTGGTTCAAAGAGAATTTTGGGTTCGTAATCAAATATATATCAACTTTGCCACCCACACAAAAGGTTTTATGAACATAGTTTTGATAAAACATTACGTTAAAATAAAATAATACGTAATAATATCCATTCAGGTATTGTAATTTGATGATGGTGCGTGAAATATTAGACTTTAATTAAGCACAGCCAGTTTTCAGAACTGCAATGACAATATTAATTAACAAGAGCGATTCTATCTATTTGTTTAGTATCGACTTGATATAAGATCTTGCTAATACCAAACTGTTATAGATATCTGAAACTAAACTACTCTCGCGGGAGCGAGTGGCTGAGCTGTGGGTTGAATTGAAAAGTCTGGGTTTTGCTGCTAGAAATTACAATTTTAGTCAAAAGCAGTACATATGCGTAAAGGTAATTTATTTGCTTACTGTCAATAGATATTTAATTTTGGCATTTCGAAATCAGGATGTTTAATTTTACAATGGATTCTATGTTCGTTAAAAATGTGTATATGATGATGGGGTAAACAAATAATAACGCTTTTTGGTGTTTGTAGCGTTAACTTTGTGGTTAGACATAATTAAAAATTATGTAAATATTTAACTTTGTTTAAACCACTGTGTTATTTTTGCGGTAACCGGTTTCGATACTAACTTATCCTCGTCAGGACTGACGTACAACTGAACTATTCAATAAAATTTTAACGACATCCATTACGAGGTGTTCAGTTATACGCCAGTCCTGACGAAGATACGTTAGTATCGAAACCGGTGGATGAATAAACAACACAGCGGTAAATAACATCACCATTAAATTTTGTTCATCAGCGTAATTACGGAAAATTGGCGTATTTTTGTGTTAGTAATTCAATTATATATTAAATAATTTTACCTCCAACAGTACAGCAGGAAAGTAATCGGGAGCGAAAAGCTCTTATGAAGGTTCCCCTCGAGGGTGATATATTCATGCTGTCCCAATATCATTCTGAAAGGCTCCTGGCTCGTGCCTCCCTAATAAGGAAGTATGACCGATAAATGGGAAAAAAATATGCATACAAAGGCTCAGATTAGTTTGGTTCACAATTCGCTTTTTTATTGGGGAAATGTGGGGTTCGGACATTCTATTCGAACAATGAATAGAGCTCGCGCCGGTTGTGAATGTGTTGGTCGGAATAGATACCTGATTTTTTAATAAATAATCTTCACAGTCTCCGACAGATTTAAGATGATGTGACTTCACCGGGAGCTAACGAAGCTAACATATTCGTGGATAGTCTCGATGACGACTTCTTGGCAGATTGCACATTGAGCAAAACTTATAAACAATAATCATTCTTTATATAACAATACAGGTAAAATATATTTTATCATTTGAAATAATTCATTATCACGTTTGAGAAACCATTGCTATTACTTTTATACATTGAACACTGTATTTACTTTATCTATGTATGTTATTTAATAAAATCTTTTTTTTTATCTTTATAGATTTAACATGACGCGTTTAGTCTAATTTTTACCTTATTTTATATGTTACTACTATACCGGAAAAGCAGTGTCTGCTATAATACAGTAAAATACTAATGTAGCAGGCAGGGTACCGAATTAGATGTTCTTAATTTGATGTAATATTTTGTTCTTATTTTTATAACAATATAACACACTGTAGTGCGAATCTAAAAATAAAAGATTATTAATATTATTGCGTTGTGAAGCCTTTATTTATATTTAGTGTCATTATTTTTTTTTTGACAAAAATTATTCGATTATTCGGTTTTAAACGCATTATATAACTCAAAAAATAACCTAACCCCGATGTGCGTAATTTTCGTGTACGCAATCATCTATGTTTGCAGTTTTCGCAATTTTCGTGTGCGCGTTTTTCTTTTGCCCAATAATCCCTGAACCATAATATCAGCGACTATTCTTTGCCCAGTTAATCGCTCCAAATACTTAAAACCTTTTATTTGAATAAAATATGTCACACATGTTACCGAAATTAGTGTTGACATTGTAGTTGCTGATACGACACTGCTCGTCAAGTCAATTGTCAGCTTCACCTACGCCGGATATTGAGTCTTCAATCAATATGTCACCGAATTATGAATAAACCCTCTTTCGAACTTTTGTTGCATCATCCAGACAGAATGAAACAGAATTGTATTATAAATATATGGCTTTGTACTCTGCACTCCATCTCTTGGTTGTATGGCAAATTGTGCTTGCGCAACGATACCCATTCAAATATTTTTTTACGTTTTCTGTGACGCAATTATTGAATGCGGGGGTTTATCAAAGTTGAGATGTTTACACGATGGAGATGGCAGAAACGCGTGGTCACGGTGACGATATACAAGTTTGGTTTGTCGGGCCACACAATGGAGTTATTATTATGATGTTATGCATTTTTAAATATTTTTCTGGTGTGTCAATAGCTACATAACATCCGTCCAATAAAAATCTGTAGAAACTACAATTCATTTAGATTTTTCTATATAAAGTAATTAGAAGGGAAAGAGTGGCGTGAAAGAGCCATCTTCGTTTATTTGGCAGTTTCTGAAAAAATCTCTTGGGATTTTTAATTTTGACATTAAACGTCTGTCATTCACAAACATTAGATTTTGTAACTGAAAAGTTGGTTTTTGGATTTAATTTCCATATTTTTTGATATTCTCGTGTAACGAATTACATCATAATGATTATGTAATGATTTTAGATAGGCATGTTTCAACTTCTAATTATGTCAATATTTACCAGTCAATGCTTAGTGTCATTTGACAACCTCAAATTGAGAGTATAATTTCTAATAGGAAATGTTTTGATAGAGCCGGCTCTTTCATCACCAACTTTTTGAAGGCCACACTAATAACTTGGGCTTTTTGAGTTTAAATGACGTCAGAGACGAAACAACACCATCAAGTTAGACACACAACTCATATTATTTTATTTAGAAGACAAACAGTTTTAATCGATGTAAAAAAATCTTAATAAAAGTGTAATAAAAATTGAACCAATTACATGTTTTCTCTGAATTTACAACATACTAGATGCATTGTAAGACAATAATTTGAATAAGACTTTAATTGATACAAATTAAAACTTAAGTAATAAAAAAAATGATTTAACGCTGCATAGAAAACGACAAAATAAGAAGAACTATTTTTTCTATCGCAGGAATACAAAAAAAAACAGTAAAAAAATAAATAAAATTAAAGTAAAAATAAAAATAAATACATACAAATTCAAAAGAGGAGAGATAAAATTTCAAAAGAAGAAAATATTTCAGGGGATCTCAAGGAAAATGGAATAGTGAATAAAAAAAATATAATAAAAATAAAATGTAGGCCATTACGGTTTTTATTCAGTATTGAAAATGTCTAATTCATTTAAGTATGAGTTGAAATAGAAGCTCGGTAGAAAAATAATGGTATAAAAGGGGCACTCAAATATTTTTCCCAAAATTGCTTTTAAGATATCTAAAAAATATAGTTATTCCTAACTATGTATGTATGTATCCTAACTATGATTCTTTTTTTAAAAGTTTAATTAAGTATAAATAAAAGTTTCTTAGATTTAAGTGAAAATTGTGCAAGGAACTTACGTTGGTTTTCGCTTGGTGATTACTTATTGAACCTAGTACATCGTTTATTAACAGTCAAAGTCTTTGTTATTAGGATTAGGCTCTTTCACAACATTTGATGGCTCTTTCAATGCCACTCTGTTATAAGAGAGCCGAATTTAACTTTATTTTAAATAGTAATATGACGAAAAATCTTTATTATTATTTTACTTTTGTTAAATACATTACTTAAATGTATAAATAAACATTAAATTGAAATAGTATTTAAATGTTTTTTTTACCCTCTTCTAAACCTAGCTTTTTCATGCCACTCTTCTCCTACTTATATTTCAACTTATTTCTCTTATAACATTTATTAAACCATTAAAAAGTCAACAAATTAAATTTATTCTTGTTTAAAGCACGATGAATGCGATAAGTGCCATGATCGCGCAAATAACTTAACACGTTTCATTTAGGCATTATAGACTGAAACAACTGGACATCATCGGTTTTGGTTATAATGAGTGCAAATATATTTTTTTCATAATACATATATATATATGTATGTATATCAATATCAGTGTTAACTGATTAACGACTTCGCAATGTTTGACACTGACAATATCCACCCCGATAGGTACTAACCAATCGTGACAATCAAAATAAGGCATGTGAAAAAATATCAGCAGTATCCAAAAAATGCCCAAATTGGGGTAAATATACAGTTTCGTGGAGAATGTTATTTCTATCATGTAACAAAATCTGTTAGAAACATAACCGTCTTAAAGTATAAAAGTTCGGTATTAAATTTCTTTTAGGTGTAACATATGGGTTCGAATATTTATCATCAAAAGTACTGTGTGCTGTAGCATAATCGGTTAATGCACCTTCCCCGGATTGGAAAGAGATCCAGGTTCGAATCCCGGAAGCGACAACAATATTTGTCGATAAAATTGATTGATATCTATCTAATTAGTATTTAAAATATCACAGACCTGTGTTATGAATAATTACAACTTCACAAAGAATGTGTTCTTAATAATATAGTATATTTGTTTAGCAAGACAATTTTTTTGAACAATTGAAGTTGGTAAACACTACCGATTCTACTCAAATAAATACTCCCAAATGTATATACCTTTGTTTAAGGGAAAAACGAAAATGTCTGTAATAATATATACACTATGATTAAATAATTTTATGTTAATTATAAAATCATTGTTATAAATTACATTTTGTAACGTTCTGGATCCACGGCAATATAATATTAAAACTAAACATGAAACGTTACAAACAATTGATTTACTCATTCATAAAATCGTAAAAACATCGGCTCTCCATTTTATTTTTTGCGTTACATGTCTGCTACTTACATACACCCTTAAAATATACACGCACACGCACATGTAAAACATTTTGTTATTTACGATAAAGAATACAAAAAACGGCATTACCCATTGGCTGATTTCGTTCGTTTTTTAGCATTAAATTTACATAGCGGCGTATCGGAGGGGTGGGGTGCGCGCAGCCAATGGCTGGCCGCGGGAGGGTCGCACCCTCGCAAATAATATTTACCCGGGCCCGGGAGGTCGCGAGGTTTTTAGTACGAGTTTGCCAAATGTTATTTTACTCCGGGAACAAGTTTCGGCGGAGCGGTCCCTGTTATTGATTTTGAGAGGTGCACCGCCGCGGCGCGTGTGTGCCGTACCGGCCACCGGGCGCGGGGTGGACGTCAAGCATACGCGGAGTAAGGATGGATGTTTTTGACATTTGATAGGGGCCGCACACTGCCTTATATAAAAACCTTATTCGGTGTTATATTTTGTGATTTATTTTCACAGAAAATATTTGTTTACGTTGGTGAATTATCATTTTAAAATATGCACAGATATTACAAACAGTAATTATTACCCAATTACTCGTAAATTAAATTGTATCTACACTATTTTTTTTTAAATATCTATGAAGCAACTTTAAAAGTTAATACTAGTCCAAAAAAAGTTTCATTAGCCTGCTATATAATTTTTTTTTTATTTTTAGGTTTTTCGGGATTGTTTTTTTTTATTTTCGACATATTTTGGCCACAGAGTGAATTAAAAACGTTTGTCTCGAAGAGTTAAAGGGCTATAGTAGATATATAGAGATAATAATACATGTTAAAGTAAAATAAGTCATAAAAACAAGTACAAATTTCCAAGAAAATATTCATAACAAATATAAAAAGTTTATTTAGATTTTTATAAACATTTTTATTTATTTCCATCAACGCCCTTATGGGCTTTTACATAAGAATAATAATTAATTTAATCTAAATATAACAATACAGTTTAAATATAACATATCAAACTAAGTAAATATAATTTACGTACAAATTTTTTTTCAAATCAGGTCCTGCAACGAAAAATGTCAACCTGTTACCAAGCCGATGCATCCGTATCATTGGCGAGTTAATAGCAAAATTATTTCTATGTGTATCTATATAGAACCTAAATATACTACAATATTAAAAAATATAGACATGAACCATCAGGTTCAAATACCTTGGTGGTTCATGATTCATTCATTCTAGGTTTATTAATTTCGTTTCTACCAAATACAGCAAAAGTGTAATGTTCTGCGAATGATTTCTCTTAGTTGTAATTAAAATATCAGAACATTTAATCACTACAGGAACATCTCGCTTAATGCGAATTCGATCTACATGAAAGTCAATTAGCGCGTTTAAACAAATTAATACCATTTCCTGCTTTAAGGGGACTAATCAGTTAACGCGGTTAGTTTGCTGGCTTCAATAAGTGGTCGGAAAAATTTGTGCAGTTGGAAAATAACTTGGATTCATCGAACTTGATGTTGATAATGTGAATTTCAATGAGTAGGTATTTTAAAAAGCAAGAAAACTTAACTCGGTTAAGTTCTGAATCGATTGTAATTATTTTAGTTGAACGGTTACTAAAAATTACAAATAAGTAAACGATTGACTAAAGACGTCGGTTGGACAAAAATTCATCACGCAGTCTATGGTTAGTCGTGTATAATATTGCGCTTCCCCATCTTTTATCTATGACTTTCTGGATGTACGAGTTAGATTCGGACAGTGTCACTTGTGACTGTAAAGTGCTTGGTTAAACGGCCAGGTCTGTGAGACGCGAGCAGGGCATAAACTAACGTGTTTTTAATATCACTATGTTATGATTACTTACATTTTTTCTTTTTTATGTACTCAACAACAGTACGTAAATATATATTCAATTTGAAATGAAGTGTACATTGTCATTATTACGAGTAAAAAAAAACATACATTAGCGAAATCATATTACAATTGGCAAGTATATTGAGCATCTGTCATCTTGTCATCTCATATATGTCTCATGGTCATCTCGCTCTTATCTATGGTAGCACTGTCAAATCCGAACATAAAAGAGATGACAAATGAATGATTTGTTCGTATTTTTCAAGAATGTGGATACACAAGAACACCGTTTGTACAATTCCAAGAAGAGTAATACAGAATGCACTAACAGAAAAGCAATCGGCGATAGCCACGTCGGTGAATATTTATAATGTTTGAATTTTCGCAATCACAGCTACATAGCATGGTTAAGCATGTATGCATACCTAATATACAGTGGCGTGCAGTAGGTATAGATTTAGGTTATGCTGTTACCAATGTTATTATACAATCATTTATAATATATGTAATACAATACGATCCTACCGTGTATTTATTTATAATTTTAGAGTACTATTCATAGTGTTTTTAAAGTTTAAGTTTTCACGTAAAATATTACCCATATAAAAATGTATGGACGTTTTTAAGAACACTTTCTATGACTTAACATGATTCATTTATTGTTTGAAAATCCTTCACGTAATAACTATAGGAAATAACTATTTTTATTAAAAGTTAACGTAGGAAATAGTTCTGTCAATTGCTTTTTGTTTTTCCCAAATGAAAAACCAATCCATGCATTAAATTTGAAGAGCAATCATGAAATCAACACAAAAAAAAACAGTAAGATATTATATTCGCGAATTAATAAAATAAGAAGTAGACATTTCATTGATTTGCACGCAATTTTAAGCCTTTCTAATGTTATTCTGTTAAAAAAACGGCATAGGTTCGACTCCATACAAAACGAATCAACCCAAAGAAATTTTCAATTCAGTAAATAACTTAATGAGAGAACAGAGTAATGTGAATAGCTCGATGCGGCGAATACAAAAGAGCGCCATGGGTGCTGCGGTGTGTTGTCGTGGTAGTTTTTAGAACTTAACTATAAAGTCTCTACTGGTATACAGATGGTGCTAATTGTAAAATAATGTTTTTGTTTATGTTAATTCAATTATTTAATTTACATTTGTTTCCCAAAATTTTTAGTAATGCACAGCTTTTTTGCTTGTATGCACTGCACGTCCCTGCTAATATATAATACATAAAAGTGGTAGCGTGGTATTTTCTCCGCAATATGGATTAAAACAAGGAACTTCCGGGAACTTCTAAACTAATTCAGAAAGTCTGCATCCCATGAAGAGAGATCTTCCCACCTCGCTCACTGTACGGCGGGGTCGTACATTAAGACATTTCTGTTTACCTGTGCATAAGCCTTCCGAGAAGGACATACGTTGTTTCTTATGCACACGGATAAAACTCACCTCAAAATACGTGTGAAGCAGAGTT
Organism: Eubasilissa splendida; assembly: GCA_031772225.1. Classification (NCBI taxonomy): domain Eukaryota; kingdom Metazoa; phylum Arthropoda; class Insecta; order Trichoptera; family Phryganeidae; genus Eubasilissa; species Eubasilissa splendida. Next base: position 37,458,669 of record CM062845.1, read on the forward strand.
GAGCATGGAGCGAGCTGTCATTATATTGTATTGACCAATTGATACACACCGACCGTTACCACTAAATCTTCAAGAATAGAGATCATAGTCTCATACGCGCCATAACTGTCATATGAGAGCTACGTCCAAATTAATCTTCACGAGAGCTTTACATGCAGTCTAGTATCACCAGTATTACCTCGTAACTGCCTCGACTTTATCCATCAAATACAATAATTTAATGAACATTCAAGATCCTTTTTTCAATGAATCCTTCAATTTTATCTCTGCGTACATGCTGCATTATTATAATGATAAAAAATATATATATTTTATAGAACTGCACAACTACATATAATATTATATATCAGATATACACAAGGGGGTGCAAATTTTGTCTGTATGCAACGAATCGATTAATTTTGGTCACCCTCCGCCGTGATGCGTAATGCATCTACTGAAGCCTCGATTAAGATCTTTTTATCATCGGACATTTTGTTACCAAACACAAAAAGGTTCTTTCGCACGTGTATCGTAAACTCTAAGGACGTACATAATACCGATGCAGAGCAGAATTTCGCAATCGCAAACGCAATCGAAATAACGCACATCGAGTCAACGCAAATCAAGACTAGTGAATTTATTGTGAATCTCTTTCTCCGTTTCACATTATGCTTATTCTCACCACGCTCTTCACACTTTGAACTTCTGGTGCTGGGTGCACCCATGCACCGTGCAATCACCCACGTTAGTAATAAACAAACAATGGTCCGCAGGTATCTGTGATGAATAGTAACCGAGATTATAGTTTACAACCACATCGACATTGGGAAATTTTAATGGTTGTAAGAGTGTGAGTACATGGTTTATAAATATTGCCCTCAAATCTTGCGAATAAGACATTACAGGATTAGTGATAAACATGTTTGGTAATAATCAAAGCTTTACGAACATGAAAAACCTGTTTAATCTTATATATGTGGCGTTTCCGTTCGGCGACTGGGAAGAAAACTTTACTTCTGATGCAGAGGCACGTAGTATGAAGTAAGCAAATAGTCTTGCTACTTTTCATATATTATATGCAAAATATATAGTATTGAATTTCAATAACTGAATAAAATTTTAATGTGTTTATTATTTTCTTTCGTATTTTATAATTTCTTATATCTAATGCTAATTAATGTACGATGTAATTAAAAAAAAAATTATGTTTTTAAAAAGTCGGAATTTTATACGCCAATAATTTCATTTATTCTTAAACATATTACCGAAGGTCTTTGTGTCCAAATATGTGTGTTTGCATCAGTGTATAGTGCACATTGCACTCAAATAGGATTATTGTGTACCGCTAGTCTTGCCTCGGAACGAAAGTAGACTGAATGCAGTGAAAATGAGATCACTTAGGCGTATACGTGGCAAATCTATTTATGATAAAGTAAAGAATGAAGAAATAAGTTAATAATGTAAAGCTAATCTTAGTATAGTGAGAAAGATTAACAAAGGATCGCTTAGGTGATTTGGTCATATGCAACAGATGAATGAGGAGAGAATAGTAAGAAAAATATATGACATAAGTATTGATGATACCAGAAGTAGAGGACGTCCGCGAAAGACTTGGCATGATCAGGTAACTAGATACTAGAGGATGGTCCTGTTGTAAGCCTCATTAATCGTCGAGCTTGTGTGAGAAGATGTATGAATGTGGATGAAGCGAGAATTGTATGTCAGTACAGAAGAGTGAGGCGCTCTATCATCTCTGCCTACCCTCGCGGAGAAACGGCGTAATAGTAAGTTTGTTAGGATTATTAATATTGATTTTCAGAATCTGACACTGATGGTTGAGTTACATCATAAATAGAAATTGATATATATTATAATATTCGAACGTATTTTTATCTAGGTTAAAATTAATTTAATGTTTTATCTTTTATATATTCAATAACATTTATATTACAATTTAAAATGAATTTAACATTGCCTTTATTACGAGTAAGAAAAAACACTAAGTAGCGAAATCGTATGAATTTTTCCGATTGCAATATAGATTCTATCGAAAAATAGCTGCCCGCAGGTCCTAGCAGCGAGCAATCGGCAGCAACCGATTGCTTTTCTGCTAGTAGGGATGTGATGTCTAGATTAAATGAGATCCAGCGTAAACCTGCGACTTTCTGTCGTACGACCCTTCCGTCGTAATGGCGAGAGGTTATACTTATTATTATACGTATATTGCGTTTCCCTATATATTATCTATGACTTATTGGACGTCATGGATAGTGTTATTTTCAAGTAAAAAAAAAAATTCACCAAAGTAGCGAAAGTGTCGAACGTGTTTTAAATATCTCTATACTCTAATTATATTCACTCTTTTGGACCCTATTAAAAATATAGACACTCTTTCCCCCTCCCCCTGGCTGAGAAACATTTCCCGTCGATATAAATGAGTATTAAATTGAATCCAATCCGTCCAAATATTGTTTATTTGAACTCTAAGGGCCGGTTATGTGATCAGTGATATGTTTTTCCTATGGTAAAAAAAGTTACTAAAGTAAACATTTTTGCGAAAACGGATTATTCGATCGCTGGTAAAAAATATTCACTTCTCGAAAGTACTCCAGTAATATCTCTGATATCCGATGATAAAATCGTCTATCGTTTGATGACAGTTCATTCGATGATGATCTTACTGTGTAATTTATAATACCGAAGATTTTTGCCAGCAAAATGAAAGATTTCAAACGCAGGGGTGAATAAAATTCGCATCGCCACATTATTGGGCGAGACTTTGACAGTACAACGCGTAAATATTTTTTACCACGGCCGATGGTAAAAAGTTACTATGGTAAAAGTTTACCGTGGTCAAAATTTACAACTGATTGCACGACCGGTTTTATGACCCTGACAAAAATATAAACAGCCAACACCCCACCGGATATCTCATCCTCCCCCTGCCTGAAACAAATTTTGAATAAGTATATCGTTATTCTTTAGGCCTGCACAAAACAAATGCGCTTCCTCTCCACTTTCCAATCCCCTATTTTAAATATTAACTCAATTTGAATCCCAAGCAATACCGGGAATGGACCACTAGTGGTATGTAATTAATTCTTAGAACAGGTAAGTACAGAAATGGGTGTATTTGTGAAGTACATATTATCTAGGGACGATAAGGTTAAAAATAATTTCGAAAGGATAGTGATTAAATGAATGATTCAGGTTCGAATACCGGTAGCGACGAAAATATTTTTTCGATAAATTGATTTAATATGTATATATTTTTAATTTGTATTATAAATATTTATTCAATTAAATTTAAACAATATTTATTCTAATCTCCATCATTAGATTTTATTTATTTATGTGACTGATAGATCAATGTACAATAATTAGTACCCACTGTATGAAAGTGTAGACAGCGGTGAGTTGTCTAATTGTAATGCAGATTGGGTGTACATTATTTGTGAGTGGTTTACTTCCAAATTTCAAAAACTCTGTATGTTCGTCATCAAAATGTTAATGTTCTGTCCAATAAATAAAAATAATAATGATACAGTGGATCCACGCGATCAAGTATCTTTTGATTTGATATTTGAGAAATTAGTTCCTTCTTATTCTATTTCGTAACTGCGAAATTAAGTCAATAAATGAAATCGTTAACTGTTTATTCGTATCAATTATGTCTCCATTTTTTATTCAATAATTGATGCGTACACATTTTTCATCAGTACAGATGAGGTAACCCCACGACTCGAAGCACACTTGACCATTTTAACAGTTATTCTAATAAATATAAATACATATAATTATGCTACCAATCACTTACACACTTTATTAAAATCCGAACGCCTCCTAAATCTCAAGAAAAATAGTTTGATGAATCAGATATTTCTATACTTAATACAAATATTTACGGATCTCATTAATTTAATTTAATATTTACAGAGGCCATTTCATTTTATTTATACTTATTACAGTACAACTTTAATAGGAGCATCGCAGTATAGTAGGAATAGAAAAACACAATAATCTCCTAGATAAGGCAAAAAATAATCAGATTACCGAAGCGCAATATCCAGTGGCGTAATTAAGTCAATGCGGTGTATCGCTGCCAACGTTAGATAAGGCCATAAATATTTGCGCCCTATAATACATTTGATTTCGTTACTATTCCCGCTAATTTGGACTAAAAAATATTGAAATCGAACACAGAGAAATGGAATAATATTTATTTTTAAAAATCATTTCTCACATATATTCAGAACTCGTGAAAATATTATTGATGTATACAATAATATCCCGCTAATATATCGGGTTAGGGATCAGAGTATCACTAAAAAGTAAAAAATTATAAAAATCTCGAAAATAAAGCGAATCAAGGATACATGGGCAACCCTCGTAGTCCCGTGATCAAAGCGTTGACTTGTTGTACCGGGGATTCCGGATTCGATTCCCTATGAGGTCACAATACATATATCTACATGATTTTCGCAAGCATTTTAGTGATGTGTTTCAATATAGTAATTGGGCCTCGTGGCCTGTCATATTAATAAATATAAATAAAAATATACAGTACATGTACAGTGGCCCCTTCCATTTTGCATTGGGGCTCAATCAGGGACGGATTTAGCGGCACAGGAGCCAGTCTCACCAAACATTTTAGAGGTAGCTTGTCTTGAGATACATCCAGGTAGGTACATATATAAATATATATATATATTATTTATCACTATTGTAAATTGATTACTAAATTACTAAAATATTTTCAAATCTATAGGCCCTACCTAAAATAAAGTAATTTGAATTATAATACGATGCATTTCAAATTACTTCTAAATATATTTTAACAATGTTGCAACTATATTTTAACTATGACAGCACATTGTTTTATATATCATCATTTAGACATCATATTTACAAGTACTCCTCCATAACTTTAATATTATCAAATTTACATATTTTGTCTTTAATATTATCAAATAAATCGGAGCCCTCTGGAAAATGAAACCCTCGCAATTGCGACATGCGCGACACTGTAAATCCACCGCTGGGCTCAATATTTCTAGTCATATTTTGTTATCTGAATACGCAACATTTAAACTAGGCTCGGTGCGTACAAAGTCAAAGGGCAAAAAAAATACGACGATCATGCAATCTTTCGCCGAGATTCAATACTTTTTTAAGCGATGACGCAAACCAAATATTAGTTTGTATAGCTAGTATTTCAAACTGCTGATAGATGACTCTACCCGATTTTAAAGTTTTTGTATTGCTAATATTTCAAACTGCTGATAGATGACTCTACCCGATTTTAATACCTTAACCGTTCAAAAACCTGCGCATTAAAACTATATAATTATCGTATTTTCACAAAGATGACGCTATAAGAAAGTGGTAAATTTATGACAAATTTTTCTTGTTTAGCCGATGTTTATACATATAACTATTTATCTTGTAGAAAATAAAAACCCGATTGATTCATTTTTTTGTATAACATTCGTAGGAATTTTAATGAACTATAAAATAGTACAAATATAAGTAAGGTTTTAAAACTACTGAATTAAATTGTATTAATAAATAAATAAAAATTGCATTAGTGCATTTGTAAATGTTGCTTCACATAATTACACAGAATATGTAAAGATTAATTAAATCTTCCACCGAAACAAATATTATATATTGAAAATATTACATATTATATTTGAACGATCTGTTATCAAATAAATATAAGTAATTGATTGAATTATTTATCAATAATTAATCAATTGCATTATTATTATATATATATATATATATATTTACGAAATTCTAAATCCTTATTTTTTTCCTTTAGTCCATAATGTATTTATTTTAATGATGATTACAATTTAAATGTTTCTACTAACGTTACTAATAACTAGCACGATAGTATTAGGTATTTATAACACCACACTACCCATATTGATAACTACTAAGCGTATTTTTTTTGTAGATGAAACTGTTTTATTTAAAATAATATTGTAAATATGAGTAAGCAAATATTCATTTATTGTTAGCATAATTTTTTTACACAGTGCCGGATAATTTGATTTGTATAGTTAAACAAAACCAAAAAGAGGGGTAACATAGTTAAATTTATTTTCCTAATCTTCGGTTAACTCACAAACCTGAAGAATTTTTTTTTGTTCTAACTTCAAAAGAATGAATAAAAATTCTGCGATGATACAAACCGGTTGATTAGCGCTAGGAAATTAAAAATATCCCCAGAATATCAAAAAAATTCTAAATATATGTGTTTTAAATATTTTATATACATGATTACATTAAACCTAGTAACCAAAGTAACGTATGTATAATATGTAGTCATTAATTTATTTTGGACCCAAAGAAAAATAGTTTAAAAAATAAACTTAGATATACGAAGGAAATCTACCTGAGTCTTGCGGCCAGTGCAGTTTATGTGTTAAATATATTTTTATTATCAAGTTATGTCTTACTTTTTAACGATATATAGATATTTTTTATATCTCCGAAACCTACTGACGATCCATAATATAATACTCGGAAACCATTTTAAGTACGTTTATGTAAAACTGAAATAACATTTCGCGTGTATTGCTCGTGAAAACATGTGACGTTTTGATATTGGGAAGCGAGGGATAATTCGCTCGATAGTGCATTCAACCCGGGCCGACAATTCTAACCAGCGGTGCTTCGTCCAAACAGGGGGATTAAATTAATTGATCCAAGGGCGTGATTGCGAACACATGCTAAACAGAGCACAAAAAATCTTACGTGATCTAAAAACTTTGTTTTTTAGAAATACTAATTATGTGCACAAATCTATTATATATAATTACAATACAAATCGTTAGTAATGTTTCGATGTAGTGGAACAAAATTGTGTATTAAAAAATAATAAAGTTTGTTAATAATAAAATGCGTTGTTACGACTTTGAGACAAACATTATAGGTATAATATTAAGCAAATATAAAATAAAGTATATTTGTATGAGACTCGTTCTACTTTTATAACAATATGCTTATTACGTGAACTTACTTACACCATCACGCCGTTTCTCCGCGGGCGTAGGCAGAGAGGATAGAGCGCCTAGTCGTACCAAGTCTTTGGCGGACATCCTCTATTTCTGGTGCCATCAACACTTGCGTTATATATCTTTCTTACCATTCTTTCATCATTCATCCGTTCCGTGAACAAGTTATCAATTTGGAGTTTATTCTCATCGAACAAAATACTGTGCAATCGTTTAGGTATCATTCATAGTCAGTGATGTAACTATCCCAATGCAGCCAATGCTTTGCCATGGGACCCCTGTTAGGTAGGGGTCCAAAAGTCCGTCTGTGCTCTATAATACTTTTTATATTGACACTTTCCCCAACGCTAATATGAAATATATAATTATTTAACTGTGAAAAAATATATACGTAATAATACAACACCGGTTGTTAGTAAAAGTATTTGTAAATATCAGTAGTTCCAAATCGGCGGTGTGCGTTGCGAGCATTCGCCGGGGCAACGAACACTGAAAACGAAACCGTTATAGTACTTATTTCCGTGCGCTACGTACGTAGCTACAGCCCGCTCTCTCCCGGCTGCTACGGGTGTCTACGCCAAATATGTATATATTTATAAGTACATTCGTCTCTACATACATTCGACGTGGCCCAGTACCTGACCTATCCATGATGGAAATTGTTGGAAGTTAGAACCAAGGTAGGGTGATCAGATCAGGTATTAGGGAGTGTCGATTGTAAATTTGATATTATCTCTTTTACTCCAGGGGTGTGCAGATTAGGTATTAGGGAGTGTCGATTGTAAATTTGATATTATCTCTTTTACTCCAGGAGTGTGCAGTCTATAGTCTTAAAATTCGTGTATACATACGTATATTTTTTGTGAAATAAATCTAAATTACATGTTTATTTGATATATCTTTTAAACATGAGTTTAAGACCCTGCACAAATATGAAAAGTTTGCGTGTTAACCCTTCCTAGAGCTAATTATTTCAAGTGGATATTGACTTTATACTTTTTTATGATTAACAAACGCAAACTAAGGATACTAATCCTACTTTCCTATTTAATACCCTTAAACGTGTTTTACTCAAAGGTATTTGAGATTCAGCTCAATATAAATTTGATTGCTTGTATCAATTGACAAAATTACAGAATATAATTAACAAATTTGTTGAAAATGTATTCAACAAATAATAGATATCTCATAGAAGCGAAGCTATTTTTAATAGAAATATATGGAAGAATGGGCAATTACAGGGCGTACGACCTGTCTTCGGCTGGCTTAAGTGATCACTTTATATAATTATAATGTTCACCATTCTCACCCATTAATCAATCATCACATCTGTTAACTTTTTGAAACTTGTACATATGTTAATATGTGGAAGACAGATCGTAAGACCTGTAATTGCCCTTACTTCCATATATTTCTATTAAAAATATAATAAAAAATAGCTTCGTCTCAATGAGATATCTATAATTTGTTTAATAACAGTGTCTTTGTAGGTGAAAACCCAGTAATTGTGTGTTCTTGGACATATTCAAATATTGTTGAAAATGTACTCGATTACTATAGCACTTCTTCAAATAGGAAGATAAATATAAAAATAGATTTATTCTATATATCTTTCTAGATGATTTATTTAATTTGTATTCAAATACCACATAACTACGTTCTGAAAATGCAATTTCACAACAAAAATGTGTTCTCCTTGAAAAAATAATACATTGTGTACATATTCGTATACATTAAAAAAATTATGCAAATATACCATTCTTACCCTGTACAAACATATATATATACATGCTCTATTATAAAATGTATTAATAAACTTTTTAACGCTTAGGATTATAAACAGAAAATACCTTTACGACATCAAAGACTACACCCGTTCTGCCCAAATGACACATATTTTTTTCTATTTTAATCTATTAAAAAATTATATTATAGATAAATCTGTTCTAATTATTTATAAAACAAATTTAAAGCAATTGATTGCTATCTAAGGATTGGACATTTATTTTCACTAAATAGGTAAGATGACTAGAAATTATAGGTACAAAATTATATACATCCTAGATCTCAGACTATATTTGTATACAATAGACAAAAGTGCAATAATAGACCACACTTACTCTAACATAAACCGAATATTTATTCAATAACATGCCACAAAGAGATAATATTTTTTTTTTAAAATGCTTTTACAATTACATGACTTGTTGTGACTTGAAAAAAGTGTGAATAGTTTGACCGACTGATCAAAATACAGTATAATGAAAATGGAAATGAACGAATTATTCACATGAAGCATGCTATGGTAGTGTTTTGTGGAATACAATGGTATCCTTCATCTACGCAAACAAATGTACAATGTACAGATAAAATTTCAAGTTACACATAAAACTGCTAAAGACTTAAGTAATAATTAAATAATTGATGAAAACATCTATAGATACACAAAGGTATGTCTTTTATGGCGGTTTATAATAGAAGAGATACAAAATACTATGACCAACGATTTTTAAAACATATAAATATGCCATCTCCTGGAGAATTTTAGGAGAGAACGTGTCACCAAACCCGACACGACATTCACCCCTGTGCTCTAATGCCGCATGCCGCCGTCATGAATAAGGGAAAGAAACTACCGCTAAACAATCAATCGTATATCCGCTTTCGGATACACAGGGATCGAATTATTTAATATAAAATCAAAGAATTATAGATTTACATAAATTTAAGATTGTAATTTTTTACTTCGTGAATATAATTACTAATATTATTTAAATGATTTTTTATTTTAAATACACACTAAACTCATGAACATAGTTTGACTTTCAATGATTGCTCTAAACAAAAAATACAAACATAAACGTTAAAACGAAAAAATTATACATATGTTTACATAATTTCAACGAGATCCTGAAATGAAATGAAATCCTGAAATGCCTCTGCAAAATTTTATTGCATTTTCTACAATTAAGTAACTGAGCTAAATTAATTGTTTAAAATTCAAGACGGCCCTGCCCAACAACAATTAGGGGTGCTGGGTTTGGTGTAGTTTTTTTTTTTTTTTTAATAAAGATGTATCATCAATATTCTTACTATTTTCATACTAAGCTAAACGCTTGTGCTTTGAAAATAGGACTAACTTGATGGTCTCCTAAAACAAGGCTCAAACCCCCGACCACTAAATCACTAAACGAATATTGTAACCACTAGATTACAAACACAATTTACTATTGCTTTTAGGTGTAGATACTTGGCGTGTCTTCACTTTTCAAGTCTCGGGGCACATTTATGTATTTTAAGGATCGTTGACTATAATGGTGTTCTTTTCGCTTTTTCGTTTTCGCTGGTCGTCCGCACTAGTAAAGCTTTTAAACATCATCGGTAGATGTCAGATGCTGCTAATCTGTTGAATAATAATATAAACCCAGCCTCTCAATAAACTCTTCACTGCTCGCACGGATTGCATTCATCAAAAGCCTTAACTGATGTTTTAAAATAGATTCAAATCGTCATTCAATTCCAAGAATAAATTTTAAATAAAAAAATATTGAACAACATTGCGTTCTATGCTCCACAATAGCCGCCACTATTCGCCAAATTTTATGTACGAAATGGTTTGAATAATTAAAATGTAATCACATTTTCTTATGTCCGTCCATCTATCCGTGTCGCAACATCAAACAAACAAGATCTGCCAACCATTCTATACGTTCGCGTGAAAGTGTGCAATTGTCAAACAAAGTAAATTAATGTTATAAAAATATAAATCTAATCTTACATATAAACCTTACGTAAAACCAAACAAATAATCTTGCCGTGTTAATAAAAATTCACAAAAATGTCACGTACCTACTCAGATATAAAGCTAAAGGTATTACTACAATAAAAATAAATAATTGCATTTAATTATTTTTTTTAATAGAAATGCATACACAGAATGTATGTTCTTGTATATTCTAACTATTTTCAAACTAAGCTAAGCGATTATGCTACAAAAATGAGACTAACTCGGTGGTCTCCCGCGACGAAGCTCGAACTCAATTAATCACTAGGCGAGTGTATTACCTCTATACCAAACGAGAACATCGTTTAATATCAAAAAAAATATTTCCTTACTTAATCCCCACAATTTTTAAACAGTAACTTATAAATGACGATTTTGATTTATTGCTTCATAAACACACATACTTATATATAAAATTATACATTTTATAAAGAAAAATTAAATTAAATTAATTGGATTGGAAATATAGATCCAGGTTCGAATCCCGGTAGCCCAAAAACAATATTTTTCGACAAAATTGATTTTATATGTATATATTTATAATTAATATATTAAATTAGTATTTAAAACATCACAGACAGTCTGTTCTGAATAATTACAACTTCACAATAAGATTGTGTTCTGCTTAATAATTAAATAATACATTGATGACAACACTAATTATTTGCGATAAGAAGCTAAGAAGTTAAATAATATTATTTTTTTTTAAAGAGAACACATTATTATTGAATTACAGAAAAAATCAATTTACCAAAACAATATTTTGGTTGCTAACGGGATACTAACCAGGATCTTTTCCTATCCGGGGAAGTGCGTTACTATTACGCCACATCAACCGTGTAAGTTGACGACAAATTTTATAATTTATGTATATGCTGCAGCTCTTTCAAATTTATACATCTGTTATTCCATTGTATCCCGGTAACAACCAATATATTTTTAGGACTAATGATTTTTTTCTGTAGGTATTATCTTTCTAATTGATACATTTAATTTGTATTAATATTTTATATTGAAGATAGAAAATTGTGAATTGTGTTATTTAAAATATTACTCATTTCATTTACCTTAAGTTAGATTTTGAAGTGGTTTAATTTCTTTAACTGATTTCCTTTTTCTCTTTCGATTGATGTGCTCATGATTGAGTATCGTAGCCTTCTATTCTGCTTCTACAGCGCGAACTGCTCACCTCCACTTTTCAGGATATCGGACCATGTTTAATGCGACGTGTAGCGAGGCGACGGTCATATCTTGGAGTTGGTATGTTGTCATCATATTGGAGATCAACCTCTCGCCTTTTGACCTTGTACATTCCTTGTGATCCCCAATTTATCCAGGCTATCTCCATCACATCTAGCAACATGCCCATAATATGAAAGAATTATTTTTCTTTAGTGCGGAGTTGCTGAAAACCGGGGGCATTCGATCGTTTCGCAGTCCATGATATACGCAGCATCCAATGCCAACACCACAACTTGAAAGCGAAGCATGTTCTTTTATTCCTTTCTCGGGGATTGTAATTATGACTGATTAAATATTTACAATAATTGAATTTTATTTTTTTCAAATAAATATATTTATATAACAGTCATCAGATCAATTGTATTTATATGCTATCAAAATGCATTTGTGTTTTACTATTTATAAATATTTATATATTTTTCTACATAGAACAATGCATTTACTTACTTTAAGTATTACAATGTATTTATATGCTATCTAATCGCATATTTATTTACTCTTTATATATATTTATTAGTACATTGAACACTACACTTCGTTTATTACTATACCGGAAAGGCACTGTCTACTATAATACAGTAAAATACTAGTGTAGCAGGCAGGGTACCGAAATATATATCTTACTTTGCTGCAATGTTATCTGATTGTAACAATATAATAACACACTGTACTGTACTATGAATCAAAAAAATAAAATATTATTATTATTATTAATTGATTTAGCTTTTCGAATTAGAGGTAAGTACAACAGCCTGACCATGACATGCAAGTGCATGACTTGGGATGTCAGTGTTCAAATTCTAGAACATTAATTCGGATATTACGTCTACCGCGTATGAGGATTAACGACGCAGTGATGCGGGGAAATTGCATAATGATAACCGTTGTGGACGTAGTGAGCGGTGACCTCGAGTAACCTTGCTCCGTCACGCTCGAGGGACACGGAAACCGACACTTCTTCATATAATTAAACATTCAATGTGCGTTTTATGGAGCGAAAGGAGGGCCTATTTAATTTTCATATATATCATTTTTAAGATTGTATCAAACTTTTTGTAATACATATATAATACATTTCCCAATTTTTTTGTCTCGCAGTCGTATAATTAAAAAAATTGAGCCATAATGCAAAATTATTATGCGATTAAAATTTGTTTCATGTCTACTATTCTAATATAATATATATAAATTCATTAAAAAAATCAAAGTCTGTTCTTAGGCATTTGTTCGCACTCGCAAACTCTCGCTTTGCTTTAGAGCGATTTTTGCTTTGCGGCGATGGTCTGGTCCCTAAACTCTAACCCGACATATTAGCGAGTTGGCACTACTGCTTCATGGAATGGAAACATGGACAATTACTGACGAAATGATAAGCCGAACTGAAGCATTCGAGACGTGGATCTACAGAAGAATGTTCGAAATAAGCTGGATAGAAAGAGTTACGAATGAAGATGTCATGGTTCGGATGAATAGAGAAAAATAAGTATGTTTAAAACAATAAAAACTTAAATATCTTGTACATGTGATAAGATATCCGGAGAAGTACGAAATCTTGCACCTCATAATGCAGGGAAAGATTGCTGGAAGTCGAGGGTCTTGGAAGAAGAAGAACATCGTGGCTATGAGGGTAAACCCACCGCTTATCAAGGACCGTTTAAAAGCAAAAGCTCCCATATGGTCCTGCTCATTTTCCGCCAAGTTGGCATTTATTTAATGCTACTATAACAATTGTGCAACAACGTCCCGCACACTAGTGACAGGGTGGGGCCGCACAGCTGTCATTGACCAGACAAATTCCACTTTATTGAGGAATAAACAAAACAAAACAAAAAAATTTAATACATATGTATATAAACAAAGAAACAAAAGCATAAATAACTGATTAAAGTAACACAAAAATAAAGGATAACAAAAATAAATAACATTAGTGGGAACAAATAAACACGTGTGTCTTTAGTCGTGAAGTAGAGGGGAAAATGAAAACACTCCCGATAGAGGAAAAACGATAAAACAAAAACAAAAATAGACAAAATCTGATTTGCAATCAGAGTACCACTGCCGACAGGAAAAACAAGAAACTACAAAAACATTATAGATTGATACACACTAAAAACCATACAAACATAATTAAAAATATGTAAATTTGTTAGAGTAAATTAAATAAAAGGAGACACTGGGAGACCTAATCAAACATTTGGACTACCAAGAAACACCAGACTCCGCAAAAGTTCCCATCTGGACACCCACACTCGCACAAAAGTCTCGAACAGTTCCAACTGAGTAGATCGGAGTTTCTGATAAAATCCCAACCACTCCCACCAAACCCTCAATCGAATCCTTTCTGCCATCCGTCAGTATATCACAATGCCAAAGGATCCTGCGTCTGCCTCATATGACTACAAGTGATTACGTTGGCTAGATGGCGAGACAGATGGGAGGCGGCACCATTAGGGAGGTGGACTTTTTTCTTCCTTCCCTCTGTTACCGTCCGAGAGAAAGGTTTAAGGGATCCTCCGGCGTTTGGTCATTACTTGGTGCAGGTTGTATTTGGTCACGGGGATTTAAAAGTGAGCTTTGTGATTTGGGACTTGCACCTGACCCGCGGTACACTTGTAGAACATCATGACTGAAGAACCTGAGACAATGGTTTGGTCAGTACACTGTAGAGCTGCACCAGGACGCAGTAAACAAAGTGATGATAGCCAACTTTCGTTTAATGGATAGAGCACAAGAAGAAGAATGTTCATTTTATAACGTGTTTTCGTAATACACGTGCGAAATGATTTTGTAAATTTTCTATTTCAATTTTTTAGTGTAGTAGATTTTGAAAATATTAAGTCTATATTAGCGCTGGTAAAAGTGTCGTTACCAAATGTATTGTAAGAAACGGACCTTTACCTATCTCTCGTGGTCCCCAGTGCACCGCACCACATTGACTGCATTGGCATTATTACGCCATTGGCCAGGACTACTACATTTTCAAAAATAGTTAGAGACTTATATTTGTATGCTTGTGAAATCTAACTTCTCACAATAAGTAGTATTATGTTCTCTTCTCCTAAATCCTGCATCAGGATGTGTTGTCAAATTGTACTTTTCTCCCTAACAGTGCCGGATCAGATTTTTTATGTGCTTAATAAAAACCGATGGCAAAGATATGGAAAGTATTCTCTGCACATGGCATGGCACACATCGCATCCACGCACGTATTTGGCAATCCTTCGTGCATTCACTACTTGTATAATAATAATAAATTACTTTTATTTCTATCCTTCCAGGTGCTGGAGACGGATACCGTGGACGGCGAGACGCACGAATGTCTCCATTCTGCAGGAACTGAAGATCAAGGACAGACACTCAAACATTTGTCTGAAACGAATCCTTCAATATTTTGAGCATCTTGCGAGAAGAAATGACAGCTTGGAGAAGCTTGTTGTGGTGGGCCACGTTGAATGATAAAGAAGAAGAAGAAGATCCCCCACCTGTTGAACAGACCGAGTGCAAAAAATAACATAAATTTTTCTGGTGACAGGATGTCGAGAAATGTGGAGGAACATAGTCAAGAGGGATCAACATGGATTATCTTTCCAGATCTTATAATAATATATATTTCACCAAAAAGGATGTTGTATGAGAGAAAGTGAAACGAAAAAATTCAGGATTGTGGAAAAATATAACATCGTGTAATCCGGTCTCTAAACATATCATATCATCTATTAAAATATGGTGTTAACGTATGCATCTATTGTATTCATTGGATCCATTTAGTAAGGTCTCCGGTAAGTGTTCATATTTTTATTTATTTATTGGAAATAATACAGATATAAGTATATTGTTGGCATTGGACATAGAAAAAATAAATGGTGACAAATAATTTTCATCCTAAAATATTTCACATGGACAATAAAACGACACGAAAAGATATGAACATAAAAACAAATACAAGGAAAAATCATTTAGGTACATGATGTATCGAATAATATTTTTCATTAGGTTTTTGAATATTGGTAATGAAACAGAAAATGTCATTGAACAAATCATTGTAAGCTCAGCACATCTTACTATAAGAGAGTATATTCCAGAATTGGTTCGACTTGTAGGAATGCTGAAGAGATGTTGCGAACGTCACGCGCGCGATGGGACATGGAAATTTATTAATAACAAAAGTGAAATGTTCAAAACAATGATAAAGTACAAGACGTATCAAATAAATAAATTACGTCGCTGGCCATGGTGGAAAGTTTCTTGCGGCGGATATATATATAGAGGGGTTGTTTTATTTTTTGTTTGGCTTCTCCTACTTATTCCGCCCATATAGGTGGTGTACAGGATTGGGGATAACGGACATTCTTGTCCGAGTCCAACCTTGACAGCAAACTGGTCTGACACCTTAACTACACACCTTAGGAATACCTTTATATAATTATATCATTTTTGTGCAAATGACAGGTAAGTACATCATTACATGAATAGAACTTTTTTTTTAAATGTACCTGTATACATTTTGGGTGTATGTACATATTATGTGAAGCATGAAGTTTTCCACACATTCAAATGACTATTTTTAATAACTCCTTTGGTGAATAAGATATGATAAGATAAACCTTTATGAACATATAATTATATAATACCCTTATTAGCGTACTGTGTGATGCAGTAGGTATCCACCTCGGATATATAAATCATTGTCCTGGCTACTTTGCTGGTCTGTATCAGCTTAGCTATTTTTTTTTCGTACCGTTGTGATATTATTTAATTAAAATTAAAAATAAAGTTTTGGATTCGACAGATATAAAAAAAAAATAGAGACAATATAAAAAATTGGAATGTTAGACAGCGATGCTTCTGACTGATTCTACCCAATTGAATATATTGAGTCCTTATTTTCGTAAAAGTGTTGTACAATTCAGGAGCTAAAAATACGTATAAATATAACATCAATTTACAGGTTTTTTTCATTTCTAGAAATAATCTGCACCGGTTCATTCTTTAAAATGTTTAAAATGCTGCCTGTATCTTATACTAAATGATGCAATAGTTTGATTATTAAAAATAAATTAACCACTTCCCAACATAAATGATCGAGTTGAATATATTAAACATCTCGAGGAGTATTTGTTAGTCGCAATCAGATTCTCTGTTCGCCGTAACTAGGCGAACTTCCTCTCATCGCCGAAACCAAATTCGGCAAAGTTCAGCCAAGTTCGATGACTCCGAGCGAGAAAAAATGTATTCATGGTTTAAAATTGCCAAGTGAAATTAAAAAAAAAGTGACTCGCTCGCTTCCAGAAGTAAAAACACTTGCCATCACCGACAACCGTTATTCGGCGGCCGGCCGCAGTAAGAGTAGGCGGGCCCGCATTACACAGTCCGTCTCCGGGCCTACGGCGAAACATGTTTCCTGCTCCTGCGCTTCATCTCCCTACAGATATTTCTTCTCAGGGCGCCTGATTCTGTACACACAAACCGAAGGACAAAGTCTAAGGGCGAGTTGTGTGATCAGTAGTAAGTTTTTACCATCGGCCGTGGTAAAAAACCTTTGCGGGTTGTTCATACGTCAAATGTATTACTGTTAAAAACAATCTCGCCTTACAGAGTGGCAAGGTGCATAAACATGAAATATTCTTTATTTTATGCTTTATCTAAGCTTTTTTTCACCCCTACGTTCGAAATCTATTGAAATTTTTTCGGTCTATGTGCTAATCGAGATAATTTAAAGATAGAGATCATCATCGAACAAATTCTCATCTCTAAAATATTGGGATATTAAATGATTCACTGTCGTATACTACAACTTTCAAAGTATCAATGAGACAGATGATATTTGACAGCTGTAAAGTGTCCTCCATTTTTAACTGACGATTAAAATGTGTCGGAAGTATGCAGCTTTCCTTAATAGTTGTTATTAGTTCTCTTGACTTATTTATGCATCTTACTATATCTTTATTAGTAATATGGTCAACCCAGTCCTTACCAGTAGTCTTATACTAGTAAGGTAATGTTTTTCTTATTTTCTTCCCCAGCAAACAAATAACATCATTGGTTTTTACAATTGGGATTTTTTTGGGAATATGGAATGATGATAAGAGATAATCCCTCGAAACTGTAACAGTGACAAAAGTATAACTCAATGTGTGTAGCACAATGTTAAGTTTATTGAAAAAAAATTAATAATCATGTTACACGACGACTTAACTGCCGTGTCAGTTTATAATATTACTTGAAGTTTTGTTTATTTACAATTTTGCACTAACTACCGTGTTTACGCGCCTTGTTACTTCGATTGGCACCACTGGGTTTCCTGGTTTATAATAATGTACATGTGTGTGTGTGTATGAGTATTTTATTATTAGTATTTTTTCGAAATGCTAAGAAGACGGTAACCGACAGGCGTAATTCTTATTAAATCCCGTACTTCGACCAGTCCAGCGGTCTAAATAAACCACCAGTGCGTGCTTCGGTCGGTCGAAATCTAAAGAAGACAGCACAGCTAAAAGAACAACAACATCGGACCAGGAAGACAGCAAAATTAAAGAGGTTAATGCAGTTCATATATCATATGTGTGCTTATTGTTAATTAATCGGAAACCTGGGAACCAGCTATCGAAGGCATTTACATAAACATATGTACTTATGGTGATTTGTGCTAAAGATTATGTAGAATCGAAAGAGTCATCAGTATAAGGATTATATGTAGGATGTATCAGAACGATGTGTACGGTGAGAATCTAAGGCCTATACCTCCTCGAATTCTCCCGGGTGTACATGAATTGTTACCAATATAGAGGCTAGTATTTGTGTGAGCGTGAGTGGCTAGAGTGAGCGTATTATTAATGAAACAGTACTTAGGATAGTTGGGTTTATTTACAGAAGAAGCACAATTTAAATCAAACTGTCTGTTACATTATACAAAGTTCAAGTTAAACGTAATTCACTGAAGGTGGTGCCGAGGTACGTGCGAGAAGATGTATGCAAGGTGATGGCCAGGAGAAGAGTGATCAGTTCTATTGCTTCTTGGACTGGTTCGATCGCTGTGTATTGTTTGCGGGTACCAGGCGGACTGTATGGCTGTTGAGTATTTATTTATGCAGATCTGTGAGGCGCGAGCAGGGCCACCACATACTTATACATACAATAAAGTGGAGAATAAAGTTTCGTGTTAGCCTAAATATAACGCGATAATTTTTTATTCAAACTGTTTTTCTAAAAAAAACATTCGCGTTATATTCGGGGTTTAGGCCGTGTCAAGTTGAGCGCAGCGCACACAGCCAAGTTCAGTTGTAAGTTTTAGATGTAGCTGTCAATAAACCATTCAATGACAATTTACGAAAGGAGTACAGCAATTGGCACTTAGCTGGAAATCATTCTCTGACCCCTACAGGGAAAATAAAGAAACCATAAATTCCAGTCTTAGGGGAATGTAGGAATTAGCGACACGTCTATTGGGTTTTAAGAAATGTTGCATTTCCAACAATCTGGATGGGAGTGAGCATGACATTTTATGGGAAGATGAAGATTCCTTAAATGATGCACGGAGTAATAATCATTCAAGCGACACTGGTGATAATTCAAGCATGTCTGAATAAAAAAAATCATATTTTTATAAGACAATTTACCTAATTATTTTTTGTTTTTTATTTGAATTTTTGCTTTCATTCCTGCATTATAATTGGGCTAATACGGTAATTAGCGGTGAATGTACATACATAGATAGGTTTGTAGCATAATCGATATAATTAAGAAATGGTTACTGAGATGGTTTGGGCATGTGAAACGTGAAACCGAAGAGGACGATAACAAAAATATATGAAGCGAGTGTTGAAGGCAACAGAAATAGAGGGCGTCCGCGAAAGACCTGGCGTAATTAGACAAACCAGATTTGGTGGACAGAAGTGTTGTAAGCTTCAGCGATCGACGAGCGTGCATGAGAAAATGTATGAAAGAAGTGCACGAGTGCTCTGCCTATCTCTGCGGAGAAATGGTGTGACAGTAAGTTATTAAGTTATAAATAACAAGAAAAAAACTTTTAATTTTCTAACTCTATTAATGAATTATATTATGATAAATGTCAATTAAACATCAAATTAAAAAAACACAACGTTGTGAAAAAAACGGCGGATAATTATAACCTAATACATATATATTCATTTAATAATTAATTCATGTATAACAATAAAAATAATATACAAATAATAAGATAAAACACTTAAACCATTATTTATTGATAAATCAACATGTTTCGATATCTATGGTATATTATTCAGGAAACAATGTATACTGAAATTAAAAATGCAAGCATAAATAAAAAAATTATAAAAGTATAAGTGATGGGTTACTAATTAAAAACTACTGTGAAAACAAATTTAAAAGGTGACTATTTGCAAAAAAGTATTTGGTTATTTATAGTATTTAATTTGCTATTAACACTTTTTATTATCGTATTTCTAAACCCTTATTAATGTCAAAATAATGATTTATTTCCAAAAGTTGATTGACGAGTCTTTTTCTTATTATTTATATAATATGTTGCCGCAAAGTAATTTTGCAAATATTGAAGAAGTTAATTATCTTTTCGCTTCGGACTAAAACACTATCACTGATGATCTCCAACAGCCACAGGCAGTTTAAGTAGCTTCCACATCGCTCCGTCTCCGACTGCCAGTTTATTTTTGTTTCCTCGAACATCCAGCGACTGAGATTAGTCCTGTAATAAATATTTTTAAAATCTTTTAGTATTTATTTATTAAAAAAATAGTATTTATCAAAAAATATATCTATTTGGTTTCAACCCACCATTAATTTACTAACAAAAATGATGTATAGATTATTATAAGGAATTGTAACATTTAAACATACTGTAAGAATTTAAAAAAAACAGTTCTTTACAACCTATTGCGACTTCCATTACAGTTCCGATTACAAAAAAACAATCTACATCAAAAATATAATTTCAAAAATAAAAAACAATATCTTTTATTATAAAATAAAACATTTGAAATACTCTGAAAAATACAACTTGAAATTCTTCGTGGAGAAATATTTATAAACTATTGTGCATCTATAAAATTATCCATCGACTCTTGCCGATTGCAGATTTGTACTCTGAGGAATTACGATACTTTCCATCTAGCAGTCTACAATACAAACTTAACATTTTATACCCCTCTAACAAGATGTGTCGTAACTTTAATGAACATTGTCATAAAAATATTGATATTATATTTTCTCACTGAGTTTGTCATCTTTTAAAAAATGCTATCATTCCACTTCTGTGTGTTATGAATAATTTATTTTTACCATATTATGTTTTATGTCAACTGTTAGATACTTTACCGAAACTGAACATGATGTATTATTAATTTTTATAAATGTTATAAATTAAGGAGTGAGTTAACTATTTCAGTTAAATGCGGTCATCTCGAGATGGAGGAAAAAAGACTTGCTTTCGCTCTACTTTGAAATTATGAAATTATCAGAATAGGTACCGTCTTAATATTTCGTTAGCTCACGTAATACACCTAATAGCAACTAAAAATGAAAAAATATTTAATGTCTATTAGTAAACATAGCATTAAAATGAGGTCATCTCGGGATGGAGGAAAAAAACTTACTTTGGCTATACTTTAAAATTCTGAAATTATTATAACAGCTACGGTCCTGATATTTCGTCAGCGTACGTAATACACCTAATAGCAACTAAAAATGAAAAAATATTTAATGTCTATTAGTAAACATAGCATTAAAATGCGGTCATTTCGGGATGGAGGAAAAATAACTTGCTTTGGCTATACTTTAAAATTCTTAAATTATTTTAACAGCTACGGTCCTGATATTTCGTCAGCGTACGTAATACACCTAATAGCAATTAAATAAGTAAAAAACTTCAATGTATAAATGTAAATTAAATATTTTCTGCACAAGGAAAAATAATTAATTTTCAATCACATTATGTATTTTGACTATCGAGAAGTGTTGTCGGAACATTTATGTAGACGATATGTGTTCTTTACGTGATTTTATTTAAATAATATTTTATTCATATTTTACCAATGTTTATTTTCCAAATAAAATATATATAATTGTTTCAATTTTTTGAAAAGTTAAATATGTTTTAACTCATTTAGTTTGGAATAATCTTATGTATAATATACCAATGTTCTATTATATGTCATGCGTGAGGAAATTTAAAAAAAAAAATATTAATTTATATAACTACAAACGATATTTAAAAAGATCCCGTTAACTGTAAATATATATATATTAGAAGGTTTCTTTTACATTTATAAACAGTCATATTAATAATGAGCATTTGTTCAAATTAAACAGTAATTCTAAATATTTATTATTTAATATACTCTTTAAAGTATAAATAATTGTATTTTTAATTTTGGGTTTTTTCGTTACAATATGTATATTACATTGCAGTGGAGTGTATTTTTTATTTCTTTGAAGTATATGAATTGGGTGGATAAGTGACCTTTTTTTTGTAGGTACCTTTGAGATGGAACAACAAACAAGTTAATTTCTAAAGTCAAATAATTGAAAATTGGATCACAGATTCTATTGTATGTAGGTAATTATTTAAATATATACATTTTTTTACAAAATGTATAATCCCAATATTTTCAAATTTATAATATTCCAGTAATGTGTGACATTCATACGGAAATTTAAAAAAAAAACTGATACATTACATATATATTATATTATAATGTTCTGAAGGTATATTTTTCAAATATAAAAAAATCAAATTTTTATTTATTTTAATTTACTTGAGACGCGTTTCGCCTTGTAAGGGCATTATCAATCTAAACAATTTAACTCAATAACTTGTATTTTGTGGGGGGCAGCTATATAATTTTATTTGCATGAGATGAAAAGGGAGAACATTAATCATTGAAATAATGTTAACCCTTTCCGGACGCCTTTCAAGTAAATTAAACGACTAGAATAAAAAACAAGTGTTTTATTTTAACATATGTGATTATGGAGTTCTACAAACTTACCTAGAACACAGTAAATATCAATTTCATCATGTTAGAAACAAAGCGTTTGATTACTGTAATGCTGATTATTTAAAATAATACATTTTTTGAGTAAATCTGTCCTAGACAATTCTTAATCTAAATACTTATTCTCAGTTTGATTTTCGTTATAGTTTTTGTATTTTCTGACAGCACGAAACCACATACAATGCACACGATTATGTAAAAGTTCTAAATGACTGTTATGTAAATTACGGGCACAAAGAGAAGTTACGGCGCCGCTTCGGCACGCCGCGCCGCGCTTCTTCTTAATGTCAAATGGCGACAATCATTCGGGCCTGCTGCGAAAGTCAATTTCCTCTTTCTCATCGTGCAAGGGTATTTTATGAGCGCGGTGAATTTTATGACGGTGAAAAAAAATAATGGCGAACTTTACGAACTGCTGAGTTAACACACAGTACTAAATTCCTGCATTATTTCTCAATTTCTATTGTTTATAAATACATATATATATATAATTTTATTTTCCAAAATATATTTTTGACAATAACAAACAAATTATTGGTACAATTATAACTGAAACATAGAACAAATACATTGCTTTTCGTAAATAAACTTCAAACACCTGTCAAAATGACAAGAATGTATGATTCTAATTTAACGCTTCAAAATTATAACTCATTCATTATTATAATTTTATCTTAAAATGTCGTACACATTAGGATCTTATTTCACTTAAATAATTATTGATCAGTAGGTCAACTAGTGGATGACTTATATTGTCATTTTATTAACAATACATATATTTTATTACTATACTAGTTATTGATTAAGTTGGGTGTTAGACCACTTCCTTTTTTTATACATATTAAGTATATTTTCAATATTAAAAAATTAATTTTCAGCAAAAATCTGCACTGCAATCCACTTTTTTTTCTTAAAAAAATAGAGATGCGTACACTAAATACATGTCACATCAATATTATTATTATTTTCAAACTAAGCTGAACGCTTATACTATGAAAATAGGACTATCTTGCTGGTATCCTGGGACAAGGCGCCAACCCCCGACCACTAGATCACTAGGCCAGCCTCTTAACCACTATACCAATAAGCTACTCATTAGCCGCGAAACGACCTCTTCACTACGTAACAAAAGTAATCAGTAATCGGAAACAGTGGCCGTGACCGCGCAGAGGCTTCTAGTAGCTTTTTCATTTCGGTAATGGCACAACTTGAAATTATATAATTATCTACATCTTGAAATGACTTATTAAAAATATTCAATTTAACATTTTGAATAATCTTATAATGTCACTGGGAGTGGTGGTAGGAGGGTGGGTATAATTCAGGGTGGTAAGAGTGTGGGTGTTGTGCGAGGGAGGGTGGGATGGCTATTAAAAATAGATGGTACTAGACGAAGATTCTATAAGTTTCGTTATTGAATTATTATTACGTATTATAGGTATATCAGGAATTCAATTATAAATATACAAAAGTAAAACATTTCGTTTATGGTGAAGTTTCTTTCTCTATCTATCCGAGTATCCACATCACAAACTGTAATTGAATAAATAGAAAAAATTATAAACCACTTAGACTAGAAAAATAAAATGTCATTGTAGGAACATCTACAATATCTACAGTAGATAAAAATAGTAGAAATATATATATTATTCACAAATGTGAAAAAAGGAAAATAAATTACTCGCAGCATACGCATTCGCGCATCGGCCACCGAAGTGGTTACCGTAGCCTGTAAAGAATCGGCAATATTCGATTCCTTTCTGCTAATCGTATGGTTAATTATACATAGGCTTCTGTAGAAAATACCAGCGTATGTACAACAAATAAATACATGACATATAAACTGTTTAAAAAACTGTATTCACTTTTATCTTAAATTATTTTGTTCTGAATCGTATCATTCATATTTTATTGTTTCGTGGACATTTAATTTCTTCTAATAAAGCATAAAAATAAATTATTCTAACAATTTATTGTAAGGAAAAGAAGAATAGAATGAATTATTATTATTATATAAAGCGATATAAAAATATTAAAAAACTGTGATAAAAATAAAATGATAATATTAAAAGAGATAGAGAAGAAAAAACAAAAAGGCAGCAAATACCTAATATTATATTAAAATATTAGTACAAAAATGATAGTGTATGATCGTGCAACATGTGATGGTCTCACATTAGTGTTTTTTAATTGTGTATTCTACATGAAACAATTATGGAATCACATATTTTAATCCGAAGCAGTCACAATGTCATTGCACCCACATTTTGAGAAGCGCTGGCGTTATAACGGCCGTGGGTGATTTTAACCTTACGGTTTATTTCATTTTCGTTACGACATTTCTCCGGTGGATACCGTTACATCGCTAAGTGTTCGCACACAAGGTGACCTGAAAGTTACTTTCTCCAGATAATATGATCAAAAGGAATAAATAAAAAAATTCTGATCACAATATTAATGTATAGTTTATATTATATTAAAACTCTTTAGTACTTATTAAGAATACTTATTAAGAAAACATACATTTTTAATTTAGTCGAAATTACCGTTTTATATTCGTGTATTGCTAATGCTAATAAAAACAGTAAGACAAGAAAAAATATATAGTAGAAATAATTTGCTTACTTACTTACTATCACGTCGTTTCACTGCGGGGTTAGGTAGAGAGGATAGAGTGCCACACTATGTCCTTCTGTCCTGACAAACAATTCTCGCCTCATCATCATTCATACGTCTTCTCAGACAAGCTCGCAGTATATTTAGGTTTTTTTCCTTCATACATAGTTCATTCATTTTTCTGTCCATTCCTCCCCTAATATTCCACACACCCACTCTGCACTCCCTCTTCCTTTTCGCGCCACCACGGGGACCGCAGCATAATTTGGATTAACTAAATATAATTTGGAGTGCAAGTTAAAGTTATAGGTAGGTTTTGATCTGTCCGCAGACTATGGGGATTAATTAAAAATATAAGAAAATAATAATCGTGTTCTTAATAGAAAAACAAACTATACAATTGAAATGGATTAATATGGAACAAATATGTGTTTGTCTCCGAAATTCACCGGAGTGTTGTGCTATATTTGACTATAATTGGCACAATTTGTGACGAAGGATGAAATCTGTATCTACCAATCAAAACAAATCATGGCGACATAGTGGTTCACCGCTTCTGAAAAAGGACAATTTTTATCAGCTGGCAAATGGTGATATCAGGTTTCTGAGATTGTATGGGTTTCGCCATGAAAACTACCTGGATAATGTTAAAGTAGTAAATGCTACATTAACTTAATAACCAAACTGAAAAAATAAATCTATGAGAAAAAGTTACTTAAAATCCGGCTGATAAAAGGCGTTAACTTTTATCAGAACAATGCGCCGGTTCAAAGCCGTACTGCACGCCACTGGTTTTTAATTGATGAGTCAGTCATCAGACGACTTCTACCGCATTCTTATCCTCAAAAAAAATCTTGAAAGGAAAATAATTGACTCCAATGAGCCGGCGAGAAGCGGTATTTTGAAGATCTTGTTAAATCCTTCTATAGAATTTCTTCTACAAAACTGGATATCAGTATTGAAGTGTCCCTGACTCTAGTATATTTTTACTAGACTACAACTTTTTCAGCCTACTCTTGTAGGTCTGTAGATTCTCTAGTTTGTTATTTCTTCGTGGTGTTACTATGATTACCAAATGCAGTTGCGACTTATATAGTAATATAGTTGATGTAACAAGTTATAGGTGTCATACCATAATTGACTAAATCTACATCAGCAATGATGCATTATCTAGCATATGATATCGGCGACGGTGCTGCCCTGTATCATTTTTCGCATCTAGGAACCTACTATATTTAGGATTGTACAAAGCCCTGCGTATATACCAGAATGCAGGTTGCAAAATAACATATATCTCCGGTCGTCTTGGACCACCCTTATTCTCTCAAGAGTGTGTGTGGGTGATACTGTGCAATATCACTTACACATTAAACAATTCAACGTACAGGTATCTAACATAGCCAACCCAATAACCATGTCAGACTTTATCCTCGTAACGAGGGACCGGCGAAGGATATGGTTATAATTCTCATTCCTATAATTGCGTCAATTTGTATGTATGCACGGTATGCAATTAAAAGTTTAATTAAATATTAAAGAATTTTTAAAATGTGAAAAAAGTCCTGCAGGTCTCACTCATTACACGTTGTCCGTCCGATTAGAGATTTATAACAAATATTAATTAATGAAATAAGTTACACGTGATCATCGGTCACCGTGTCGGTGAATCTAGGCGCTGTTGCAAGTAAACAACGTAATTGCACGTCGGCAAAACTTTCTTGCGGCCCGAGCAGCCTACATTTCCTGGCCTAGCCGCTGCGGCCGGGGTCGTCGACCCCACCGCTCGGAGCAGCCAACACGACACTTGGTCAAAAAATCTGCGTATTATTACCTCATATTTGCACTTTTGGTGACTTTAAAGTAAATATTATATATTTAACTAGATAAAACACCAGCAATAGTGACGGTAAAAATATTTTTTTTAACTTACAGAGTATCTGGCAACGACCTATATTTTATTATTGAACGTTAATATTATTTAAAAATAAATTAAAACTACTAATTCTACGTTTCTAAATAATAAAATTGATTAATTACAAATATTTATTAAAGTATGGGAACAATCCATTTCAATTTTTTTCGGTAAATAAGTCAAATTCATTTCCGGGATTTATGCATCGAGCTTGATTGAATCGATTTTGAGAAAGGTTTTTTTTAAGTCAGTGACAAGGCATAATTTTTGCTCTCTAGATGATTTTAGAATTATTTCATTCGAAATATGTGTATATACAGCGTTCTTTCTCAGGAAGCTTTCTGGCGTTTTTGAGGTTCAGACAATTGAAATTATATAGGTACACGGGGATTAAATAATACAAAATAAATGTGAATTTAGTTATAAAATTAATGTAAAAATATTTTTATCAATTCTTATACATTAATACTTTTTCAATAAAATGTATTACTCTTTTTTATTTCTATACTGAAGAACGTTAATGTAGTATACTATAAAAAAAGCATGCTGCTAAGTCCTACGAGCGCTTCGCGGCCAAGGCTTCCGTAGAATCTAGATTTCAATGCCGAAATCCCTTATTATATTGTTTTAACAATGGTGCATTGTGCAACCTTATTATATTGCTTTAGATGAAATATAGATTATTCGGAAGCCCTGGCTGCGTAGCGGCCATTAGCAACCAGCTAGCTGTTCTGCAAGTGCATTCTGTATTGCCCTCCCTGGAATTGTATATATATATTTAATTAATTACTCTTCTTATTATTAATTAATAATTACTGAACAAACGTAAACATTACAAACATATATTTGACAGATGATTGATTATGCGTGATGGCAGATGGTCAATATACTTGGCAGTCGGAAAAATTCACATAATGTCGCTTATATAATTTTTTTTACTCGTAATAAAAACAATGTACATTTCATTTTAAATTAAATATATATTTGTGTACTGTTATTTAATATATAAAAGAGAAAACATTTAAGTAATCTTAAAAACCCGTTCGACATATTTGCTACTTTGGTATTTTTTCTTGCTGGCAATGGCTTATTCATGATACTTTACAAAATCCCTTGACGCTTCGTACTGAGGTTAATATTTTTTAATCTTTAGATATTTAAATTGTCATTTTTATTCGTTTGACAGTTGACTTGCGCTTGTGTACATCTGTGGAATATCTTTGTAGTGTCGAGCAGTAATCCGCATGCATTCATGGACTCTATTTTTCTTAATACAGCTTTTCCATCCTGGTTATATCTTGATAAAAATGCTCACCATGCTCGTCACTTAATCCTTAACCCAAGTTATCCGGGAAAAATTCAAATTAGAGTGCAAAAAATGAATTTTAAGAGACATGTTGCATCCCATGTTTAGACTTAGTCTTCGTGTTTTTTGTTTTTCAAGATTTTTTTACAACAGACTTGAAAGCTGTTAGTTCTATGGGTTTTATCACCGTGGAAAACTGTTAATCTTTCAAAATCTCTCTTATTTGCGGTCCTACAAAGACACCCTCTTTTATTTATGCTTCACTTATCTTTTTCTTTAAGTACTTTAAACCGTCGCCATCTTTGTCTAGAGCTTTAAAAAAATTCATAAGACCCAACTTAATACATAAAGGTGGAAGCAGTACATCTCCTTGCTTGAAGGGATTATAGTAAATATGTTTAGCTTCTTGAGTTAGACCATGTCATGTAGGCCATTCTTTTATTTTGCAGTGGTTCTTCTTGTCTCTACTATTCCACTCAAATAAAAATAAATAATATTTCGTGTAACCACTTTGCATTAACAGTAAGCTCTCAACTACTTTTGGATCGCTACAAATTTTCCAGCCATACTTATTGTATTCAATCTTTGATAAATGTAACTTCATGTTTTTATAATACTCTTTCATATTTGCAGCATGACCAATAGGAATAGATGATTGAGAGTTACCGTTGTGAAGTAGAACGGCCTTCAAACTCACTTTTGAAGAAACGATAAAAAGCCTCCACGCAGATGCATTAATGTTTTATTCCAAGAGCGTTGAAAAGATCATTGGTATTTTTACAATAGCATAAGAACTCATCCATTTGGTAAAAAGGAATAAAAGTCTCATATCGGTTTCTAAAATGAGTTATTTTAATACCTTTTGATTGCAGATTTCATTGTTGCAAACGTAAACCAAAGGGTTCTCCTTGAATCTTAGACAAATTTAAATCATGAAGGAGATTGTTTAAATCAGTTTGGGTCATGAAGTGTGGCCAATTTCGTTGGTGGTGTTGGAACCGGTAAAGCTTCGCAATGAGACACAAGTTGCATAGCCGACTCGATGTTAGAATAATCTACATGTTTCTTTATATCTTTTGCAACACTACCAATCACTGATGTGATCCTTTGGCTCTCTCTAAATCATCGGAATCGCAAAGGTCGATTTTCGCGATTCTTTTAACCACTCTGAGACTCCATGTGCATCGAACACAGTTTATGTGAGGTTCCCACAGTTTATCCTGATCGCCTACTTTGCACTTAACATACAATTTTTATGTTTTTTTCCACAAGAAAGTCATGGCTTTCCTTTGCGATGATGAGATAAATTCACCGCATGTATAACAAAATGAATTTTTCAAATAAACACGTTCAAACACGATGCTCACTCTAAAAGACGCAATTAAAAATGACAGCTTTGACACATTGCTGAAGTGTTACCAGTGAAAATACTACTAAACAGTTGATATTATTTATTTCACAATATTATAATATATTTCAACACAAAAATTCGAATCTCTTCAGAACCTGACGTATTACAAAAAATATAAAGACATTTTAAAAATCAGCACAATCAGATATCTACATTAAATGTGTTGATTAGTGTTTATTTTGATGTGTTGTTAATAGAAAATACGTATCCAAAAATAACAATAAATTTTGACAGTTAAGATATAAAACAAAGTAAAAGTTACGTCATTCTAATCTGTGTACAAAATACAATTCATAACTAGCTCCGCGCTCATCTTTGCACTCTCTGGACTTTTGAGACAAGTCTCACTCGTGTACACGCACCACAACCCTGAACATCTTGTGTATCCGCGTCGCTCTCCTAACCAAATCTCGACGACGATAAAACTTGTGAGCGGCGCGGTGGACGTACGCACGAAGACCGTGTTTATTCAACCGTGTAGTCTTGAGTGATCTGCCATTTGTGATGAAGTGCCCCATTCAATGAAGTAATACTGATGTTCTCTCTGGGGGCGTAAGACGTATCTGTAATTTTGCAGAATTTGTGTCAATGCGATACTTTCCAATTACACTTGCTCGATTCAAAAGACGGCTAAACGAATAGACTGCGCACAGTGTAACAAGGTGCACATCATGCTTTATTTTCCATCGTTAGAATAACAAATTTTAATCAATTTATTGCTCTTTTTTATGAACGATCTTCAACTATCACTAGAGGGGAGAGAAAACCTGGCGTCTTAGAGAAATGAGATGAAGCGATGTTCCAGATAGTGTCGAGTCCAACTCCATCATAACAATGTTGATAGACATATTATTTTATTGGAATTATAACTAAATATGAACTAAATGTATTAATTAGAAAGATATACATATAAAATCAATTTTATCGAAAAATATTGTTGTTGCGCCACCGAAATTCGATCCTGGATCTCTTTCCAAACCGGAGAAGGTGCATTATTCAACTATGCTGCAGCGACATTATTTTTAACGACAAATTTTCGAACCTATATGTTACCTTTTTTCATATTAATACATTCATCGTTCCATTATTTGAAAGAGCCATCTGCCTTATTTTTACGGAATCTCAAATACCTTTGTGTAATCCGATAACAGACGCCAGAATTGTCAATTCATTTATATTGCATTTTATATCTATATGTTTCTAATTAATACATTTAATTCATATTTAAAATATTACAGACCTATGTTCTGAATAATTACAACTTCACAATGAGAATGTGTTCTCCTAATAAGAATTATAACAATTTTTATTATTACCCTAATTCAATAATATTATAAAATTATACCGTTTAGTCTCGACAATTTATTGCAGCTATTTTAACAATATATAGGTCGATTTTTAACTCATGGTCCTGTACAGTCAGCCACTGACGAATGAGTTGCTAGTATATTTTTTTTATTATTATAATAGATTAGTTTAATGTTTTTTATTTTATGGATAGAGAATGAAATAATATTTTTTACATCTTAATAATAATAATATTGACTCTGTCGATGCCCTTCATCAGCTGAAATTAGTAGGCGAAGAAAATAAATTTTGGCTAATAGTGTATTTTATTATATTAATATAATGGATAACCACTCTGCTACTGTTTTTGTGTTTCAATACAAAAATTTAAATCCACCAAAAAATTAATGACACTACTTTATTACGCATTAAATGTATCAATTAGAAAGATATACAGATAAAATAAAATTGCAACTTCACAATAAAAATGTGTTCTTCTAAAAAAGAGAAGAAAAAAAGAACACAGAAGAAGAACATTTCGCGCACTGAGTGAATACAGCCCGACAAGAATAAGTGCGCTATTTTTGTATTCAGCGCTAATAATATAGTCTGTACGAGAAAATATCATTGCAATTGAATATTAAAAACTAATTAACTATTAATTTAAGATAATTAATAATTTACTTTTCATTTTTAACATTATTAAGATAAATTTTACTTTATGAAAACATGTATTATGTATTGCGCTGTACATGTATTTCTAATAATTAAATTGTTATATAAATATGTCACGCACATAATTCAAAGCAAAATATATTTAATTTGAATAAAAATAAAATGTATCGATTTTACACACATTTATCATTATTTTTAATCAATAGCAATCATAAATACGTTTAGGTAAATATTTATCTATTTACAAGATGTCTCAGCGTAGTGATTTCCAGCAATCTTCACCAAAGTTGCGGGATTTCTGAGAGTTCAAAACTCGCCCGGACTACGTTTTATTTTATCTTTAAATGGCAATATCTTCTGATTTTTAGTATACGCGAGGAAAAATAACCAATTGTAATAAATTTAATGTAATGCATCATGAACTGTTATCGTTATTATAGGCCCACCACTTATTTAGAGTGAAAATAAAACACAAATACTTTTTCAATTGATTACCTAATTAAATACTCATTCTAATATTCATATTGTAAGAATTCCCCTTGTACGTTAGTATCTTCGGAGGTATTACAAAACCGTGCCCATGACCGCGAGTTACCTTTCACGGTCTGCACCGCGAGAGTAGGGCGTATAAATATAGTCACTTAATAAAAAAATGTCGTGCTAAAATGATAACGGCAATGTAGAAGGAACGAACGAACATCTCGTGAAACATCGTGACAAAGTGCCTTAGTTTTATAAAGTTTTTAATACGACGTGATACGGAAATGAAAACATTTCCAAGCCTCTCTGTCGAGCCGTGGGGTTTTTGTGAGGTGCCTGAAAAAACTCAAAAGTATTTTTCCATCGTTAGTGCGAAACCCGATATTATATTATTGATAAAAAAAATTATAAATTTGCTATAAAAATGAATTTTTACGATAAAAAGTGGGTTAAAAATAGATATTGAATTTAGTAACACATTTTTCTTTTCAAGTACGAGTGTCCCGTACATAGGTTATAATTAAACAAATTTCCGTACTTATCTAACCGCGGAATTACAAGAATAAATAACTTTCCGACATATTGGGATGATAATTTTTCGGTCCCTAGGCGAGCGCCCTACCGCGAAAGCAAACAGCGTTCGATAACTTTCCAAACTGAACTTATTGCATTATGAACCTATATATTGTATATTTTTACAGATAATAATTTCTATAGTTTTTTCTAAAACTAAACAAATAATTATATTTTTACGAAATTATCGCAGCCCTGGCGAATCGCTCGGAGGCGAAAGCGTAGGTAACCTCGAAACACAAGTTTAATGCTATCAACCGCTTGCAATGTCGTGACGCGCCGCACGGGTGTGACGTAGTTGGACGCAATGACGTCATGAATATGAACACTACTCTCATTGAACCGGCTCCGTGTCAAAGTACACACTATTTATCTGTTTTAAGAGTAATTAGTTGTATTCAGGTGAATTCAGGAAAATTGTGGTAAAAATTATTTTTACAAAATGTATAAATATATCATATTAATCCGACAAGCGCTAGCGGTAAATATATTCGGCTTGCTCGAGTGGTTTTCAAAATTGGCTGTTATTTCTCAACAGTTCAGTTCAGTGCAGTTCAGGCACTTCAATATAATAAAACATTGATCACTCAAGTACCCAAGCCACTTAATTACTTTTTAATTAAATACTAATACATATTAATTCGTATAAATAAATAGTAACATTTCAATTAATGAAAATCACATTTATATTATAACAAGCTATGTATGCATTAATATGATATATGAAGATGAAAGTATAGTATTTAAAAGAAACGTAGAGAGACCCCAGGATTGAATTGAAGGGTCAAACAGGTCGAAATCTCACATTCAAAACTCGGGTCATGACTCAACAATAGTTGGCTTATGCTCGGTTGCGTAACTGTTAAACCGAAATACAATTTATTGTCTCACGCTATCATTCTTCATACGGTTGATCTTCACCGTTACAGGCATTAGTATTCAGTGAGGAATGAAGTCAACATTTACGAAAGGAAAATACTCGCTCATACTTTATTTATAATTGACCATTACCTCTGTGTGTCGTGTTTGCTAGGTGCCGTGCGAGTTTGCCTTGTATTCTTCATCCATTTTATTCACGTCTTCATTATGCAAACTCATAAAAGTACAATAATTCAACACCCACCTGTAGCATCTCTCTTTCCATTTCTTTATTTCGATATATTTCTAAGTAGAAATAAAGAGAGGCGTGCAACAGGGATGTATTCTCTCACCCATGTTGTTCAACTAATATTCAGAAGAAATATTCAATAAAGCTCTTCAAGAAGCTACTCAAGGATTTGTTCGGAGAACCTGCGTTATCGCAGATGATACGGTAGATGATAAAATTTAAGATTTACAACTTTTGCTGAACCAAGTAGTGAACACATGTGAGGCTTAATACAACTGAAACAAAATATATGCTCATTAGCTAACATAACTCAATTTTATCCGCATGAAAAAGATGTTCTGCAGTCATGATCTCAACCTTAGATTACGATTGAGAATGGTCAGATGCTATGTGTTCTCGATATTATTTTATGGAATGGAAGCATGAACACTTACCGACGAAATGACTACAGAAGAATACTCAAAATAAACTGGATGAATAGAGTTACGAATGAAAATGTTATGGTTCGGATGAATCAAGAAAAATAAGTATTCTAACGAGAAATATTGTGCCGAGATCAGCGAGTACCGAGGAATAGGAGTATGACTCGTAGTCGGGCTGTTTACGGTGTAGTTACTGAGAAATGATGTCTTGTGCTGTGCAACTAGGTGAACTGGCTTTTCCTTAGAATTCACTTATCGACGTTTTGCGCAGTGGCTGCGGGGAACGGTACGATTGTTAATTTCGAATCCTCAGCAATCCATAGAAATTTTATAGAATTGTTTACTAGTTTCATACATGGTTAGAAATTATGTGAAGGTTGATATTTATTTTATTTTTTAATATTTTAAATGTATTTTTATTTTGAAAACAAACAGTTAATTAATTTTTAAAAAATCACGATAAACCTGTAACTGAAATTGATCCAATTACATATTTTCTCTGTATTAACAATATACTAGATACAATAATTTGAATAAGACTTATTAAATTGATACAATAGCTTATTATTAAGACTTTACTAATAATAAATCAATTTTACGCTACATATAAAACTATAAAAATAATTAAAAATTATAATTTCTATTGCAGGAATAAAAAAAAAGTCAATAAAAATAAGAGAAAGGAGAAAAAAAAACAAGAATAAAAAAAATTCTGAAGATATAATGGTAAAGAAAATATATATACGAAACGAGTGATAAAGATAACAGTAACAGAAGACGTCCACATAAGATCAGATAAGCCAAATATTGATGGACAACCCTATTAGAAAGCTCAGAAATCGACGAGCTTATTTGAGAAGATGTTTCAAGGTAGAATGAACAGAAGAGTGTGGCGTGATAGTAAGTTAGTTTTTTGAAAAAGAGTAACAATACAGTATTGCGTTCATCTCTATTTTTTTTAATTTTTACAACTTTCAAAACGACAGTTTTGTCATAACTTTTGGTGTAATCAAAAATAAGAAATAGATCATTTAAAATATGTGCCACAATGTATCGATGCCCAACAATTTCCGTAACTCATAACGGACCCGATTCGAATTAAAGGTCACCTTGTGAGATTACCATGACTTCCCTGGTCATGAAAGGCGAATCCGCCGTTTATCCTCGACGGTGCTGTTCCGCGGAGGGCGGCGGAGGATTGGCGCAGCGCGGCGTGACGCGGCCCGCACCAGCGAAGCACAAGAGAGTTGCACAAGAAAAGTGTTACGAAACTGTGGCAATGAACTCGGCTGAACCCGACGGAGGCCATAGGGCTACCGCAACATCTGCCATTATTTATATATTTTTCACATTCTTTATTTATTTTTTCATTTTATTGTATTGAATATACTCGTATGTGGATTTATGCCAGTATATTTTCAGTGCATGAAGGTTTTCCTCAGCCGTCCTCTTCAAATTTTTCGTTACATATTTCCTTCTATCATTGTGTTTTGCCAAATGTATAACCCACACATTGTTCGGTATCGCTATCAGAATATAAATCTGTTTTCCACTATTTCTAAAGCTATATGTATATAAATACACAAGTACATTTATGTATTATACAATATTATTATAATTTAATATTCTGAATTATAAAAAATACTAATAAAATATTAATTCATCAATATTAAGATAAATACTAATTAAATGTATTAATTAGAAATACATACATGTAAAATCAATTTTATCAAAAAATATTGTCGTTGCGCTACCGGGATTCGAATTTGTATCTCTTTCCAAGCCGGGAAAGGTGCATTATCCAACTATGCTACAACACCAGTATTTTTTACGACAAATTTTCGAACCTATATGTTACACTTTTCAAATTAATACATCTATCGTTCCATTATTAGTATTTCAATTATCACAGACCTATGTTCTGAATAATTACAACTTCACAATAAGAATATGTTCTCCTTAATGTAATAATATTTTATAATTATTATTTATATAATTTGAGTAGCTTGTTAGTGTAATGGTTAAGACGCTGGCCTAGTGATCTAGTGGTCGGTGGTTCGCGCCTCGTTCCAGGACTCTAGCAAATTAATTCTATTTTCATAGCACAAGCATTTAGCCTAATTTGAAAATAGTAAGAATATTGATGTGACATGTATTCCGTGTACGCATCCGTATTAATAAAAAAATAAAAGAAGTTTCGACTTTGTATTACTGTGAATTTACAAAAACATTTGCCCACATTTAATGATATCGTATAATGATGAGATAAACTGTGATTGGTGTTAGATTGTAATGATCATTGGTAACCTGTGATATAACGATTGGACGTTTTGTTTCCGTGGTACCAGTTATTACTCACCGAATTGCGAATAATTACAGTTACCAATAATCATTACGATCGAATACCAATCACACAATCAGTTACAATCACGGTATATCTTATCACTAGTGTCACGTCGAAAAGCATACACTTGTACGTGTGATTGTTTTTGTGTTTCTATTCAGCATGTTCGTTTCATTACATATTTGTATTTATATTTTATAAATAATGTGTATTTTAAAAATATTAATTAGGTCCACTTGGAACGAATATAGCTCTTTCCAACTACATATTCGAGTATGGATTAATCCAAAAATAATCGATTTTGATATTTCATGATAAAATTTAATATTTAATTCAACCCCGTAATAATTAGAATCATGAGTTG
Organism: Eubasilissa splendida; assembly: GCA_031772225.1. Classification (NCBI taxonomy): domain Eukaryota; kingdom Metazoa; phylum Arthropoda; class Insecta; order Trichoptera; family Phryganeidae; genus Eubasilissa; species Eubasilissa splendida. The sequence continues at coordinate 37,496,212 of CM062845.1, forward strand.
CCACAGCAGTTTCAATTAACAGGCAAATAGTGAGCAAGCAGAAGCGACCGTCGCAAAATCCAGGGTGGGGAAAATGGCAAGCAGACCACCTTTCACAATTACCGAGAATAAACCATTCTCCTTGGGACAAATGCGACAGCGGTGCATAGAACTAGACAAACATGTAATTGGTGCTCAACTCTTTAATTAAGTTTTTTGTCCTATATATTTTATATTCAGATATATTAGGTGCTTTGTTTTGTAGCGTCAGAATAATGGTGGGACTTGTCTCAGACACTCGTTTCTAAAATGCGTAAAAGTTATTATGTACAAAATTAAGCATAAAGTGAGGTATGCGTACGTATATAAGTTATAAAGTAAAAGAGAGCGAAGAGAACAAAGGGAATGAAGACATATTAATTAGAGTCTGACCTTGATCTTCAGTTTCTGCAGAATGGAGACATTCGTGAATCTCGCCGTCCATGTATATTTTCTCCTAACTTTCAGGATCCATGATTCCACACCATATAAATATACTTTTCGCCATATTTATACGTTGTTTAATTTTTAGCTCGCAGCTACCACTAGTCGGTATTAGGAACCCGAGATAATTGAAATCCTTGACAATTTGAAGGTCTGGAAGGGCATCATCTGTTGATGGAAGCTGGTTATGTCGATCAATAATCATTAGCTTTGTTTTTTCCTAGTTTAGATCAAGGCCCAATTTTCTTCTTTCTTTTTCAATGCGACAGAGCAGTGTAACCATTTATTCCTCTTATGTAGCGATCAAAGTTGTATCGTTCGCATACCTGAGATTAGAAATCTTTCTGCCTCGAATTTTTACTCCACCATTCCAGTTTTCGAATGCATTTCTCATAATGTATTCTCCATATATTTTTAAATGTTCCTGAGACAAAATACATTTTTGTCTGACTCTTTTTGGCACTTTAAACTTTTTAGAAGAGATGGAATTGAATTTATGTGGTATTATCCAAATATAGATTGCGAATGAAATGCACAAGGTGTTCTGGAACTCTCATCTCACAAAGTACTTTCCACGATGGAGAGTAGAAAATTGTAGGTATAGAATTGAACATAAAACGAGTTATGCGTGTATAATTTGTACGAACTGATATATGCCGACCTTTGCCGACAAATCTCTGAGACGAGAGATCAAAGTCTCATTCATGTACATGCACTATAAAAGTAACTTCTGAATGAAGCTATTCTATTCGAAATCAATTTAGGTGATCTTTCGCAGCATTGCTAAAGTCTAATGGTAGGTGAATCAACAAACCCACACAACTAGTCGGCGTACGCTTGAAATATTATATTATAATCTTTAAAACCCACTAAAAATAAAAAGAGGGAAGAACATAATTTGGAAGTACAGAGCATATTTTGTACTGAGATTGACTATTCCGCCATCGAATTTCAGGGATCATAGTTAATAAATAATAAGAGATTATAATTCAGTTACTAGAACGCAGATGAGAATCAATTATAATTTAAAATTTTGAATAGTAGACGTCAAATTCTTATATCAGCCTCTACTTCAGACGCAGGAAGGGTTATAGAACCGACCAGACGTTGCCAGAAGTCTAAGTTTAGTGAACGAGTATTTGCGGTGGCAGGCCCAAAAACGAGGAACGTTTTGCCTTCCGTCATAAGAAACGGTGCTCGGTTTATTACGGACAGAATGTATCCAGACACTGACTATTCCGGGCACTGATTATTCCGGACACTGATTTTTCCAGAAATAGATTATTCCGGACACAAAATACTTTGAATATTTATATATTTTTTTAATTAAAGTAAACATTTGAATTTTTGAATTTTTAATGCTCGAGTTCAAAATATCAATCGATTTGAATTGAAAATTATTATTTTTATTTTTAATTTCGATTATTTTTGGTTCTATATTAGATCTATTGAATCTACATTCCGAAAAAATGTACGATAAGCGATACAAAATATCAATTAAAAGTCGAATTAATCGCCATTATATTCGTCATACGTCCGGGATTTAAACAAGTCAATACAATATCCATATAAAATTCTCTAAATGTGCGAAATAAAAATTTTATTCACTGGATAATGCAATTCGATTCCTACATTGAACTCGGGGGTTGAAAATTGAACAGTTCAAATGTTTCCATTAAAATATACCTAATATTAAAGATATTTTTTGTCCGGAATAATCAGTATTCAAAATAATCAGTGTCCGGAAACATCCTGTCCAGAAAAATCACCTAACCATAATAAACCATGCATCAGATATTTTATTTAAGAAGAGACTAAAAACGCACATTTTCCAAAAAATCATTTCTTTAAGTTCAAATAACAATTTCAATTTCAAATACAAAGATAATGTAAGACTGTAAACAGTTTGTGTGTAAAGCGCCCTTGAGGTGACTTTATTTACGAAAATGGTGCTATAAAAATGATCCAATATTATTATTATTATTATATGGCGGCACTGGAATTTTACCATACCAAGTCCTCCCGGACATTATAATTTTTTTTGTTTATTTATTATTTAACGTACACTAATAAGATATAATTAACACGAATACAAAATAGTTGTGTACACGAAGTGTTAGTTAACTGTTCAATTAAGCAACTGCCTAAATTCTCCACTTAACAAAATGATAAGTAATAATATCTATAGAAGATTCGCTGAGAAGAAAATATTTTCAATGACAAACAATTAAATTTCCTAAAGTGTTAAGTGCTTAGAATGACTCGTGAGTTTCCAATTTATATTTAAAATAATTCTGTATTACGATGTAATATATTCCATTAGTTAGCAAAATTAATATTGCAATATGAACGCATTCGATTTGAATCTCGTAGATTACCAGTCTACGGGTAGAGCACACCTTTTTTATGTTGGAGTCATTATTCCATTTTCGAGGAGAACACATTATTATTGTGAAGTTGCAGTTTTTCAGGATATAGTTCTGTGATATTTTTAAACAAATTAAATGTAACAATAAGAAAAATATACAGATAAAATTAATTTATCGATAAAATATTTTTGTTGCCACCCGGACTCGAACCAGGAACCCTTCCTATCCGGGCAAGTGCGCTGACTTATTACTGACACCACTAAACACCGCAAATATAAAGTAGATTGCTTTCAAATAATGGAATAATACATGTATCCATTTGAAAGTGCAACTATATTGATTGTTAGTGGTATGTAATTATTTTTCGTCCCCAAATCCTACCTCGTACTTATCATGTTTCTTTGCTCCCTGCTTGTTTCTTTTCTAATACCTTGTTTTTACTCTGTTCTTCTTTTAACTCTACTCTGATCTACTTATTTTAACGTGTTGTTATTTATTTATTCATTTTACTATTATACTATATTATTTTTTAATATATTTAATGGAAAAGTATGGAAGTATGGGTAATTACAGGTCGTAACTATATACTTATATTATTTCATTAATAAAAAATAGCTTCGTCTCTATAAGATGTCTATTATTTGCCGAAGATAAGTTAGTATCGAAACCAGTTGACATATAAATAATTCACAGTGGTCTAAACGAAGCTAAATATAGATATAATTTTAAATTATGTCTCACCACAAAGTGAACGCTACAAACATCAACAATAAAAAATAATTAATGCAGATCTATCAATATTAAGCGTGCATGGAGTACGCTGAGAAAGAGAAAATTCAATTCACTGATGTACCAAGAGAAATTTATAGCAAACAAGTCTACTAAAATATTTTACCAAAAAAAATTACGTTTCATTCATATTTTCAACATATTATGCTGGTGTGGTTTAATAAACTTTTAGAATTGAAAACATCATTTCATTTACTGAGTACCTTATTAATTTAAATGTGTGCATACAATAATAAATAATCGAAATAAGAAATTTTAAATTGGACACATTCGCGTATTTCATGTACATTCAGGTTCTTGGTTATTGCGGTTTCATTATTAAGATTTTTTCTGGCAATACTAACCGCATTTATCTGAATATTCCTGCAACGAGATGATAGAGCACAAAAAAATAACATAAAATCATCCCCGGATATAAATATTAGGTTGTCCCTCCTCTTTTTTTGTCGATGATATTTCGATAAATTTTCTCTATTATTTATTTGTATCGTTAAATGGAAATAAAAGAATCTGAGTTACTTCAATTATACTTTATCATTTTCACTTTTTTTTATGATGGGTCTTGACATAAAAGATCTACTTTTCGATTCCGCTAACAACACGTCCCAAAAATATTCAGACTGATTCCGATCAGAAATAATTGGCGTATTAAGACATGCTGTGCGAGATTACCTTAGCTAATTTGTGGTGCTTCAATATGCCTCACTAAAACGCATATATTTATCTGGGTGTATTTTGTGTAACTACTCGTGCTCTTAATTTTGGATCCCTTCAATGATTCGGTAATAATTCAATCAATTTATCGAAAAAAATATTTTTGTTGCTACCCGGATTCAAACCTGCATCTTTTCCTATACGGGGAAATTATATTTAATTTTTATTAAAATACCACAGAGCTGTGTTCTGAAAAAACTACAACTTCACAATAATAATGTGTTCTCCTTAATAATGAATTTTTTAATTAATAATTTTCGTGTGCGGAATAATTCGGTCACCCGCTTAAACGACAGTATTAATATTCTCCCTAAGGCCTAACAACTCCCAGTAAAACCTTAATGTCAAAACATCCGGATTAAAATTTTTTTAACCACTTTTGATATTAATTTTGAACCATTCATATCTGAGCTTTCTTACATTTCTACCCATTGCACTACAAATGTTCTTAATTGATAAAAATGCGTTATGTTCAAGTTGGAATGCATAAAGCAGAATGTAATATGTTTGAGAATTTTTCATCTCCTATGTTATTGTCAATTTAAGACTAAAAATAAATAAATGCGTAAATAAATATAACCACCTATAAAAATATGTTTTTGAAGAGAAGTGCATTTTTTGCATGTTAAAAAAATGCACAACCGCACTGTACTCCAAGTCTTGTGGGACACCCTGGTATTCGGAAGGTGGATTTTCCAGTCGGTGAATTGTTGTCAGTGAACTTTACGTTGGTGAATTGCAGTCGGTGAACTTTTCTAGATCCGGACAACCTTACTTCTTCCCCGTTTTCCCGCTGGCGACCCCACATCCAGCTTGCTTCCAATATCATCGAGGTCCATCACAGTCTTCTTGTCGCCGATTCTTGACGCTCGGCCGCGGGAAGGAAAGTGACCGATAAGTGTGCCGCAGCGGTCATCGGCCCAGATACCTCTGCGGCCGTGTTTGCTTATGCAATTAGGCTCGCCGACAACCGACAGCCACCGCCAGTCCGCCGGATGTCCGCCGGAAGCATAGCGATAACTAATAACATCGTCATTGGACACTTCGATACGTCCAGGTATGTATTTTTTTTATCTTAAAATTTAACCGTATCCTAATTTTTCCACAAGAGCAGAGCATAATTAAAAATCCCATTTATAATAATAATTTTCTGATTTGATTATTAAAGAGGGGAGGGATAAGGGCTGAGCCCTCTTATCTCCGACATATGAGGTAACAACAATGGCGTAAGATTTTTTTGGGGGACCCTATTCGGGGAACATGTAAAATTGTTTTTATTTAATAAATTTCAAGATTAAATTGTAATTGCTCATAAACTATCAGAGTGAAGTAAGTGGGAGGAGTATTGTTCGACGAGCGTGATTTTCTGATTTGCCAGTCGCAATGAGTCACTGGTCGGGAGCGCACCGCGCGTTCGCGGTTGAGCAATATTTTAAGTGCGGTGATTCATTGGTTCGTGTGCGTCGCGCTTTTTGTACTCACTTTAATATTCGACGAGTAAGTGATGGGTCGAGCACGCATCTTATCTGGTGTTGGGTTCAAAAGTTTAGACAAAAAGGGATAATGGTTAACCAAATTCCTCCGGGACCATCAACGTCAGCAGCGACTCCAGAACATGTGACTCAAGTTCGTCGTGAAATTATGCGCAATCCGCTTAAATCGATAAGGAAGATTGCAGTCTTTATTGGAATAAAAAAATCAACAGTGTACGTTATTTTGAAAATAAAACAGTTTCTCCCATACAAACTGCCAATCGCGCAGTTTCTCAACGAAAATGACTATTATTTACGTGAAACCTTAGCGAGAACGATGCTGGAACGTTTTGGAATAGCACGAATGCTTGGAAACATATTGTTTACTGACGAAGCACATTTTCATATCGATGACTATGTTAATAAACAGAACATGAGATACTGATACCCCGAAAATCCGATAATTTTCCCTTATTTTTTTAACCAGCGAGTGACAGTCACTGCTGACGTGTATTGCCGATTGATCGACGAGTTTTTGGTACCCTTGTAGCTGTTTCCTGGGTTCAATAAGAGAACACAATTTCAGTAAGACAGGACTACTCCACACACAGCTAGAGTATCAATGGATAAACTAAGGGGAATTTTCCCAATAAATTAATCAGCAAGTACGGAGACATATCCTGGGCACCTCGGTCACCGGACCTTATACTGTGCGATCTTTTTTTTGTGGGGATACCTTAAGTTGAGAGTTTACAGCAACAATCCTTGAATAATTCAGGCCCTACAAGAAAATATCCGCCGTGAAGTTGCTGCCATTGAACCAACGCTTTGCTCTCGCGTGTTTGCAAATTTAAGAGTCCAATTGCAATATTATCTTGAGAGAATTTAGACGATATTATTTATAAATCGTAAAATTTGCATCGTTAAACTCAATTTTGTATAAATAAAATGTGAGAATAACGTTGAATTTTTTTTTTAAATTTAATATTAAATTTGAAAGTTTTCCGCTGGAGACCCTTTATCAGATAATTTTAACTTTGTATATAATTGTATAAATTAGTAGCAAAAATGGGTAAAGTTTTTATATACTTTTATTTTATTTTATATTTTGTTAATTTTGTTGAATCTTTTACAAATTGTTATAATTTAAGTGAAAATTTTTATAGAATTTTTTTATAATTTTTGATCAATAGAGTCAAGAACAGGGTAAAGAAGTGAAATGGGACGAATATGATGGGGATCATATGAGGGAACGTATGGGACGAGGGAGTTTATGAAAGGGTTTGGGATGGAAATTAATTTAGAATAAAATTTAGACCATAAATTGTGTATGTTTCGTTTGAGTGAGGGTATGTTTAAATCTCTGTGAATGATTGTATTTCTGACAAACCAGGGTGGATTTGTGATCTCCTAATCATGTAGTTTTGTTTAGATTCTAACATTTTTGTGTTACTTGAACCTCAGATGGGGCTCGCGTATGTGAGTATAGGACGGATGATTGCTTTATACAAGAGTCATTTGTTTTGTAGGGATAGTGAACTGTATGAATTTAGGAGGGGGTATAGTCTGTTGTTATAATAATAATAACATTGGATAATTTTTATAGCACCATTTTCGTAAAGAAATTTCACCTCAAGGGCGCTTTATAGATAAATTGTTTATAGTCCTACATTATCATTGTACTTAAAATTAAATTTTTTGCACTTATAGAAATGATTTATGATTTAAACTAATCGTGTGCATTTTCATCTACCCCGTAGGTTTTTTGCAGTCTCTCAAGCAAGATTTGATGATCGACTGTGTCAAATGCAGCACTCATATCTTAAAGAGCCAGCAGGACCAGATGCTCCGAGTCAGTAAGTATTATAATCACAGACAGGACTCGAACCTCGAACCACTCCTGTTTCTCTAGAATGGTGATGTCTGTTTGCAGATTGCTTTTTGCGAAATAAGACATTTTCTATTAAATACGTACCTATTAGGACGACGTGATACGAAGCGGCAGATAAGAAAGAGATCGGGTGATAATTCATGAGGTCTTCGGTGTTTAATTCACCATTTTTGAGTAATGGAGTCACGTTGGCCATTTTCGAGTCTGGAATGCTTGATATTTCTAAAGATTTGTTCAGTAAATCTACCAAAAATGGAACAATTTCTAAATGACACTCCTAATTAATTATATAAGCTTTTGATTATTTCAGCGATAGACGTCAGAGTGAAATTGTGCGGTTTCTGCGGAAGTTTCTTTCTCAACCACAGGTTTCGAAGCTGGGCTCATTGAGGCACGATTAGCAGTCGCTATGTTTATGAAATTGTCAGCAAGATTGGAAGCACTGACAGTTATCGAAATTACTAGCCTACAGTTGCCACGAACAAATTTGAGAGCTCTTCATAATTTTTTATGATTTCTCTCATTTTCTCTAATTTTGAAACAACAATATATATATGTAATATAAAATGTAGTACTGATATAGATGGGAGTGCTTGGATTGTAGACGCCAACTAAAGCCATGCGTGATGGAAGACAGCAGCAACTACAAGCGAGTATTAATGTAAATGCCTCTATATTCATTCAAACATTATGTTTATTTATTATTATGAATAAAAAACTTATTCTTATTTTGATACCTTGTAACAACAAGGTATTATCTGACATTTCGGTCAAAATTGACTTTTTTGTGTCATAATCAAATTAGTCAAATTTACCAATAATGTAAAATATGTATGTTATATTTTAATGCTCTTGACTTGAATAAAAGTAAAATGTACGACTTATATTAATCAGGAAATCAGGAAACAGTTTTCTGTCTTCTACTAAATTTTATAACGCCATTTTAATTTATTTAGTTTGTATGTATGCATATATTTATAGTCGTATAAAGATTTGTCGTTCCATGGGCACGATTTATTAAATAAACTTATTCATTCGCGCCTCTGCATCTATGTACTTAATGTAGTATTTGTCGTTGTACACCTTACAAATGAGCATTTACTAAATTTTTTGTTTAGTATGATTTGCTGTTTCCTTATAAATACTACATAAATTTGTATTGTAGAACGAATCGTACTGATGAAACGTAAAATATTGATAAATACACGTTTTGGGCTTACAATTAAATGAATACCTCTACATTACAGAACAGTAAGGGGTGGGCTGGAGAGGTCTCGGAGGGGCTCGCACTAGATCCTTGTTAAATGTTACTTAGGCTGGCGAGCCTCTTGTTAAATTAAGAAAATACAATATCCTCAGATCAAATCAGTACCTAACTGCAATATCTGTAGATGGTTTAAATGTATAATACGCATTATAAAACATAAGATTTTGCTGCCTTTTGAAATTTCTCGTAAATACATTTATTTCGAGTGCATAATAAAAGGGACCTAGAGCCGTTTTTTTGTCTATAGTTAAAACAATGCTTTAAAACATCGACGTTTGATACAATATATTGCTTCCAAATGTTGTTAGATGTTCAACGCAACATTTTTGTGTACGATTATCCCCCATACTTAATACGTTTGTTTTCCTTTACAGTAATTGTGTACGGTTTTCAGAACGACAGTTCTTAATTTTTATTACTTTGTATCATAATTTACTGAGGAACACTTCAGTTTCAATTAAGTGTTTTGTTTTGGTACATGGCATTGGAGCGAAAAGAATAATACCTATGTCTGTGTCAATCTTGGAACTCTTCACTCTTGCAATCTAAGGTAGGTGAACATCTTTCAGCTATTGATATTAATTATTTTACGGCGTATTTCGTATTGTTACATAATATAAATATATTAAGTAACATTCGATTGCTTAAATAATTGTATAAGAGTCCCTATAAAAAATCCGCCCCTTCCTCGGAACACCGTGAATAGCTCTGAGATAGATTATACACATACATTATTTCTGAAGAATGTGATCGACATACGACCACATACTTATAAAGACTTGTTGAATTTACTTTATTAGCGAGAAGATAAAAATAGATAAAAAAATTTAATGATTTTTTATATATGCTTGTATTTTAAATTTTATTATACATTGTCTCCAGAAGAAGATACTATAGGTATCGAAACATGTTGATTTATCAATAAATAGTGGTTTAAATAAAGTGTTTTGTATTATTATTTATATTATATGTGCCACTAAGTAATTTTGCTAATATTGAAGAAATAAATTAAATAATCCATATGTTATAATTACGCACCATGTATCAATAGAATCATTAGTTGCGTAGTTCTGAATGCTACCGCACGACGCCACCGGAGCGATAAAGTCGTCTACTGGGTTATTATTTATTTATTGCTACTATAATTGTTAGCCACTGTTTTAATCTATCATTTTATTCAAGCCATACAATTGCTGCTTACTGAATAAAAATTCCACTCAGCAGAGTTAGAAATTGATCAACTGATCTATGTTGAATAGTCTTTACTTATATTGTTTCCTAACAAAATGACATTTGAAAGGTTTCGAACTTGGCTTAGAGCTGATTGAAGTATCTACATCATTAACTAATTCGTAATTATTACTACCTTACTAAGCGTGTTGTTTGCATTAGAGGATAATGGATTCTTATTATGATGGATTAATTTTGCTTAAAGGCGTCAGTTGAACGAAAGTTCATAAACCTATGTACAATATAGCATACAGTATATAATATTATGGTAACAGAATAACCTCAGTCTATACTAGTAATGGTAAAATCGTTATTTAAACCGTTATTTTAACTGTTATTGTGACTGTATTTGTGTTTGATTGTAACGATGATTGATAATTGATTAATATAATTATTCGACCAATGACTGGCACGCTATAAAGTATGCCTCCAACAGTTAAATCTTAGTCACCAATCATCGTTAATTCTCAGTTACCAATCATCATCACAATCACAGTCACGTAATGGTTTACCATCACTAGTCTACACCTACTGCACGCCACTGGTCTCAGTCCTAGTAATAGTTAACTCCAGTCTCTCCATGCAGATCCAATGCATTCATCACTCGCTGTGGATGTCGCGGGATTTTCGTACTAAACGATAATAATTTCCGCTTTCCGCTGTCACATTGACGCATAATGTAGGCAAAAAATTACACGAATGTTTTGTGTACTGCCGCAGCTTGATCTTGCCGTGGTTGGATTTGTTGTAGAATCGGGGCTTGTTTGCATCGTACAATTTTCCGCGTATTACGTAACATCATTTTCCAGTAGCATAATTAGAAAACGTCTATTTTCCGCTATTGCGAATTAGCCAAATCTCTGCTGCATATGGGAAAACTGAGGAGACTACCGTGTGATGGTTGAATATTTGTTTGATGTTCCACCATTTCAATGTTCCAGTAAGTTCTCGGATTTGTCTTCAAAATGCGTGATGCATTCGCACAATATACAACCAATATTTTTGTTTCACGCTAGTTTATTTTTATGCCAAAAATGCTTACTTTTCGTAGAGTTTTCATTTCAATATCTGTGTTAGCCACGAGTGAAATGACTTCATAAAAACGTTGATTGGTTGTATGTTTTCACTATAATTTTTTCAAGACAAATTTAAAATAAATTTTGAATAGCAATAGCGAAAGAATGCATACCTTTCTTTCTAATATATGCTCTATTCGAGAGAATATTACCGCGTATGGTGATGCTTCTATTCCCTCTAGAACTATCCATATTTTTATTCATTTATCATTATCAAAGGTACTCAAGCAGTCGATAAAACAAAGGTACAATGAAATATAGAATGCGCACGACTTCTCAATCATAATATCTGCCGCACAATGCAAATCTGCTCTCTAGTATCTTATCCTTTAACTTATTTTAGTCCTGCCTGTTCAGATGCCATTTTCCATGAAAGAAAGTTTTTTAGACAGACTTGTCAGCAGTTAGACGATAATTCATTATCATGAAAGCCTCCTCGAGTGTCTCTCACTTTTCTATATCTATTGTTATTCTATGCCACGTATTCTCGCAGATTTTGATGATTTCATCACAAGGGCAGTGTTGGAGTGCAAGGGCAAAATATTATTAGGGTATTACTGGATGACTATGTTCAACGATTGTCCGCTCTCTGAGCGATGTGGCATTGCCATTTTATTTTCTTGGCGTGTTCTAATGTATCGACTATTATTGTCTGTTTTCTTATCCACACGTATATTTTCATGTATCTTCGTATGATGCACAATACACATCGTTCCATACCCCTACTTCTTACTCTTCTGCTCTTTTTAACGTCTTTGGACTTTTTTAAGAGTCAATTTTTGCAGTTATACTAACAAAAAGTATCTAATTTATTTTTATACACAGAATTATTTTGCAATAATATGGCAATTTCCCACTTTCTCACAGACTTGGTCTGATCTAGAGAAACTACCTCAAATTTTATAAAAAATATTATAAAATATAATAAAAATAGAAAAGAAGATACACAGTTGATATAAAGTGCCCTTCCTTTTTAAATCACCTTGGTACATAAGCACTGGAGTAAGTCTTTTTCATGGTTTCTCAGCCGTTCAATAACTTTCTTCTTAAAAAAACACGGATGAGAGTTTGCTTTGTGTTGGAGTCTTAAATGTTATAAAGTTTTATTGCTAGGTATATATAGAAGTGTCTTTATGCATATAAAGTCCTCATCTGTAGTACAGTAATTTCGGGTAATATAGGATTTCAATATATTTACAATAGCATTGGACAAAACCTGGGCAAGTGGATTTTTTTTTCTGTCGTCTATCCCTATCATAAAATAGGGAGCATTCTGTAAATTGATGTTAATTTAAAACACCTTTGATTACACAGTGCATAGAAAAAACAAGAGCAGCGTTTGTGTATTTAAAATATGTTTTTAATTCATCATCTAGTGTATTTTTATAGCCACAAGAAATAAAATTTTGTTCAAAACTATAATTTTAAATTAAGGTTTCCCTTTCAAAAATATTTCACATTTCCACGTTTTTTACGAAAATGTGAGTTTTATTTATTATTCATTTATATCAGCAGTTATACTTTAGATTTGACTTTTTTTAAACCATTACTTAGATAGTACTTTTACACTAATGTAAAACTAATAAACTTAATATTTTTTGCCATAATTAAAAAAATACAAGTATTATAAGGAACACCGCAACCATTAAATTTTTTTTCCGCGTGCGAACAAAATTGTCTTATTATAGAAAGTTCTTGCATATACGAAATATATTTTCTTATAATTAATAGGGCAGTCAGTACTTATGATCAATTTTCGATGTTTTAAAACACTTTCTGTTAGTGAATACAAATTATTATAAATAATTTATTATATTTACTTACATGCTTTGAGACTTCAGCTACTATTTGAAATTAAATTTATATCAAAAACATAATAATTTCTTACTAAATAATATTTATATCAATCCTATTAATGTGTGTCTTAAACGGCGATTTGAAATAAAAAACCCAACATGAGGGTTATGAAAACACCTCATTCGGTCATCGAAAAACCTATAACTTTTTAAACATAAAGTTATTGATTATTCTGGGAATCTTTAGATTTAACAAATATGTATAGCTTTTTAACGTTTAAGAACAAAATAAACTCGTATGTTTCTTAAAAATCAAACCCTTATATTAAAAATACTGTTTTCAAAATTTTAATATGCCGATAAAGTCTTTTTTGTCTCTACCCGTAACAAGAAAATATGATACATTTATAGAACAACTACACTGAAGAAGCCCTGAACATATTTCATTTGACTACACTTATCCACATTGCCCTGACTGATTGTGACCTTGTGATCATGGACTCAAAAAGTATGGACATGGAACCGCAAGCAAGTTCACGTTTCACGAATGAGATAAATCAAAACCTGTCATCTATTTTGCCAGAAGAAGTTAGGTTTGACTTTCCTGAAATAATTGAGGAATTTACCTGTTATAGTCAGTAATGGAGATCTTGTGGAAACACATAAATGCGTCAAATTTGTGTACGTCAATTCTGCATAGTAAATTATGAAGACGCAATTATACCCAGGACACAACTAAAGTTAACATGAAAAAAATCTCCGTTCAATGATTTTTGGAATTCTGGATATGTATAACCAGTCAAAAGAGACATCGTGACTTTGAATGCCACTAATATTATTATTTATTTGACATTTTTACAATTTTTTATAACATGAATTAAGTACTTTACATTTTTTTAAATTAGATGGTTTTTCTTTCGCTTACCTCTCCAAAAAAGAGACCAGATCTTGTGCTTGGAGAGGGAGTTACACTACAATAATTTTATATAATACCTTACATATTCTATTGTATGAAGTGATTTTTTAATAAGATTAGAAAGAGAATGTAGTAGATAGTTTTTATTTAGCCATCAATGACTGATTATTTTATCAAATAAAAAAGTTTTTTTATTTAAATAATTATACAAAATACTTTGTTTAAACCACTATTTATTGATAATTCAACATGTTTCGATACCTATGGTATCTTCTTCAGAAAACAATGTATATTAAATTAAAAATACATGCATAGATAAAAACAAAACTATCAAGTGGTGAATTTAAAAGATGACTTAAAATAATTAAATTTGTTTTCATATTAGTTTTTACTTATTCACCACATTATAGTTTTGTTTTTATCTATGCTTGTATTTTTAATTTCAGTATACATAGTTCCCTGAATAAGATGCCATAGGTATTAAAAACTGTTGAATTATTAATAAATAGTGGTTTAAACAAAGTATTTTGTCTAATTATTTATATAAAATGAGACCACAAAGTAATTTTGCAAATATTGAAGAAGTTTTTTATTTGTTCGAACCAGGTGCCTTAGCTTAAATTAGACGATTTAATATGAGAGAAGGGTACCAAGTCATGAATTCTTTAAAATTCTCTATTAGAGGAGTCTTTTATAACCAAAAAATATATTTGAATGTTACTCTGAAACATTATATAATTAAAAATTAAGGAATTAAGTCCAATGTTATCCAACTATCAATATAGCTTGGGATCATCCATAAAACAGGGTTTTAGTCATTTTTTTAAGTATTTTCGTAGATTTTGTGGCCAAAATTAATTAAATAAAGTTGTAAAAATACATAATAATCTTAATAATTGCAGATTACTGTTTCTGAAAACAAAAATATCAATACAACACCATCTCGAAGGCTTTCTTTCTTTCATTGTCAGGGTCCATGTTTCAACCCCAACCCTATAGTGCTATGAAGAACACCTGGGATCTAACCAAATAATTTATATAACTATAAATATACAATTACACCTTTCCACTTCGATTATACATATCATTTATAATATGTGGCTGTATTTTCCAAGAAATAATAAATATCTTTTCTAAAATCCCATTTTAATTAAAACGAGATTCTGGTTTGATAAAAATGTCAAGAATGGTCGTGCCAACTATTTATTTATTAAATACTTAATGCCTACTAGAGATAAAAAAAATTACATTATGTATGTATTGTTTAATGTTTTTTAATTATAATATTTATAAAACAAACAAATTAAATTAATAATATAGATTTCATTTTAATAAAATATTTTGATGACCGCCGGGATGCGAAATTTGTATTTATGTAATTGCTCATCATAAACTTATAGAAAAAAATATTTTACATTACAAATAAAAGGAATTACTATATTATATATAATTTAACTTTACAATTTGATAAATAAGTACACGTCCAAAACAAACTACTGTCTAACAAAGAGGTATAAATAAATATCATAGACATAATGTAAATATTATAGATATAATGTAAATATAATACATGTAATGTAAATACTATAGATGTTATGCAAATATTATAAATGTAATGTAAATATTATACATGTAATGTAAATATTATAGATGTAATGTAAGTGAATGAATATTTACGCCGAAGAGTTCTCCTGTTGTCCAAGTATCCTTAAAGCTTCCGCGATGGGTTCAAGATACAAGTTTCCCTCTCGCCTCTGTAAGAAAATGCAATATTTTAGCGGGAACAATTTTTAATGACCACTCTCGGTATCGGTTCAATAACCTCCCAAAGTTCGCGCTCCCATTTGTGAAGTACCTCTTGTACGAATTGAGCTTGGCCTCGCGAGACCTAACATAACAGTATTAGTAATTACCTCATCGTAAGGACGTAGTATTTAATGGAATATCGTAAACTTGTCGATAGAAATAGTTTTAATCTTTCTATTATTTTTTAAAACTGTACTTACGGATGTTATCTGAAACGGAAAATGGTTATTTTCTGCAAGCAATCTATTCACACAAAGTTCGTTTTCAGACAACACACTCCGTTTATTAATTTATTTTAAATTATAAGATTTGATCAACATTTGTTTTAAATGCTCGATGGCAACTCGCACAAAGTTGGTTGTATCATCAAGGAAATATCTGGTGTAGAGGAAGTTTTTCTAAATAAATAGTTGATCAATTGTATCATACATCTTGTTGCGGTCAATAATTTATTTATTCTGAACGTAATAAAGATAATATTATGTCTACTTTTTTTATTAATTTAGAAGAAATGTCAGTTTTATGCAGAAGGGGATGTCGACGCACAGCATAAAACCATTTCTCATTTTATTTTTAGTTGTATATAGTTTATCTATTTAGTTTAACTATTAAAGTAAATTTACTTTTACTTTAATAGTTAAAAATTCCTAACCGCAAAATAAATGCTTCAAACCATTAAAAAAATATTTATCTTTAATATGAAGACATTAAATAGTTTTCTTTGTTTTTCGTATTTTACTGCTTTTAATTTAAAATAATAATATTTCGTAAAACACAATACTATAATTGGATATACTCAATGTTTCAATGTTGGAAATCTATCCGATTTCTCACAAGAATGTATCGGTTCTTGGGTTTCCGTTTGTTAATCTTTTCCGTCGTTAGATGTCTCTAGAAGCGTTCTCTTCGCCTAGGTAACTCAAGTTTATTGACCTTACAAATTTTTCGATTCTCCGCTCCTCGATCGTGAAGTTGCATTTATCTTCAATATATTTTAGCTGCGGTTCATGATTCCAGTGACGTACCTCTAGTGTATACTTTAGCTATTATAGAACTCGTGCGCAATATCTAGTCTATGAAATGCGAATTTTTGCTTGCTTTTAAATTTGTTTGTAACAGACGTTTTTTTCATTTATAATAATACTAAAAAAAAAATATTTTTTAATTTATTAGCGATTGAATTTTTGAATTATACCGATTACAATATTTTCTGAATTGTTATGAATTTTATAGCTCGAGTATTGTTTATATAAACAGTAAATTAATATAAATACCATTTTTGTACTTTTTGTGAACTTAGTGCAATAACTGTTGATATTAATTAGAGTGAAGTAACAATTTTCCTCGGAAAAAATAATAACTTAAATTATATTCATTATTGCTTTAATTTCCTATAAATGAATTAGCAGTTTTGATTTAATCAGGTTGTACATTTAAAGAGAAGGGTTTACAAACATATTAATAAGGTGATAGTGTTTCAATAAAATAAAAGAACAGATTTTTGAATGGAGAAGGTCGGCACCCATTACTTTCTTATCATCATTTGCCCTCCGTCATAAGAAACAATGCATCAGAGACTTTATTTAAGAAGAGACTAAAAACGCACCTTTTCAAAAAAATCATTTCCATAAGTTCAAATAACAATTTTTAAATTTAAATATAAAAATAATGTAGGACTATAAACAATTTAAGTATAAAGCGCTCTTGAGGTCATTTTATTACAAAAATGGTGCTATAATTTTATAATGTTATAATTGTGCTATAATCCATTTTACTTGTTTTCGAGTAAAATGCAAAAAATCATTCTACTACAGTTGTCGCACGGTATCATATTGAACATGACCAGTAACCACAGGTCACGTGACCAAATACTGTCATCTTATTGGCTAAAAACATATTTGTCTGGGTTTGAATTAATCATCTGTTGGACATGTCTTCGATTGAAGTAACAAGCAACTTTTAAATGCGTTTTTATACGAAATTCGGCAATATTCATCTAATTTCAACAGGTTAGTTTTGTAGACATTAAATTGCTTTATATTTGTACACACCAAACTAAAAAACCATAAAAATAAAATACGTCTGATTTTGATTCTTTGCCTTACAATTATTCTATATTATTATTATTATTATCATCTACTAACTAAACGGTATACCAACGATAGATATATTTATTTTAAACTGACGGAAATTGTCTTCGGAATTGTTTAGGTTACGCCATTATTATTACTCATACACCAGATCGATTTGAATAGATACCATCCAATCCATCGGAATCCAAAAGCAGATGAATGTCTCCTCGGAAAAATGACGTTGATTATGTCGCGGCGGCGGCACTAGCGTGTGCGCAATTCGATCCGCGCGCCGCAGTTCAGCCAAGTTCAATGTCACACTTTCGGCGACTTCATTCACTCGCCACTCTCTCACTTCCTCGCAGATGAGATATTGCTTCGGCGGTGGAAATTCACCAGACAACATATTACGAGCAGCATAATGCGTTACGAGCGCGGAAGTTGCGCCCACCTTTGCTATGACAATTATAATAAAGTTGTTAAGGAATACTTTTATTGATAAAATATTTTCGAGACAAAAATACGCGGCTTCGGCTAATTTATTATATTTTCAATATTCAGTGCCAATTCTTGTTAACGCTCAATAATACGTATCTGTAAGTGATGAGCTCAAAATCACATACCGTGAGTCAATCACTGGTATCTTTGAGTCACACTCGCTATCAGTGATTGAACATCTGGGAATATTTTATTTTATTTATATTTGATTGCATATGAAATTAAAATATTCATGAAGGATAGACGTTATAATTCGTGATAAGCGCCATCTCGAAGATTTTTTCTAAAACGTTTTATGCATTTGACCCGAAAAAAAACTCACATTTCTTAAGGGTTTTCATTATTTTTGTGATAATATTAAATTAGAACTATGTATATTAATTATATATGTTTTTTTTACTCAAATGTAGTTTGAAAAATATAAGTAAATATGCTCAAAATTATATATTTTTATTTATTTATTTCGTGTATTGTGATATTTTGCGATGCACGTGTATTAGTAATGAAACTGTGATCACAGTCACAATTTTCAATCACTGATATTATCGAATATCAATCACAATCACACCTGTTAGCCAAGAGTAGCATTTTTTCTCGTCACTAATATTTGTTACAATATTTTAGTTATTATATAGTATTTCCCTCAACTATTATTTTATTTTAAAAACTCTGTGCAAATTCTCGTTAAATTTTAAAAATATGTATTTGTAATAATATTTTAGTTATAGTATTGTGTTACAAAATATGTTCAGATATATGCTGTAACATCTCATTTTAATGTACATTGTATTTTATTTATTATTATATTTAAGTTCCTGCGTTTAATTATTTTATTATGTTTTATTTTATACATTTATGTATTTTTCATATTAATTTGTTCAGATGTATGCTGTAACCTCTTATTTTTATATAACCTATATTATATTTCATTATCAATGCACGGTTCACGTCCACTATAGTATCTACAGTCGCATTATAGTAAACGCTTGTGTTGGGCAATTTTAAAAACTTTAATGACTATGTTTTTATTATTATATAAACTATATTTGAGCTGTTATGCTCTGTAAATTATAAAATAAAATAATAAAACAAAATAAAAGTAAATTGTATTTCCCTGGACTTTATATTTTGTACACTTATTGCGTATTCTCTTTAAATATTAAAAATACGTATTTGCCACATTAATGTAGTCATAATACATCTTTCGACATCTGGCAAATACCTACATATGTCATTAAGCCACGAATCTTAAACTACCCAGGTTTCGCGTGTTCTTGAGCGTTGAATTCTTCAAGCAATTTTGGAGACTTGCACAATATTATCATAATTTAAATAATAATTTCATCGTCTTCATCAGTCATTTTGCATTGGAGTGAGTAGAGGGCTTTTCCATTCTCAACTTATAGCAATTACATTAATGCCAATTAATACACTTTTGTATTTAAAACATTTCATTTTTCTATAAAAACCATTTGAACCTTGATTGATTTTTCTAAATGAGATAAGTACGTTTTTTTTACTTACTTACCATTACGCCGTTTATCCGCGGGGTTAGGCAGAGAGGATATAACGCCACACTCTTCTGTCCTGACACAATTCTCGCGTCATCCACATTCATACATCTTCTCATACAAACTCGCCGAATAATGTGGCTTCTAACAGAACCATCTTATCTTTATCTGATCATGCCAAGTCTTTCGCAGACATCCTCTATTTCTGGTGCCATCAACACTTGCGTCATATATGTTTCTTACCATTTTCTCCCTACTCGTCCGTTCCATATGACCAAACCACCTAAGTGATCCTTTTTTAATCTTACTCACTATACTTAAATCAGATTTACATAATTTTCTTATTTCTTCATTCTTTACTGTCATAAATGAATCTGCCACATATATATAAGTGATCTCATTTCTGCTGCATTCAGTTTACTTTTGTTCCTCTTCTAACAGCTCCAGGCATCATTTCCATACATCAGTGTCGGTACCAGACTCCATTATGTACCGCTAGTCTTGCCCCAGATGACAAGTTCCCATTAGCTATAATTCCATTCAAAGCGCCGTTCACTTTGTTCTCTGCAGTCATTTCGATATCTTTTTCAGTCTTTCCGTTTCTACCAAACAGACTTCACAGTTGTAGTGAATATCTTGATCAATAAAATGTTATATATTTCTTAATAGATTATTTTCACAATATCAACACAATCTATAAAAAAAGATAAATAAATTTAATTTATAATGGTTATACAAAAATTCTTAATAAAATAATCTTTAATTTAATTCGAGTTTTAACAAACTTGTGATTCTTATTAGTTTAGTAAATATTTATTATATAAAATATATATATATGAAGAGATTCTGATTGTTCAGTTATCATAGCGAGCATTCTCGACGCTTGTCGTGTATAATCATCTTGAATATTCTATGGACCCCCAAAAAAATGGGTTCACTTTTAAGTAGGTAGGTACCGACGCTAACAGCCTCCCTCCCGCCCCTCCGCGCGGCTGGGCGAGTTTAACATAACGGTACAATCGTGTTTGCTCTTTTACTGGCATCCGACCACATCTGTTGTGCGGCCGGCCCATTCTGTAACAACACAAACACAAACCATCATTTCATTCGTACTCACGTACCTGCCATACAGACATTCTGTGCCCCTGTATACACTAATACTGTTGCTATTGATCTCTGCGAGAATAGAATTTTGCGCACCGTCAATGTTTCGCTCTTCCAAAACTGAATTGTAATAAAATGCAATAACCAAAATACTTGATATCTTTTTTATACATTTTAATTAAGTAACTAAATAACCTCAACTGCATACATATTAGTATATTTGTAAAAAAGATGTGATAACTTGTTCGTTTGTAATTTTTTTAGGTTATAGAACATGTCTTGGAGATTAAAATGGCTGTATATGATGTCCAGCAATGAGTGAATCTCATTTATTTTTTTCTATTCCAGTGAAACATCAATTAAACCTTGCGTACGGAAAATGGAAATGCAATGAAAAGAGCGTGAATTTGTCAACAGGAAAATGGTTGTCATTTGAGGTATGTTGTATTTCACACATAATATTTAAAAAAAAACATTATTTGTATTTCCAAAAAAATAATAATTAATTTAAAAACCATGTGTGTGAAAAATTATTTTTAATTATATCATTCAGTCTTTCAGTGGCCAATTTGTATTTGTCCAACCATGATACGTGACATTTCGTCGTCCATCTTTCAAAGAGGCGTATCTCTAATTTGTTGATTTTGTAAAATCAATTTTTCACTGTTGAAAAGTGATAAAAAAATATATATTACCGATTTCTATGATTTTTTTTTTATTTAAAGACAGTGTGAGGTATATTTATTTCATAAATATTACGTATTACTATCTTTTTTAAGAATGACACGTCGAAATGAGAGTGGTTACGTCAAAATGTTTTTTATCTAATATTACATCATTGGAATAAAAGTCAGATATACATGTTTGATTGGATTATGAGCATGTGTTGGGGCAATGTAGTCATAACTAAATATTAACAAAAAAACGAGATACGTCTTTTTGAAAGATGGACGACAATTTTTGTAATATTGTAATTGATATCTATATTCTAATGATATCATTAGTAACTAATGATTAATGATAAGTTCTCGAAATTTTCTAAAAAATAAATTCTTCAAACAAAAGATTCATTCCGCATAGAGTTAAGTTCGTGGGTGTAGGGAACATATTTGTATAATAACATATTTTTAAAGTCACAAAATCTATCCTTAATTATCGACCGTTACAATTCAAGGTCCGTTTAGTCGTTAGGGTGCAAACTTGTCACTTATTTATTGCGTGTGAGTTTTCCTTCCTTCCATCCCTTATGTGTTGGTTAACCGACGGATAACCTTGGCATTTAAAGATTTCGACTATTTGTAAACTATCTGTGGATAAAAAAGAAAGAGAGATTTTTTGCAGTCGTGTGATTTATAAATATCCTAGCACAAGTCCTTTATTAACTAACAGTGTTCGTTAGGTAAGTATCACAAAAAAACATTCTAAGATAACCTTATTTTAGAGTGCTTCGTTACGTAAGTATTGACTATAATAATTTAGTCAATGTATGTTTACGAAGAATATAATAATATAAAAATTTGTTTACTATGATTTGAATTTAGTGTATATACCGTATCTTTCTTAAACGCATGTGTATATATATATGTGTATTTATGTACATTAAAATACATCAAATAATCTTGTAATAATAAAAAGTGTATCATTAAAAACATATTGATATATAAGGGAGTTGTGAAAGTGATTAAAGACTATTAACACAAAAAATCATTCTGAACACCACCGCGAAAAAATTAACGTTGTGAAACAAAAGTGCGAATAGTTTTGTCTACTTTCGGTTCCTTTTTAAACTTGCTCAAGGTCTTCTAACTTTACTACTCGAAGGTTCCTCACATTCCATTTTTATTACGGATACACAGAATTACTCGCAATTTTCAATACTGCACAATAAAGTTTTATTTTTACAGGCAAATTCCCATAAATAACTGTTTTATTTTTACTTTCAACAATATACTCCTTGTTCCAAGAATGGAAGATATTCTAATAAATCAACTTATTTTTTAAAGTAATTTATTTATTCTCGGTCTTTATCCTGCCTATTAGGTAAATCTTTACTTTTTGTATGTTTTCGCGCAGCTCTAAGACGCTACGTGGAATATTCATTAACGTAATTCAATTTAACAATGACTCCGCTATCTGTGAGATCCGGGATACAAAAAACAGAACAAAAAGTAAATAAATGATACGTACAGAAAAACAAAAGCATTCAGTTTTTAATTTTGTTAGTGTTGTATTATTTATGCGTATCTACCTATTTTTGACTTAATGCATTAGGCAGTAAAACAGCAATGGTGGATTGAGGCAGTAGCTAAGTGGAGTGATATTTTATAATTAAGCCGAAGATCAAGTCTTCGATCCTGGCTTCTAAACGCTTTACATAAATCAATCATTTTTCAGATCAACGCGCTATAACCAAGTTTCAAAATATTACTCAGATGTCGATCCTCGTACTTGGCGACCAGCAAGTTATTTATATTTTCCATAGCACCAACATAAACAATTGTAAGACAATCAATGTGACAGTTTCCACTCCATTATTTATTATTCAATTGCTATTTTTTTAATAAAAATACAGTACGAAGGTAGAACGAACAGAATTTTAAGGTGTCAATGAAGCCTTTACGTCACAAGTTGCAGAAGTAAAGTTTCTTGTGGTGGGTTTATTACTCATAAGACTTAAAAACCAAGGAAGTAAACTAAATTTGAACTGTTTTGACAAGAATATCAGTTCCCGTTATCTATTATCATTCTAAAGAAAGAAGTCGAGAGTTGCATAACAAGAGCCGCACAAGACATAACAGTCCGGGAAACCTTGAACAAGGCTGTACACATAACTGTGAGTGTACCTTTATGGGGGCGGTCCCACAGCTTTCGGGTTCCTTAATGTTATTCAAGGGTGCGGTATAACGGTACTAAAGACCCGGTTTCCGACGAAGGTCTGTGCTAGACATGTGGTGGACCCATATATGTATTGTATATAGATATATCACATGTCTATGGGGAACAGATTTGTTGCAGGCATCACGTAATGTATTAAAAGAACCTCCTAGAACCGTTATTTTGTTAGTCGGTTAATTTGTGGTAACAATAATATTAAACAATATATTATGGGTCCATCATTTTCATTTTTTAAATATATTTATTTGTTGTAATATATCATTAATTACATCATTATGTTAGAAAACTCTACCGAATTTTTATATAGTAAAAAAAGATTTTTTTCATTTTTTAATTCAGTGTACACTTACTTTGTTAGTTATAAGATATTTAATAATTGACATACAATATTTTGGGATTAAACGGAGCCAAAGACGCACTACCTTTGCTCTTCAAGATACTAGTCCTCACGGCTTTGCTGGGTAAGGTGCAATATCTTATATCCAGGGAGGAACCTATGTTTCCCTTTACCAAGACCGTAGTGAGTGACATAAACGTCACACCTTCCTCGAGGTGACCCTGACCTCTTCAAACAGTGTAGACTATTGTAACAGCATCTATACTGGCCTGCCAATATTTCAGCTGGATAGATTTCAATCTATTCTAAATGCGGCTGCACGGATAATATATGGAGTTTCCAAATTCTCTCATATAACACCCATTTTACATCAGCTACGTTGGCTATGATTCTCTGAAAATGTTGAATTTAAATTGTGCTGGTTGATATACAAGGCAATACATAAAATAGCGCCTCTGTATCTTCAAGAACTTTGTATCCCAGACGATTTGAATGGTAGACGTCAAACTCTCAGGTCAGCCTCTACTTCAGCCGCAGGAAGGGTTGTAGAACCGACCAACCGTTGCCAGAAGTCTAAATTTAGTGAACGGGCACTTGCGGTGGTGGGCCCAAGAGCGTGGAACTCTTTGCCCTCCGTCATAAGAAACAGTGCATCACAGACTTTATTTAAGAAGAAACTAAAAACGCCCCTTTTCAAAAAGTCATTTCCATAAGTGAAAATAACAATTTTTAATTTTAACAACAAAGATAATTTTAGAACTATAAACAGTTTATGTGTAAAGCGCCCTTGAGGTTAAAGTTATTACGAAAATGGCTATATACAAATTATCTATTATTATTATTATTATAATTATTAGACTATTAAGTCTATGAACATTCCTGGTGATGAGTAGTAGTCCTCACTCCTTACTCTTCACCAGTCTGTTGCTAAAGATGACTGACTTCGGCGCAAATTGGGATCAGGTAACCACAGATGAAGTTGAAGGAACGGGGGGATGGTTATGGCATTGTGATGCAGAAGGCACGGGGGAATCAACGTCATTATTATTTTCCCAGTAAAACCATTACGTAGTACAAAATTATGAAAATAAAGTATCACTTCTGCAACCGAGATATCCGTTCTGCCATATGGAGTTGAGGTTTAAATATTAAAAGAAGTCACCATTAAACAGCTGGTAGCATTCGAGATGCGATCATACCATGTACGACATATGCGTATGGGTTAACTACATTACCAATAAAGAGGTATAATGAGGCACAAGTAAGTCAATAGAACTAATAACAACTATCAAAATAAGGAAAGCTGTGTACTAACGGACACATTCTCCGCAATACCACAATCTCCTTAATAATCAATTTGAGAAATGTGATGTAGCAGAGGTGTAAGTAGAAAGAGATTATCTCGGCAGCATAACTTCGGAATGTGATTCAATGTGCAAATTCCAATGAATTTGAACGGGATAATTTGGTTGCTGATCTTCGACAGAAGACGGCAAATGAAGAAGAAGACTATATTTTGTACGTTTTCTTCACCATTTGATTTTATATATTTTTATTTACTGTGTATCCAAGTTTTTTTTTATAAGATTATCTGTTCTAAAAAAATATTACGTTCGTCGTTGACCTGATTTTATTCGTATTTTTTTTTATATAAACCTATTATTATGTGTAAATATTCTAGGACACAAATACCATAAAATCAAATAATAATAATTGTGTGTATATTTACTTAGCCATTTATACATTTTAATGTAATTTATGTTGGTACCTATAACTTAACCATCATATTTATAATTTTATGGATTGTAAATTACATTAATAAGTCTAAATTAAAGCGCGACTATTATTTATTTAACGCCTTTAATAATGGGCATGCAATAGGATAGAGTTTATAATTGATATATCTACTTTATCAAAGTTTCCTAGCAGTAAATTATATCTAGAGCACTTTATCATTAAAGAATTTAAATACGCAAATAAACTGGATGGTTAAAATATTATTTTTATTTAAAATCAATCATGAATTAAGCTTTTTTTTTTTCATTTAAAATATTTATGTTTTTTTTTAAACTGAGATTCATAATAAAAATTTTAAACTGCAGCCATGGGTATTCTGTAATTACAAATTTTTAGTTCTAGGAGGGCTTCATGTATCTACTGTTTTATGGATATTTACCGTTATATTAACCAAGGAGCTAAGTATTTACCATTTCCCAAACACCCACGAAAAAATAAAAGAATTCCAGTGTAAATGGTATATGGCGCAGGCCTTTGTGATTGAAGACCATAACTAATCTGAGGGATGCAAACAATTGAATACTGGTAGCCTTTTGAGAATACTTTTGGAACTTTCCACTGTCAAGTGCCATAAATATTCTGAGCTATAAAAATAAGAAATTTGTAGAAAGTATCTTAAAAATAGCGGTAACATACGTACACCGAATTCCGTTAATGTAAATACTTACACTGAAGAAGTCATATTTCAATATGACACAAGGGTTCAATGGATACTACGCTCAAATTTCTTTATATTATTTGTCTCTCTAGTTAATTTATCAGGCATGACATACTATGATATATCAGTTTGGTCCAGATTTAGCCCCGCTCACCATATTTTGTGAACTACGGCATGTACCGTTACGTAATTAATATTATAATTAATTTTGTATTTAAATAGAGGGACAGATCTATCCAATAGTGGCCTCGATTCTCCTAACACCCTTCTGTCAAAAGTCATTTTGATCTTCGAATCTACTAAAAAAGGGTAAGGCGCCATGTGTTTGGTCCGTGCCGCGGCGCAGCATATGACAGGAAATCCGATAATCTAGATCTCGCATCCCATTTCTACCCCCATTTACAGTTAGGTTAACACAAAAGGGTTAAACAGGATGCAACGTATTGTCTCTAATAAAAAATATGTTACATATTTCGCGCAGCAGGTTTTCAGCACATGTCGAGATGAAAGAATATTATCCCTCCCAATGTGTTTCACAGCAATCGTGTATATACATAAATGTAATGAATAATTTTTTTTAAATCACTAAAGCACTCTGTAACTGCGTAACTTCTGGAATGAATACAATTTGTTTTTGTACGGAAAATATTGAAATAATCTTTCGGTAGCACTTTCTTTAAAAATCGAAATTTTCTATTCCGATAAACTAGGGATAATTATCGGTTTTACATTCTATTCAAAAATTTCCAAGAACCTTTTATCATTTTCATTTTTCCCTCACTAACATAACTTTTTTTTCTCTACCAAATATTTCTGTATCCTTTGATTACAAAAAATAAATTTGTAAATGGAATTCATTTCCGTCTGTTTCTATTTATGTTGAAGATCAATTAGTGTAAAATTGACAATTCTCAAAAAAAACCGAGCAAAATAAAAATAAAATTTGATTGATCTACTTAGGCAAAAAATGATGTCAGAAAAATAAACTTAAAACATTCCCTAGCTACCTTTTACTTAAAAAAGTATAGTAAACCCTTACCTGCTTTATTAAACGAAGCTCTAAAATTACATTGAAAATATTAAATGATTTTGATGGTCACGATAATTAGATCTTCGGAATTGAACCTGAGCTGCGCGTACCGGAAATAAGTAGGGCCTAACTATAATACATTATATTATAAAAACGAAATAGAGGTAAATATGTATGAACATTAATCCAACTCTACTGACCGGGCAGTCCCCGGAGAGCATGTCGAGTCCCTTCATGGCCCGATCCCATTACATCTGATCAATTCGATAAATGAGACTTTCTCATACGAGTCCACAACGTGACTAATCTTCTGGGCATCTCGCTACGCTCACTACGGCATCCTCCTCCCCTCACATCTTAGTAAATTTAATTGGAGCATATTCGTTCAATGTTCTATTCAATTCTCGTATTTATTAAAACTACGTACATCAAAATTAAAAACGTTTTTTTTTTTAAATAAAGCATAAAAAATAGTTATGTTGCAGAAATATATTTACGGTTCATTCTGCAATTATCTTGAATCTAATAAATTATTGGCTGCATATTCTTTCATCGTGTATTTTGTACTGATATAAACATAAATGTATGTTTGTTATGATACTACAAAAGTTAAGTTAATAATTATTATAACAATTTTTTGGTTAATACATGTTCAATATTTTTTATATTATCTTCTTTTTTAATAAGAGATATGTATATAATATCACATATAAGTATATTCTGATTATATTTTACAAATTATGCTAAACGCATGTATTTTTAAAAATAGGTCAATGATAAAATAAAATGGTGTTCTCCCATGATAAGCCTCGAATTCCCAAGATGTCACCAAGTTAGCATCTTAATGGTAGACAAAACAAGAGCATATTCATTTTGTCATCTTTTAAATCTTCTAAAATCTTTTAAAGGTGGACCATTACTAATCAATTTTATTTCAATCAAACTCACATAACATATCAAAACACACATCGCCAAAACAACGGCCTTAAAACAATAATAAATAATATATGAGTACATCGCTTTTACCTGTTAGCCTTTCTTAATCTGACATAAAATCAGACTACATTATATTTTTAAATATTACATTTTTTCATTGTGATAGGTTGGTACAGGTATATAATTTATGGATAGTAATGTATATTGTTATGGAATGTGTAATGATTTCGAGCCGTGCAGCGCAGC
The DNA here is from genome assembly GCA_031772225.1 of Eubasilissa splendida. Lineage (NCBI taxonomy): Eukaryota > Metazoa > Arthropoda > Insecta > Trichoptera > Phryganeidae > Eubasilissa > Eubasilissa splendida. The sequence continues at coordinate 37,525,084 of CM062845.1, forward strand.
GCGGTTGCGGTGGCCGGACCCTACAGACTACACACCCGACAGCTACGGCTGTGTCCTATTTAAAAAAAGAAAATCAAAATGTTCCATTAATGGGGTCAGCAAGATAAATGATCATAATAGCCTTTCTCCTTCTCCTTCTCCTAATGCCTCTTCGGTAATTGATCGTCCCTTTTAGTCCGCGGAGTCACCGTCGGAGTCGCGGGTCGGCCAGGGTAGGCTCCGTGCCTCCGTCGATAGTAGTCTTCCCCGCCGTCTGCCGTCACGTTATTGATGGCATAACGGGACTTCAATCAATTGTGTTATTATAAATAGGTTTAATGAAAAAGAGGTTCGGGTACGTGGAACGCTAGTCACGCCGTGGTGATGAGTTTTTACAATGCATCATCCACAGCGACAGTGTCGCAGGTTGCGTAGCGTAAAAAGAAAAGACAATATTCACTAATTCGGTAAGTAACAGAATAATTTACTAAAATTTGTCGGAAATTTAGAATGATTCCGCCATTACCAATTTAGTATGATTACAAATACACAGTTATTATTTTTTTCCAGAATTCTTAGATTTTTTATTACTGTGTAGTTTACATTTGTGTAAAATAAAAAAAATTACCCGATCAGTAGGCGCGGTCCCTTCATACATGCTTTGGATGCTCCGCATTCCTTGTGTTCTAGAATCAAAAAACCTTGGACATTTTGTTTCTAGTCGAAAACAGCACTGCTGCAAATAAATTCGTCCTGTCCTTTAAAAACTAGTTATAACACACATACATATACATTCTCAACTTTCGAACATCTATGAATCTCGTAAATACACGGATACTAGTAATAGTGGATTCTATCATTCGTTCTGTATCCACAAAGTTTGAAAGTGTTCGACTTTTGCGCATACACATTTAGTCCGCCCGTCAAGATCTTAGAATCATTAACAACATCCAACGTATAAAAAGCTACTTTAATTATTATGGGTATAATGCACAAAATAGCATATATATTATGAAGCGAGCTTGGCTTGAATACTTGAAGCTGAATTATTAATTATCCTTCGATTATATATTATGTTTGTTTATTTGATAACAGGTATAAACTTATTATCCGGCATCCATTCAACAAAAAGTCACCGACCGCCACTTCCGATCAGTTATGGACAAACTGAAGAAAACTTGGCAAAATAGAAACGTCACCAGGTCCACTGAAGTGAAGATTGTTAGAATGCCAATCTTTCTGTACTAAACTCAGACAATAAAAGAGCAGAAAGATAGACGTATTACAGATGTGATGTGAGACAGCTCACAAAATAAATGTTGAGTAAGGTCTATTTTCCACACGCGAATGCATGCTGAAATACTCGGACATGTCACAAGACGTACGGATACCATGGAGAGATTGATGGTATAAGACAGAGTCAAAGGATTCCGCTCCCGAGGAAGATCGCCGATTGATGTGAAATCCGCAATCAATGGCTCACTTCAGGAAGCTGTCAGGAATGCAGCAGATCATTGTCATAGCGACCACAACTGCTCTACCAAGAGTATAACGAAGGAGAAGAAAAATAAGATTTTCAACTTATTGTACACTTTCTAAAGATTAGTTGATATAATACATATGCAATAATATTCTACAAATTTTCTTACATTCTCGAGTTTATGTATCGCCTGGAACAATCGCCTCCATACCTGCCGTGTGTCCTTTTGAAAAGCTTAATTTTTCTGCAGCTTCAGCCTCTCATCATTCAACTTCTCAGTCCGCACAGACATCAAGCAAAAGCCACAGCGGAACATTCACTCTAACGTTACCGACAGAATTAGTTCACGTAATCTCTTCTCATTATTTTCTAATACTAATTTTATCCGTATTTTTTTCTTTAGCCTACTGTATAAGTCACAACTTTGTATATAAATAGAAAATACCTCATAAAAGGTGGTAATGTCTTTGACAATAAATTTATAAATTTATAAATCTGTATAATTTTATAAGTTTATATATACCGTTTCGTATATATAAGGTTCATCTTGGAATTTATTTTTAATTAATACATAATAATGTTTATACATAGCATTCACTAACCGTATCATATAGTATTAAAATACATGATAAATGTTTTGACGGAGCCTTAAGTAGCAGCGCATGAACTAACAATCATGGTTGTTATGGTATCGTAGTGTCAAATGATCAATTTAACAACCGGTCGTGTAATAACGTAAGTGACGTCACATAAAAATAAAGTTTTTTTTTCAGAAAATATATATTCTTTTTTTTTTTTGTTATATCTACATAATATAATTGAATCATTTACATATATTTTCAATAATTTGTAGTTTTTAACGACAATTAATGTTTCGCTGGGTCGCCGAGTACGCGTCATATAATAGATACCTCCGGCCGTTCTCTTACGATACAGATCGTGGATATTAATCTTACACATGCCATTCATGAAAAAGCGAATAAAGTTGACGTAAGAATAATATAATAATACCTCGGATCAATGACTCAATAACTGAAAATTCATTAGCAGAAAAATAGAAAATGTCAAAACAGAATTTGTGTACAATAAATCTTACTATTATTTGTATTAAAAATGTTGTTATTTCCAACGTTTGATGAATTAATGAATATATTTCATGAAGATGGATTTATTTTCTTAAACAAATAGAGACGTATTCTTAGAAAATTTACATCCATGTTTTCATTGTAATTTTCGTTGCGTGTCTCCCGGGACTAACTGGATAGTTGTAGTAATAGTAATACGAGTAGTAAAGATTTTTGACTCGAGACAATCTGTGAGATACGGATTTTGCTCCCATGAGTTTCTTTGGAGACAACTCTCAGCTTTCGTAGTCCCCGTGTACCCACCATGTCTCAGAGATTCGTCGATATGCGTTGTATCTCACGCTCGTTACGTACGTCATTATTTTTCTTCAGTTGAATGATTTTGAATATCCCCAGCAACATTTTAAACTGAATACATGTTTGTTATTTAACACTTTATATTAGTACTAGCCGATTGCTTGCTGCTAGGCCCTGCGGGCAGTTATCGGTGACCGCTGCGCAGTCAGGGTCTCAATTGAATCTATGATTTAATGCGGGAATCCTTTATTATATTAATGTATCAAGTAGTGTACTTTGTATTTATTGCCAATATTGAAAAAAATACTGTTACAAAATCATATTTTCTGCGTTAAAAAAAGTTTACATAAAAACCCTGATCGCGCAGCAGCCACCAAATGAACAAAAATGACATCTATATGATGATGTAGAATCGCGGATAGGCAACAATAAACACAAAAATGCTAAATATGAATGAAAATATATTAATTAGAAAGATATACATATAAAATCAATTTTATCGAAAAATATTGTTGTTGCGCTACCGGGATTCGAACCTGGATCTCTTCCCTAACCGGGGAAGGTGCTTTATCCAACTAAGCTACAGCGACAATATTTTTAGCGACAATTTTCGACCCTATATGTTACCTTTTTGATATTAATACATTTAATCGTTCCATCATTTGACAGAGCCATCTACCTTATTTTTACAGAATCTCAAATACCTTTAAGTAAACTGATAGCAGACGCCAGAATTATCAATTCATTTTTATTAAATTTTGTACACATTAATACAACTTTATTATTTAGGGGAACACATTCTTATTGTGAAGTTGTAATTATTCAGAACATAGGTCTGTGATATTTTAAATATGAATTAAATATATTAATTAGAAAGATATGCATATAAAATCAATTTAATCGAAAAATATTATTGTTGCGCCACCGGGATTCGGATCACCACATTTTGGATAAAGCACCTTCCCCGGTTAAGAAAGAGATCCAGGTTTGAATCCCGGTGGCGCAACAATAATATTTTTCGATTAAATTGATTTTATATGTATATCTTTCTAATTAATATATTTAATTCATATTTAAAATATCACAGACCTATGTTCTGAATAATTACAACTTCACAATAAGAATGTGTTCTCCTAAATAAAAAACAAAAATGCTATTTTATCAGTAGGTATAATGTGCATTTAAGTAAAGACGCAATCGGATGAATGCTTTTCTCACTTAACCTATAGCACAATCAAAATATTGGTTATGATGAATTATTCCCGCGCAGATTTTGACAAATATTAGGTCGCAAATATAACCAAGAATTATATTATCATAACCAACAATAACATAACATCTCGCTTTATCCGAGTGAATGTTTGTCTCTTTCTACCAATCTTAAGCCAACACGTGTGCATGGTATCTGAACTTAATCTCTGAGATTATCTCTTCGTGCCTCCATCCATGGACACTGGTCTTTAGGCGTGAAATTAATACTGTGGCATTCTTTTTATTTAGCTTGAGATCAATATGAAGTTAGTGTATTTGTAATTTTGTGTTATTTGGTTACATTTGATTAATTATATAAATATTTTCCGATTTTAATCAAATTTGTGCGAAGAGTCATTCAGTCAAATTGATTTTGCGAGTGGTCGTGGAAGTGGTAGAAACCGCACGTGCAATTAATCTCTTCCACAACTCAACTTCAACAGGTTTCTAATAAGTGCAGCAAATAATAAGGATGTTACGATACTTTATTTAGAACCTATGTGCTGAATGTATAATATGTCCAACACCACATCTCTAAGGTATCAATCCGTCTTATTATTCGACGCATTATGTTCTATGTTGCAATGATAGTTTTTAATGCAATCATATTGTACGACCAATCAGTCCAATATTAAACATAAAAAAATAATTAATTCCAGTTTTGTTATATCTCACTCCAAATAATATTCTTTAAAATGCAAATTAATGTTCAGTGAAATGGTATGCGTGAAATTTCTTAAAGAGAAGAACCTTAATTACTCCAACATCTCAAAACTTAAACATCATTTTTCTCATATGGACATACAACATATGTGCACCAAGCCGGCAATATGCATTTGGTACTCTTAAATCCAATAATTAGAATACATAGCCACTCCACTAGGTACTGCTGCCTGTCTAAAAGTGATTTCTTATTATAAATAATTATTTTAGGCGCGTGCAAAAAAGTTAAATTGATATTATCAAAGTGTTAGTTACATGGTAAAACAAGTAATAAAAATACACTAAAGATAAATTAAAGGGTACGATTTAACAGTTCATTAAAATAAATACTTTATTTCATCTAAGCTACTTCTATATATATATATATAAGAGATTTAAATAATTCAAGACAATATGAATGCAGTCCGCACGTGTCACTTGGATGCTAATCTTTGTTCTATAATTCATCAATTCGCATCCGAAACCTATTCGTACACAAATCAATCCTAAGAGAAACGGATAAACGAAATGTCGAGGAAAAATATATTTATTTCAGAAAACTCAGACTGAATGACAACATCAGAAAATAACTATTTTATAATTTAAATAGGCATAATTCCATATTCCCATTCTTATCTACCTTCGCATGCATGCAAAAAATTTTTTGTCTTTTACATTTTAACAATACAAAATAAAATTAATGCCCCTGTGCACCAGGCGTGTGCAATCAGTACATTGAAATAAGTTGTACGTAGCTATATATTTCGAGAATACAAGATGAATAAAGATGAATATAAAGAGAAAAAGCGTAATAAAATATTTATTGGACAGAATATTTAGATATATTAAAATCTGAATAATATTAGTATATATAATAGTAATTATGACAAGAATACTACTAGATACATTGGGTTATTTCACTGAAATTCTAGTTACCTACAATATATTTTAAAGTACTTAGTGAAATCGCTTGAGGCTCAGTTGGTTAGTTCTTTAAAAAATAATACGAGAATATTTTACCTTGTATGTTACGTATTCGATTTTATGCCCTAACACAGGTTTGCTTAATTGGGCAATGCATTTTAAAATGTATGAAAAAAATATTGTAGCAAACTGTCTATTTTTTTGCACCACAAATATCATATATGTCTAAATAAATAAAAAATATAAAGAAATCATAATACACAGATATTTTCTCTTAAAATTTAGAATTTTAATTTAATACTTGCAATAACTGAAAAATGTTTTCTTGTAAAGTAGAATGCTTTAAAAACTACGGTAAATTTATAAGCGATATTTATAATCTGAGGTGATGAAACATTAATATTGTATGTATATATATATATATATATTGTGACATTACAAACTGATGTCACGTTCGAAATTGCTCCGTCACTTGTTTTAATGCCAAGTACCTCGTAATCACGAATAATTGATCTTACGTTGGTATAGCGATCTGTTTTGAAGGTTATAAAAACGATCATCATCTATGGTCAAAGTTACGCGGTTCACTGCTGCGGCCAGCGAGTCCAAGATGTAACCGTGAGCATCCAACGTAACCAAAGAGTAAATACTTTTATGTTATTCAATCACTAGTGCATAATTTACCATAATGTATTAATCTAATCGCATGGTGAATAATCTTTACAGAAAAAGAGACCTTTCCTTTTGGTTACATTTCACTACTTCAATTTCGGTGTCATTACTACCACGGGCTATATTACATTTTCTACAACTCGGCCTGGATGCAAACCAACTACAATGATGGCTCATGGAGATGGGATGCTATGATGGAATGTGCACGGACGAGCATGGTTTGAAGGTTATGCCATCTGATGTAACATTTCATCTTGTTGTCACCAGCCTGCATGAAGAACGTTAAACTCGCGCCCATCCCGACGAAATTAGGATTTGTTAATGTGAATTGTATTTGACTCTAACGTTATTTATGTTCATTTTTATGATTAGATTCCATTTTATAACAAATAACACCTTTTCATTTTTCTCCTCCAGGTATTACTAATAAATTTAGGTTCCAGTTTAGGATGGAGGCAGAATGTGAAAAACTAAGGTAGGTTTCTGAGGTGAAGAACTCGCAGATCTCGTGTTCACCACTAAATAACCGGTGAGAGGGTAGAACGCCGATCTTCACACTCACAATATACATATATATATTGTATATTGATCTCAGTTGAGTTTACGAAGAACAATATGATATTGGATCAGTCTATCAGTATCGTCTCTATCTAATATGTAAGTAAAGCAAAGCCTTAGGGCGGCACTTCCTATAAAGGGAAAATTTAAGATAAAAATAAAAAACCTAAAACAGTATGCATTTTAATATTTTATTTTATAAATCCTTAAAAAGCAGAAAATAATTAGTGTTTCGATAAATCGAAAACATATGTTAGAACTCAAGACCATTATGAGTTTAACTTCGAAAGTCATGAAATAGACATATCTTAGAGGCCTCTAAAAATTGAATTGAAATGTAAAAAAAAATTCATATATCTACCGACATACTGTAAATAAGTACATATTAAGAAATGGTGAAAATACAAAAGAGTATAGAAAATATAATTGATTTTTATCTGAAGGTTTAATAACAACTTACAGTTCAATATTGTATTTCAATTACTCAACAATCAACTCTATCAATTACTGCAGCATTATTTTGTTTTTGGCAATGAAGAAGAAATGCAACAATTGTCAGTGTTGCAAAATAAAGCTTTGAGAATAATACTCAGAAAAAATAGATATACTCAGATCAGAAAATATGCAAGCAGAAAATATATCCTCAATAAGAAAATATCGGCGGAATTTATACGAAAAATTTATACAAATCAACATAAGCAAGGGATAAACTGAAACTGCCATTCAGGAAGAAGGCCAAATCTCAGAAATCGATGATGTGTAGTGCGTTGAAGATTTTTAATGAAATGCCAGAAAACATAAGAAAGGGGAAGAAATTGAATAGATTTAAAGTGAATCTGATCAGATATGTAAAAGAAAAGACTTAAATTTTGTTTATATTAGAGCATATATAGTATGCACTATATTAAGAATTAAATAAATAAATAAAATTGTCGAGTTTATAGAAATATAAAGACAACATTTTCAAACTTGCCCAGGAGCGACACGCTGTTTAGGGATGGCCCTGCCAATTTAATTGCGTGTATATGTAATTATAACGCTATAATTACTATTATTATTTTTTAAGTATTCTTTTATAATTTTTCATAGTCACAAATTTCATCACTAGTAATTATGCGGCCTCACAAATAAAGGAACCTTTGATTATAGCCATGCGTGGCTTGATGACGCGCGACCAAACCACCAGAAATTGTCGAACATTGATTTCTAATGTTTTCACTCAAAACATGAGAGACCAAAGTCCCAAACTTCTGGACATTTCTCATTCAATGAAGATGGTATAGAGTTGTGTGACTACAACTCATCTGCTTAGCTAATTCTACAGTGTTTGAAGAGGATCTTCATGAATAATGTGGGTTTCAGGTCGAAATTACTGTCTTTGAAACGCAAAAACCATCGACGACCTGTCTTTTCATTCAAGGCATCATTACACTACGCTAATATCGCGAGCATCTTTGGCAACTTTGTTCCCTTGATTGAACACAAACAGAAGGAGGTGTCGCAAGTGCTCACTTTTGTCTACTTGACTTTCCATTTTAAAGGACTGTTATTAAATTAAATAATAAATGTAACATAAAATCGAACACAATATTTTGTAGAGCAGAAAACTTTCTTTCGAATGAAGTATATTAATTTGTTTTAGTTTTGGCGCGCATTTTTAAACATAAAAAAACGGACACTATTTATGTTAACACCTAATACATGTATGTGTGTGTGTATATATTTACAGGTGTCTTAAAAGTCACTACCTACTTTTTTTTAAATACTCAAATCATCACTAGAAGTAGGTACATGTGAGGCATAGCATTTTTTTTTAAATCCATTGTTATTGGTACAGGTGATTTTTGAAACATGCCGTAGTTAGGGAACTTCTAAAAAGAAATAAACAACTGCAATCGGTTAATAAGTAATTCCTATAAAAGATTTATATTTAGTTCGTTCCCTATACAGAACTCCGTTTCATCTCCTTCTAGATTTGATTTTTATAAAAAAATTACACGAAGTTCCATACTTCCGTATAAAAAGGCAACATATCTCTGCCTACTAAACGGAACGACGACCATCGATCACAAAAAATTATCTCTTTGAGATGAGAATCTCGATGAGAAAACTGTGTCATAAATGCGGAATACTACTCTGGATAGTTGACCTACCCTGTCTCCAAGATATTTTGAAATATGTACTCGTATGTTAGGCACCTCAGCACTCTTGAATTTTTTATGTTCAAACTTACATTAACATCAATAAACTTCAAATTGAAAGATCCTTAATTGCCCATATTCTTTGGAGGAACACTCTCGCAACGTAACGCTAATGTCGCTACATTGCAGTGCGTACGAGGTACAGGCATTACAATTCTGATAACATGCTTCGTACTCACAAAAATAAAAAACTTTTGGTATTTAATTTTTTTTACATCTTCCCTAATCAAAGTATGGTTTTGATACCATTGATGTTACATTAAATAGACAACCCAAGAGGCGTGAGAAATCCACCTTTATCTTCGCCACTTCTGCCACCCCTACCGCTACACGATGATAAATAAAACGGCATCAGGGCTAATTGTGGCACACAGGGTATTCATCCTACGCATTTTTACATATTTCATATTTTTATATTACTTTACAGTATATAATAATGTGTGACAGTATAATGTTGTTTTTTTCTTGTTTAAAATGAGAACAATGTTGAAGTCCCAGCGTGACTTTGTATGGTTTTTGACATCCAAGTCATGATATTCATATCTAAAATGCATTACAAACTTCACTACAATAACATTAGACAGTTCAATTATTATTTTTTTAATTGCCACACGAAGCATCAATATTGTTACTGTATTTCAAACACAGCTAAGCAAATAATGAAGCCTGTGTATCTTTTCCGCTCTTCCGAGATGAGAATCAAACACCCTACTTCTCTGTTACCAATCATTTCGCTCGACCAATCAATAATGTTATGTAAAAATATTATTATTATTACCAAACACAGTACGTGTAGCAAACTTATGCAAAATAATCACCATCGTCATTATTAGTCGTTTTCTGGCCATTCCTGAATGAAACCCTTCTGAGTGTCTCCCGTTTTTCTCTGCCTGTTGTTTTTTGCTGCCACATATTTCCCCAGAATTTTAATATACTGATACTTTGCTTTACGACCTAGATTTCGGAAAATTGGCCGTAAAGCGAAATGCCGTATAACGAATAATTTATCCATACAAATTGCATAGAATCTGTTACAATTACATAGAAAAATTATATTAATAAAAAATGTAATCTCGGGTCCATAATTACTGACGATGGTAGATGCGAGCCTGAAATTAAATGACGCATAGGTTTGGAGAAAACTTTTATGTTCAGACTTAATAAAATATGGAAAGACCGCGGTATTTCCAAAACATCAAACGTCAGGCTTGTACAGTCTTTGTTGCATTCTATATTTTTGTATTGTGTGTAATCATGGACCCTGAAGTCAAGGGAGATAAGACGGATTGATGCCTTTAAGATGTGGTGCTGGAGATACATGTTGCGCATACCATGAATGGCAAGACCCACGAATGTGTCCATTCTGCAGGAACTGAACATCAAAGACAGACATCTTGCGAGAAGCGAAGATATCTTGGAGAAGCTTGTTGTTGACGTCGAAGGAGGAAGAAGGAAGAAGTTGAACCGATTACGTGTAAGAGGCAACAGGCACTTTTCTGGCGATAGCCGTAAGGTCTACAGGATGCTGACAAAGTGAAGGAACATAGTGAAAAGGGCGAGAGTTCATGGAGATCATGGAAATAATGATCCTCAGTCATGAGGGCCCGACGTAGATAAATTAATAAAAAAAATATATATAAAACTAAAATGTTGAACGGTTCTAAACAGAACCTGAAGACGAATATTAAAATCGCGTGACATCGTGATGTCATCAGCTCTACCCGCCGTTGTGGAAGAACCCGGTAGAAAAAATTGGTGCATCATTTTTTTGACATTCTTTTTGCTGCTTTTAGCAGTTCTTTATTGCATTTAATGTCTGTTTTAATGCCTCTAAAAACTTTAACGCTGCGAAATTCGTCGGGATCAGTTTAAAGTTTATTTCTTGTTCGAAATGACGAGTGTATATCGAAAAAAAATTATTGAGAGCTAATTAATATCTTCTATTCCATTCTTACAATATCGCTATACTGCAATTCATGGATTAGATCTTATTCTGCCATCATACAGAGTGCATCAAAAAGAACTGCCTCATTTTGAATAAGCACAGCTACGCGTTGGGAGGTAGTAGAGTAGTGGGAGTGATGACATTGAACAGAATTTATACGTTTTTAGTGTCAGTTATGGCTACTTCTGGTGAGTATCGCGCTTTTGTTATAGAGGGGTTTATTAGAAATGGTCGGTCGCCGATAGCAACACAACGTGCATTTTGTATCATCTTTGCGCGCCCATTTTCAAAGAACGTAGTGCAGAAAGTGTTTGGTTTTAACAAGATGGTGCAACGGCCCACACATCTCGTCGTTCTCTTGAAGTCATCCAAGAAATGTTTCTCGCACACGTCGCATGGTGATGTCGGCTGGCCTCCACGATCGCCAGATTTGACACCTGTAATTTTTTTATTTGTGGCTACCTCAAATCAAAGGTATTCCGACATCGGTCCAACGATTGAGAAGCTCTGAAAGAGGCGATCACCCAGAAAGTTGCTGCCACTCCGAAAGAGGCTCACAAATGTAATGGTAGCTGTCACTTAAATAACGTTAAAAAAACTGCATTATGTGTATAAATGAAAAGAAATTTGTTGTGACTTTTTTGGTTTGGTATTTATTTTTAAATCGAGTTCTTTATGCCGCACCCTGTGTGTGAAGATTACAAGAATTATTGCTTTGAATTGTTTCATTATCACGCATTAAATGATTTCTTCTTTTATTATTATTATTGGACGATATACATTTAATTTCAGAATCAGAAGCGCTGTGCTGTTCTGTGGGTAAGTGGGACGACGTACTTGACTGACCCTCGATTGAGTGTACACGACGAAGAAATCGCACACACACATCCCTGATATTACATTTCTGCTGGACAAGTAGGAAAATGATCCCAGTGCACCCTTTCGCAAGCACGTTTATCCGATTAAATATGTATCATTTTAAAGCATTTCCTCTTTATGCAGTTCACTGATCTGACGTTTAATTGCAATACCTTTATTTATTTCACTGAACTTGGTTAATTAATTAGATTTATTATTTTCTAATTCCTCGTCGGTCCTTCACAACTGAGGATCGCGGTTTTGATGAACTATACGCCTCTTCTTTTCATTATACATTTTTAAATCTTTCATTCCTGAGTAGAAATTTTTTGCTGACATAGACCACCAAATATATAGACATGAACTAACGCAAATTTCTTGTCCCAGTATTTTCATTTTGGTGTCACCCACGTGATCACTTTGGTACCACTGACGCAATCAAATAGCTCCGATATAAAATATAATATGCATCATACAAAAAATACAAAGATTTAATTTTCGAATAGTAAATACTTTAACTGTTGCATATATGTATCATAAACTATCGAATTTATGTTTCCACTAAGAATGTGTGTAGAATGCCCCTCGTCCCGTAACTAATATTCCAAACCCCACTCCTATATATACACTTTATTTCATGTCTTTTCATTTATTGTCTGTGTATTGTTTTTTTTCATTTTGACTTTATCTTTATCATATTGACTCTCGGAGTTTATCGATTATCATTATTTTTAATGTTTGTCCTCTTTTTGTGAGTTTGCATTATTAATTTTTTTTTGCTAATGAAATTATATTTTGGGCATTAACTTCACAACATTGTTTGTCGAATTATCTCTGAATTTCATTTAAATAATATTTATATTAAATCTATACACTTTTTAAAGTGGTAATTTGGATCGTTTTGCACGACACCCTCATTCAAATATTGCCATACGTCATCAATTAAATATGCATTCGTATATATCATAAAGTACTCACGTAGCATGGATTTAGGATATACTGCCAATAGCAATGCTGTAGAAATACGGTGGACTGTATAGCAAGCAGAGGTTGTATTCATGTGAACTGGGACTGGGAAGAAATACTAATAATAAGTAAACATTAAACAAATCTTATAGATAGGAAATGATATATTATTAATCACATCTTAATAATAATAATCGGTATACAATCGACCTATAAATACATATCTACTTAATACATCAAATAAAATGTAATTTTCGTTTCTTTCGCAGAAACGCACGTTCCCGATTTTACTTAAAAAATCTAACAATATTAAAATGCATTTATAGAGCGAACTCGTAGAGGCGGTACCCGTAATTGTAACACTTAACGTAAAAGCTCCGGCTAAAAGCAGAGACCCTGTAAAATAAGCGAAGCTGCCCAAACTGGAAAACAATATACAATTGACCCTGACACGGCTAGCACGATGATGCACTTCGGCTCACTCAGTACTGATTCTGAGTAGGTAGCTGTTAGCTCATGTCATTGACTAAAAATGGATATAATAGTTTGATGAAATTTTATCTACATATTGATAAAGAGCCGTTATGATCGATGCATAGATATACATTAATATAATAAATATTCAACATAAGTCGGCACAATATTAATAGATTTTTTAAACGGATGCCAATAAGAATAACATTAAATCTGATGCAATAATTATGTTTACGAGCCGAACAATCGCTCCAGCGTGGCTGGACGAAACGAGACAGGACATTTAAAGACATATTGGCTTTGTGATGACATCGAACGACAGCTAAATGTAATAAATTTGTATTAGAATACCACAATATTATTCTGAAAAAACTACAACTTCACAATAATAATGTGTTCTCCCTAATATGTTTTATTTATTCATTACAGGTTAGGACGAATTAAGTAATTGTATTTTTGAAAAATTCGCAGGAAATATAAATCCCCCATAGTCGAGTTTATATCTTCTGCGAAAAAGTACGGTTGACCTATTTACTGGTGCCGAGGTTAAGTTTATAGAACTCCATAATCACATATGTGAAAATAGAACACTAAATATTTTATTCTACACGCCTTGTGAGAGCATTATCAATCTCTTGTAAAGGCATTAAGGGATTAATAATGCCCTCAAAAGACGAAACGCGTCTTAAGAAAATTAAACAAGTGGAATCAAAAAACAAGTGTTTTATTTTCACACATACGAATATTTCATAATAACGAATTATTTTCGAACGCGTCAAATAATTCCAAGAAGGACTTTTACACTCCGAAAATAATTATTTATCTTTTACCTGTGAAAACCTTAAATCAAACATATATATGATTGATTTAAGTATGATTTTGAGTATATATACACACAATTATTCAGAAATGTATTTCTAAAATAGTCACCACTTTATTATTAACGCATGTTTATTAAGAATACAAAAGGTGAAGGGCATAGCCCTATTACGCATCCACCTACATCTTTTCACTCGATTGTCACCTCGCTCACACTTCATCATTAAACATCCGAGAGTAATGCTTTGGGAATCGACATTATAATCTTTATCATCTTATAGATACTCATCAAAATAATATTTAAGATATAGTGGTAGTATGTACGTATTGTACATAGTTGAAACGCCTGATAGAACGCGGCGTGGCAGGCTGCACCGAAACGAGGGAGAGAGACGATTGTATAATCGAAAGATTTATCGAGAATATTCCAAGTGGATCAACGAACTTATCTGACCTAGAGAGAGACAGCTATGTATATCCGAGCGGCTGGTGAGTGACGGGCTCCAGCCATGGGATCTTTTCAAACTAATCTGCTTTCAAGGTGCCATTTCACATTATGTGGGTCGATTGCCTACGAAGCGAAAACGTCAACAAGTTGATGCCTAAACCAGCGAACCAGTTGTCTGATGTCAATTAATTACCCTATTTTCGACAGAAACAGTATAATGCTTTTGTTTTTCGCGACTTCAGTACTGCGATAATTTACCCAAATCTAAATCGCATATTTCCTTGTAAAATTCATAATATTCCACAATTCGCTCTTGCATTTAAAATTTGGAAAAATTCTAATCTAAACAGATCTTTTTTTAAATATTTTCTTTGAATATCCAAACTGAACCAGATTTCCTTATTATTTTTCCCACAAAATTCAAATGTATTTATTAACGATAAATTAACATCACATTTGTGACAATTATTTTTTAGAGACATCTACATTAACAATAGAATAGTTTTCTCGATCGCATTATTTTATAATATGTTGTCTTTTGTGACTTTAGTGACGTTTAAGTCTCTAAAAACTATAATACAAGACTTTCGCTACTATCCCGAGGGTAGTAACATGACAATTTTTCAAGATGTAAGAGAAACAGCTGAATACGAATGAATATATATATTTTTGAGAAACATACCGAGAGGTTAAAATAGGCAGAAGTGAGAAGTGAGAAGTTTTATTTTCTAGTGGGGATCAACCCGCGGCGCAGAAGCGAGTGCTCGCAGCTCGTAGGCCGAGAAGTCGATGACTCGCGCCGCTGGGAAGGGGCCAAGCCGGTACGTTGGCCCCGGTGACGTCACAGCCGAAAACTCCGCCGTTGTTGTCGTGTATAATCGTCCGAGGCACCGTTACACCCAATAAAACGAAGGCAAATCTGCTGAAAGCAATGGATTACTTTCTCGCGCGACGAGCGCAATTAGGAGAGTGGCCATTGTGGTCGTTGTGACCGTGGCTGCAGTTGAGGTGCGCGGTGGTTATCGCTGCGCGCCCATTGCGGCCACACTATCAATACCAATAGCAATGGGTCAATTATTATTCTATACAATCTTAGTTTTTCACAAACATCATATCATAATTATATTTCTTCTGGGTTTTTATCGTAACCGGTAGTTAATCCGCGGTAGTACAAATAACCCAAAAGAAACTCTATTGTCGTATTTATTCGAATCTTTGTGTTTTTATCTTAGAAATATTAATTAAGATTCAAGGTTCTTGAAAATATCGACTCCTATGACGTGTTTATAATGTTAGTGGCCGATTCTCAACTCCGGATCCCGTAGTTTTTACCTAAATACATATTATATTGATAAAAATTTTGTTGAACAAGTAAAACAACAATTGATTATTTAACAATGGCAAGTTTTAAAACAGAAAAGAATATTAAATAATCATTTTAGCAATGTCATATAACAAAAATTACATTACTTACATCTCAAGTATTATATTTCTCGTAATATGATTTTAGCTTTTAATATTTAAACTAATTGTTTTCTGATACTTACCAGTAAAATGAAACTGTGAAGACTCTGTAGATATTTAGATATTTTCTTATTAAATAAATGTCTATTAGATGAACATCAATAAAAGGTTAACAACTAACAAAGATCGGTAAATTTTGTAAAATAACCCACACATGTGAGGTATGGAATCAAAATCAAACGTCAGAGTTTTTATGGGTTTTGTGTTAAGTATTTGCAAATATAAAGCGAATTAATGTCTACAAGACTAGCCTATCGAAATTAGACAAATGTAGGCTGAATTTTATATAAAAGCGCATTTACAATTTGTTAGTTACTCCAATCGATAATTAATTCATTCAAACCCAGATAAATATGTTTTCAGAGTGTAGTATTTGGTCATATTACCTGTGGTTACTGGTCATTTTCAAAATGATTCCAAATATGGCGGTTGTGGTAGAATGATTTTTTGTATTTTACTCGAAAACAGGTAAAGTGGACACGTCTGCTTTTGATTCTGGACCTAACATATAAGACATATATGATCCATTATATTTGATAAAAATTAACGCTTCTTTGGTGTTTTTGATAATGTATATCATAAGTTTAATGACAGTATTTCTTGATGACTTATATAATCCATCCAACATAATAAAAATAATTATAATATATAAGTTGTATCAATGTGTCAAAAATGTAATAAAAATTAACTGTTTATTCTGGTGTCAGCTATCGGTTTTCTCAAAGGTATTTGAGATTCCGTAAAAACAAAGTAGATGGCTTTCAAATAATGGAACGATAGATGTATTAATTTGAAAAGTGTAATACATGGGTTCGAAAATTTGTCGTCAAAAGTACTGTCGCTGTAGCATAATTGGATAATAATAATAATAATAATAATACTAATATTTTTGATTCATAGTACTGTACAGTGTGTTATTATATTGTTATAATCAGATAACATTGCAGCAATGTAAGACATATATTTCGGTACCCTGCCTGCTACACTAGTATTTTACTATATTATAGCAGACAGTGCCTTTCCGGTATAGTAATAAACAAAGTGTAGTGTTCAATGTACAAATAATAAATATATATAAAGAATAAAGGAAGATGCGATTTTATGGAATATAAATACACAATGAACCTTTCCCGGATTGGAAAGAAATCCAGGTTCGAATCCCGGTAGCGCAAGAACAATATTTTTCGATAAAATTGATTTTATATGTACATCTTTGTAATTAATACATTTAATTAGTATTGAAAAATAATTATGTTGTTTATACAATTTTTAAGATAATTTGAGCTTTTTAATCAAGATGTTTTAAATTAAATAAAATTTACGGTTACCCGTTTATGTTCCATAACTAAAAACAATTGAATGTATATTTAATTGTTAGGGAATCTAGGTCATTTGTCAAATTTGATTAGAGGGCAGTAAGTATATGTCTATAATGCGACAAAGTAGTAGATTCATCACTTTACATTTGTTTTCATACGGCATTGTTTACTAATCATTAGTAACTAAATAACCGTTGCTACCGTTCACTTTATTTATCTAACTTGGATCGGATCGTAGTTGGACGAAGCCCAAAAGTTCAGTGGATATTCTGTGGTACTGGCACGAACCGAAAAACAATTTTTTTAAATATATTTTCTACTCTCTGATATCTGAAAAACAGTGTTTAGTAATTATTAATAGTGTTTAGTCTATTAATAGTAAATAAAATAATTAAATCTTCTAAGGTAATGGAGGAATCTAAAATTATGTTTTTCGGCCCTTTAATAATATTGTTTTATATATTTGGTTGTACTACAAAAGTGGCTAATATCGAGAATATGGTCCTTTCTCGGATTTTCGCGAAATATATTTTCTAAATAAATTTAAAATAAATTATTCGATGGTGTAAGTATTTAAAAATTATTTTATTTTTAAGTTTTAAATTTTCACCATACATTTGGACATATGAAACGCTTTATCTGTGGATATGACGAATTCACTCAAATCATCGACAAGTCAGTAATATTATGAGTACATACATTATTTTTTTTAAATGCACGTATTCTGTTATAATTTAATTTTTTACTATTTTAATTAAATTGCTTAATCGTTTTGGTTTGTTAGTTCAATTTTACAATCGGATGTTTGATTGCCGAGATACTCGGTACTCATAAGGTACTCAGTACTACATCATCGGTGCTCATCTAACAATCAGTACGACTTCTCAGACAGTCAAAAAGACTCCTTAGACAGAAATTGAAGAAGATTTTTAAAAATACTTTTATCGAACACATGTGTCAGTTGGCGCTTGGATGAATGCGATATTTAATACAATTATTTTTAATATCGTAATGATCTTAAGCTCCGTTGAACTCAAGTTCAAATTTATGGACATATTTAATTATCTTATGGGGTACCTGCTCGGAGATGCATCGATTCTGTACAATCATTTAGCTGGCATCTAATGAAGGTGCTGAACCAATAGCCTGCGGTGTTGCGCGGGTATAACTACAACAGCCACACTCACTGCGACTCACTGGGTCAAGACAGAACGTTGTGCCACTTACCTTGGTCTTGGCGGAATTATTGTACGCATGAAGCAAATGGAAGAATAGTGCAAAGTCGTGGCCGATTTGTACTGCGGTTATAATATACGGTTATGAAATTGAAACGGTGCATGAAGTAAGCTGATTGGCCAGGCCAGCTCGAAACAAAATGGAATTCGGTTTCAATACATACTTTTACTTGATAGAAATTTAGTGAATTGTGTACTTTATGACATGTAAAATACAGCTCAAAATTCGGGGTGGGTATTATTTTGTCTAGCATTATAAATATTTTCTTTTGAAATTAGCAAAATTAACTTTGTGGTTAAAATTCATTATTTTTATTTGTTTTCTTTGTTAACCTTCAAAACTGTATTCCCTAACAAAAACTCACAAAATTAATATTTCAATATTACCGATAGTTTCATACTGTAATGCTCCAACTTTTAAATTATGTTCATTTATTACTAAAACTATAAATAGACTGAATATTTTTCAACCAAAATACACTATACAAAATTCGTTTCAATTAATGGATATGTTAAATGATATGGATCTTTCCAACAATTTTAAACATGTTTCTTTTGATATTGTTAATTTGTTTACTAATGTACCTATTAATGAAAGTAAAATTTTAATTTCAAAATTTATCTAATTTACCTAATAATTTGGTAAAATATCTATGTCGTTTGTTAAACCTTTGTATGAACCAAAATTATTTTCAATTTAATAATATTATGTATAATCAAACAAAGGGTCTTCCTATGGGAGCACCCACAATAGCAGATATTTTTGTAGACAATTTGGAGAGGAATATTTTTGATTATGATTCTCCTTTGTTAAAAAATGTTTTGTTGTAGAAAAGATATATGGATGATATATTATGTATTTGATCAGATTCACAACGTCAACTATCTAAATTTTTAAATTTCATTAATTCATTTAATAATAAAATACAATTTACAATAAAAATGTAAAATAATTCGACCCTAAATTTTTTGGATCTAACATTGATTAAAAATAATAATAAAATTGAATTCAAAATTTTTAGAAAACCAACTTTTACAGATACTATCATACATAGTGAATATAATAATCCATTATCATACAAGCATTCAGGGTTCCACTCCATGATACAACGTTTAGTCAAAATTCCTATGTCAACATCCAATTTCAATATTGAATGGAATACAATTAAAAAAAATAGTAGTTAATAAAGGGTTTATTAGACACTATTTAAAAAAATAAAGTAAAAGAGAATAATTATCAAATTTTATATAAATCACATATGATAATAATGATTATTGACGTAGGATTTTATACATAAATAACTTTTCGAATCAAATATCTAAACACCTACCATGAAACATTAGATCGGCATTTTATACAAATAATAATATAGGAAATTTACTCATAAATTCTAAAGACAAAGATGATAAATTCAACAATTCTGGTGTCTGTAAACTTAGTTGCAAGGATTGTGATGCATTTTATATTGGTAAAATGGGCAGAAATTTTAATATAAGAGTAAAGGAGCATTTGAGATGTTTGAACAATTATGAGTTTTCAGAATTTTCTAATCATTTGATAGAAAATGATCATGGTTTTGATAAAAAATTGGGATTGTCAATTTTGCATGTAAACGGTGCTGGTCATAAATTAAATAATTTGGAATAGTTGGAAATAAATAAAGCGTGTAAAACTAATCAAAAAATTATAAACAACCAACTAAATTTAACTACGAGTCCCATTCTAAAAAGTTTTCCTAAAAATTATTCGAGTAAATTTGTATTAAGTAACAATTTGAGTTTGGTACTACATTAATTTTTTAAATAATTATTGTTTTTTAAAAATAGATTCTGGTAAAGAAACAACATATTTTGATTGGTATTGACATCCTAAAGAAGAAAATGGTATTTTTCGATACCGGTATATGTATTTAAACTCGATAAGGGGTTAATAAAACAAAGTTAACAAATAAAAATAATAAATATTATTATTTAAATATCTAGAAGTATCGTATTGGGTTGTTTATTATTTTTAAATTCCAAATAAGAACCGACATCCATGTCAGTCCCTCATGACTAAGCATTGCGATCTTCGTGAATCATCTTTTCCCGGCATCATGCAGACCTTAGGGCTCTCACCAGGGAAGTGTTTATTCCATTTTATATTCGGTCTGTCCAACTGCAGGGTGGGAGAATCTTTAATATATACTTATCTTTGAAAAATGTTACGTTTAAATTCAGCCGTTGTATTTATTTATTTATTTATTTATCAGACTTCATTGACTTTATTAATATAATATGATAAACAAAAGACACAATTATATTTTTTAGGAGAACACATGGCTCTGTCAAATGATGGAACGATTAAATGTATTAATATCAAAAAGGTAACATATAGGGTCGAAAATTGTCGCTAAAAATATTGTCGCTGTGGCTTAGTTGGATAAAGCACCTTCCCCGGTTAGGAAAGAGATCCAGGTTCGAATCCCGGTGGCGCAACAATAATATTTTTCGATTTAATTTATTTTATATGTATCTTTCTAATTAATATATTTAAATTAAGTATATACTCGTAGTTTATTGTGTGCGATGGAGTAGACTCCACCTCTGATATATATAGTATTGTCCTGGGTACTTAGACTGCAGTCTGTGTTAAATTAGCTTGTTTTTTTCGTGATGTGGTGTTTAATTCAAGAAAGACAATATTTTAATAAGACAATAATCATAATTTATACGCATTCTTTTTATCAATTTTTATATCTTAGTTTCTTAATGTATATTTGTAGAATTATTTAAATAATTTGATATAACTTTATTTTGATTCACAATATGTAATTATGGTTGTAATTTCATAAGAAATGGTAGATGTTTATGAATTCATCTTAAACAATTGATTTGTTATCTCAATACGGTTCATAATCCAAGAGAGGTAAGCAGGAATTCATTATATCCAACATGTAATAATAAATTAAAAACAAACCAATTTTCGCCACAATTTGTTTTTTAATTCTATATTAATAAACAACTTTTAACAAAGTAATTTTCCGTGTTGGCTCAATGATAAGATATATTATCCGTCAATATTTCTACCTACGCTATATTGCGATATCTTTGTACCTATGATTAAGCTTCTCTTACGAACGGTATTTGGGCTAAGCGGTGTTGTCCAAAGATAAATGGTATCCGATGATAATGCGGTCGCTAATAACTTCCATAAGTTCCATGCAAAGGAAAAAATGCTGGTCGCATTATTTATTTCGAAATTAAATTTCAATATATTTGTTTCGAAACAAAACTATTAGAGAACCAGAGAGACAACCTCAAGGAAGGAATTACCGCATTTTCTTCTTAATAATATAATCCAAGATGTTCCTGAATAATTTAAAGTGATATATAAAAACCATTTTTCTTCGTTGAAAGTGGAGTAAGACAGATTATATTGTTTGGCGCCGATATGAACTTTATAATGAAATGATCAATGAAAATAGCCTGCTTGCACTTCGCATCGGACACAGCGCAAAGCGGCCAACTTCAGCTACCGTACGTCAACTTTCATAATAATGCTAATACACTGTGAACTAACTCGCATTTGGCTTACTTATCTAAGAGAAAAGGCGAATGACCTGTTGGGAAATTCATACCGCGAATCACTTCACTTTGCGGTGAGTGCTAGACGCTCAAACGAAATGAGTCTTTCTGCTACTCGATCTTACAATCAACGGTTCTTGTTGAATTATACTTTGCATTGAGGTGACTGCAATTTGTGTGATATTTTCATAAAACATTGAAAAAAGTATATGGTTAAGGTGACGCTTGTTTGAAGTTCAAATGTGCGGTTTTTTCCAAGAGCTATAATGGATAAATAATGTTTGTAATATCAACTATTAGAAGATATAAGTAAAATTCATAATATTAATGAGAAAGTAGATTTATTATTGTGTATCACATGGGGTACACCACCATATTGAACATTTTAATACTGTTATTATTTTTCCAACGAAGGTGAACGAACAACAACAATAATAATTAGACAAAACGCTTTGTTTAAACCACTCTTTATTGATTATTCTACATGTTCGATACCTGTGGTATCTTCTTCAGAAAACAATGCATACTGAAATTTAAAAATACAAGCATAGATAAAAACAAAACTATAAAGTGGTATTTTTATTTGTTATTTTTTATTTTTTTATTATTTGCCAACATTGTTTTATTAACCACTTATTGAGTTTAAATACATCTACCGGTTTCGAAAAATACCATTTTCTTCTTCAAGATGTTAATACTGACTAAAAACATATATTATTGTTACTTTACCAGAATCTATTAAAAAAAAAAAACAATTATTTAAAAAATGAATTTAGTATCAAACTCAAATTGTTACTTAATGCAAATTTACTCAAATAATTTTTAGGAAAAAAATTAGAATGGAACTCGTAGTTAAATTTAATTGGTTGTATATAATTTTTTGATTAGTTTTACACGCTTTATTTATCTCCAACTATTCCAAATAATTTAATTTGTGACCAACACCGTTTACATGCAAAATTGACAATCCCAATTTTTTATCAAAACCATGATCATTTTCTATCAAATGATTAGAAAATTCTGAAAACTCATAATTGTTCAAACATCTCAAATGCTCCTTTACTCTTATATTAAAATTTCTACCCGTTTTACCAATATAAAATGCAGCACAATCCTTGCAACTAAGTTTACAGACACCAGAATTGTTAAATTTATCATCTTTGTCTTTAGAATTTATGAGTAAATTTTCTATATTATTATTTGTATAAAATGCCGATCTAATGTTTCATGGTAGGTGTTTAGATATTTGATTCGAAAAGTTATTTATGTATAAAATCCTACGCCAATAATCATTATTATCATGTGTGATTTATATAAAAATTGATAATTATTCTCTTTTACTTTATTTTTTTAAATAGTGTCTATTAAACCCTTTATTAACTACTAATTTTTTTTAATTGTATTCCATTCAATATTGAAATTGGATGTTGACATAAAAATTTTGACTAAACGATGTATCACGGAGTGAAACCCTGAATACTTGTGTGATAATAGATGATTATATTCACTATGTATGATAGTATCTGTAAAAGTTGGTTTTCTAAAAATTTTGAATTCAATTTTATTATTATTTTTAATCAATGTTAGATCCAAAAAAATTAGGGTCGAATTATTTTCCATTTCTAATGTAAATTGTATTTTATTATAAAATGAATAAGTGAAATTTAAAAATTTTGTTAGTTGACGTTGTGAATCTGACCAAATACATAATATATCATCCATATATCTTTTCCACAACAAAACATTTTTTAACAAAGGAGAATCATAATCAAAAATATTCCTCTCCAAATTGTCTACAAAAATATCTGCTATTGTGGGTGCTCGCATAGGAAGACCCTCTGTTTGATTATACATAATATTATTAAATTGAAAATAATTTTGGTTCATACAAAGGTTTAACAAACGACATAGATATTTTACCAAATTATTAGGTAAATTAGATGAATTTTGAAATTATATTTTACTATCATTAATAGGTACATTAATAAACAAGTTTAACATTGTTGGGAAGATTCATATCCTTTAACATATCTATTAATTTCAACTAATTTTTTATAGTGTATTTTGGTTTAAAAATATTACAAATATTTTGCTTCGATTATTTATTTATATGTAGACATATAAAATAATGTACAAAAAGTGGTTTAAACAAAGTATATTGTCTAATTATTAATATAAAATGAGGCCACAAAGTAATTTTGCAAATATTGAAAAAACAACAATAATAATAATGGTCTAACAATAATAATAATGATCATAACAATAATAATAATGGTACCTAAGCTATTATTTATTTGAAAAGATTCTCTACAATTCTGGTTTAAAAGCCGCTAATCAATATTAGACATGGGTCGGTACCACACAGATCATGCTTTTCATGGTCATCGGACTCGCGGGGATCTAAAACGAACATTTTCCTGTTCGTAGGTCGGTAGTCGATACTGGGTTGTCTGTGGCGTGCTAGCGATAATTCTTTGTGGAGGTTTATCGGACCATTAAAAAAATCATTTGAAAATAATGTACCGGCGGTGACTGGGTAGAAATTGATTTTTATCAATTATTGTATTACGCAGTTTGTGATACTAGCTGGATCCAGGCACAGCCCGCCTAACCGAAGGAACAAAATTAATAATGTCAAATCTTTTAAAGATCTCTTTAGATCCAACAATTACTCAAATTTATTAATTCAATTTAGTAATTTTAAAAAAATGTATTATAAATTATGTTTTAGATTTTAATGGTCCTTGATGAGTTTTTCGTATTCATTTTCTACTACTGAATATCACAATTTTTCTAAGAATCGCCAGAATATCATCACTCGGCATCTCCTGGGGGTATAATATTGATGATAGTTCATCAACGTTGACAAGTTTTAGTTATAGATAATTCATGATGATTCACAAGTAACAAAAATAATCAGTCATGACTAACTAAAACAATACATTTTTCAGGCAATTATGTGTTTTATAAATTTCACGTAAAATTTTCGATCGTTTATGAATAAAAAGTAGTAGAAATTATGAATATCGATTTGTAATGGGTGTAATTTGCTGTTTTCTTCTTTATCTGTTACATTTTTTTATTAATAATAATGAAATAATTTTGAACATAGTTATATCTTATTATTATTTTAAAGTGAAATAGAAAAAAAAACATATCACGTTACCCTCCATCACTTTCTTCCTCTGCATAAACGCTGACTCGGTAACAAATTCCTCGGGGTTCGAATAACGGTTGTCAAATCAGGTCTCAATCATAGGCATCAAGAATAGTTTTCAGATTTAAAAATAGAGCCTAAAGCATACAATTCTTGAGCCCAAATATTGCCTCCTACAGATTCAAGTGGTGGAATGAAACTATACTGGCATGAGGACCGGCTTCGGAATCGAGGATCTGTTTCAAGCTGCCATGGACAGATATTAATTTTAACGGGTGGTGGATAAATGTGGGTGGTCCTGAAACTACTATAGAGAGAAGATTACAACTGAGCACAAGCACGCCACTGGAATAAAAAAAGTATAATATTACAATAATCCCCCCCACCCCTCCTATCACTACTCAATTTAAAAACTACCTCTTTTAATATTGCATAATTTGTAATTTTTTGCTTTTATGAATTCTTTCTGCACTGCTCTCTTAACTGTCCTGCTTACTTTTAGGTGTACATTGTTCACATCAATACCACTAGTGTATGTAAAGTTCCCTGCGTTTTTTTTACTTGCTGCGCAGAATTGAATATTTTTGTGCCATTTTGTGTTTGACTAACACTGAGTCTAAAACAAGCTGAATATTTTGGACGGTGATTTTCCAATGAAATAAACAATAGACCGTATTAGGTACGAAATTCATAAAATATTTTGAAGCTAAGTTCCAAAAAGATTCATTGTGGTCCAGGATCAAGATTCTCGTGCAAACTTTGTGAGAGGGATGGCGAAAGTGGATATCGTGGGAGTTTTGTGTTGTAATAGTAGGAGGGTGTTTCAGTGGGAATGGGTGTTTATGAGGTGTGATGCAGTGAACCCCGGGGAAGAGTTTCCCGTGCAACGCATGGAGCATCAGCTAGTGTTTCATGTTATTTTTTTAATTAGAGAACTTGTGAATATTTGTTATCCGAAGACTTTTAAAAATTTCACAACATAATGCAACAAACTGTCGAGTACAAAAAATTCTCATATTTTTTTCAAATCATTTTTTTTATAAATAATTTGTGCAAATATGCAAAAGCGAACTAGTAAACAAGTAGATATGTTCATTGTATACAGGACAGTTATTGAAAAACCGTGTGTCGGTCGCCGTAACACTTACCGCGACTCACTAGTCACTCACTGCTAAAAGTTCATTAAACTTCTCGCTCTACGTCACCGCATTTCTTCGTTCGCAATGCAATCGCTACCGATCTCCGGACGGTCGTAAGTCAGAGATAAATTTGTTACGATTTACAGCCTTGTAATGATGTACCGCAAAGATCAACGTCTATCTCCAATATGAATGATAGTAGTGCGAATGCTGATGTTGTGTTCGGATCGGTTCTGCCTTTCTTCCGAAGAATCATACATAGCGCCTGATGGCTGATTGTAGGAAGTGCTGTGTGAAGAAAATGGCACACATGATCGGAAACTGACTGACTTCCAAGAAATCGTTTACAAGTATTACTCGTGGGTATTTTATCATATTGAGTAACGTTATATTTTAGATGATTCAGTTCTCAGGAATTATTTAGTTAAATGAAAAGCAGTCATCGAGAACAAAAACTAAGAAGGCTGATGGAAGATCATGTTCGCTTAAATAATTTAACGTTAGTATATATTTTTATTTTTAGAACGAGTAATTCTAATTTTAAAATAATATAGTAAAGTTCCAAATATTAACAAACACTAAATATTCAAATGCTTTCAGTTTTTTTTTTAAATTACAAGCTGTGTGGGTAAATATTTAAAACCTATAAGTAAAATGAATGAAAATAATGTAATATTTCTTTCTACATGCTGCATTTATGACTTAACTAATTTCAAACCTATATTTTGCGACTCGTCTTTTAAAACAGTAAACAAGAATTCCGTTATACCCCGGGGTCAGAGTCGAAAACCGAATATAGTAAAAAATTCGTAGCGTCGCAAGAATTGCAAAACAATAATCACACTTCAATAATTAAGCCTTGGAAACTGAAATTAAATCTCGCTTGACCGTCAAGTGTGTCTTAATAATGATTTTTAGCTTTGGCCAATTCGTCTCCCGCGAGGAAAGTATTGCGAATTGTGACCGAAAAGAAAGGTATTTTGCTGATGTCAAGTTTAGCAAACTGAGGTCGGACATCGAACTCTCTCTCACTGCATAGAGCAGGCCCCACCTAGATTCTAACTTACCGACCGACCCGTCGTGAAGCTGGCAGCTTCATCGTGATGATCACATTCATTTCCGCCAATCGGAAGTTATTGTAAGAATTATTATACTGGCAATTCATTACTTTTAAACCAATACATTAGTTCGCAGTTACTAAAGTAAACATATTTTGAAAAAAATAATATAATGTATCTTATTTATTATATTAATTATTAAGGTAGTAACCAACTTGCGCTCTGCCGATGGCACAATACAGCTCGCAAGCACTGTGATAGATCAACAATTACTGCTGAATCAAGTTGTGAGGGTATGTGTGATCTTCGGATTTAAACCAAACGCAAACAGAAGAAAACATACGCTCGCCATCACATTGAACAATGTTCCGTCTATTACTCTCGACGAAGGCGCGCACCTGAAATATTGTCAGCTCACTACGTCAATCATCGATAATCTGATTATGAAATAAAAAATATCAATTATTATAAAAACACATTCTTATTGTGATGTTGTAATTATTCAGAACGTGATATTTTAAATATGAATTAAATGTATTAATTAGAAAGATAAAATTGATTTTATATGTATATCTTTCTAATTAATACATTTAATAAGTATTTAAAAAATATCCAATAAATGTCTTCATAACTTAGCATACCTTAAATAATACCAATGAATGGCAAACTATGATTTTATATGACAAGACAAATTTTGTCGAAATAATATTTTTCTAGCATAATATGATCTATCTTATAAAATTGTCTACATTTAGTTTTATTAATACACAATTTACAGCGTTAAAAAATTGGTGTGGGAAAAACCGCTCATGAAAATTTTTACTGTGCTTGGCGCGCACCGTACCTCTCGTCTAACAGAGAACATTGAGAGTGAACGAAGGTCTTTTATTGCTGGAACTAAATTGGAGGAAATTTTTAAAATGTGTATTTTGGATGCTCTATAATAGATGGTATCTTTCTATTGATGTGAAATGCCGTATTGAGCCCATGCGACATTTCTCCGCTTGAAAATGATGTTTTTAGTCAAAAGCTTCCAAAGTGATTCGATATTACGTGTTTAACCATGATAATATGAGACTAAGTGGAAAAAAATGTTTGTTATATGCAGTCGGCGATGTGAAACTTAAGGCCGGCTCTGAGATCAGTAGTAAATTTTAACCATGGAAAGTTTTTACTGCAGTAACTTTTTACTATCTCTCGTGGTAAAAATCATTTGCAGGTTGTTTGAACGTCAAATTTACTATTGTCAAAGCATACATGAGATGTCTATAGACGGGACAAATAATTAAATATGCTTTATTTTATGTTTTATCAATAGATTTTTTCGCATCTGCGTTGTAAATCTGTCACTTTGGTAGTGAAATTTTTTCTGATTATTTTCTAATGTATATTATTCAACAAGATCATCATCGGACGGACTCTCATAATTAAAATAGCGGGATAATGAATGATTAATTGTCGTATACTACAACTTTTAAAGTATCAATGTGTCAGATGACTTTTAGAACAGCTGTAAAGAGTCCGCCATATTTAACCATCGATTCTTGTTTTTAATATTGAATATCGGAGAGTGAAATGAGTTTACTACGCGATGTACTTTCGATAGGAAAATATTTTTTTACCAACGATCAAACAACCCGTTTTCACAAAAAATCTGCTTTAGTGACTTTTTTTACTACTGATCACACAGCCGACCCTTAGTTGTAAGTGTTTTCACTTGGCACGCACGACTAGCAATCCTGAGTTATAGTGAGCCTTGATTTACATGACCAATCGGAATCATATTAATTAGCCGACAGATCTCGAGTGAGACAGAGAGCGGTAATATAGTCTACGGTTCGATGTGAGCTTAAAGCGCGTGGTGTCGGAAAGCTTAATAGTCGAGCCGACCGTCGGTAATGAGAAGAAAATGCTTGGGAACAGATTTCTATTCTGCACTGCAATGCGCGGAGAGAAAGAATTAATATAAACCAGTATTGCAGTGAGCCCCAATTATCCTATCTGACAGAGTTCAACGCGATACATTAGCGACTCTGGGGCATGTTTTTTTCCCGGGAAAATAAAATACCAAATTTGTCACTGAGATTTAAATAATGCTAACGAATGTTAAAAATCAATAGATTTTTTTTTTTAAAAAAACACATTTTTGCTGTGAAGTTACATTTTCAGAACATAGTTCTGTGCTATTTTTAACACAAATTAAATTAATCAACCTGAATCAGAATACAGAATCTTTCTAGTTAATTCATTTAATTTGTAATGATATTTTCCCTCATTTGAAAATGAACGAAAATACAACAAAATAGTGTTTAAACTGATATACTCGTATTTATATATATTTTTTAATTACACATTTTTCATCCATCTAAAAATATTGATACTTAAAAAGTGGTAAGTATTATAAATATTATTCTATTCATGGTTCGAGGAAGTTCGCACTTTTTACACAACATTTTTCATATAATAAAAATGAATTTATCTTACTACGTTACAACACTATTATCATAAATAATAATATAATAAAAGATATTAAATCGTCTACTTTTTAAACTTAACAAACTGCCAGTTTGTCATGATTTGAGTTTTGATTGCGGTTATTAACACGAATCAAACCGATAAACGAACTACTTAATCCGATAATTTTATCATACTACGAGTAAACTAGTTTGGAGATTTTTAATAATATTAATTTTGTATTGTTAATCAGGGAACCTCTGCATTTAAAATATTTATAATTTTTAAGGTATCGCGTATTTAAATAATCAAAGACCAGGCACATTGTTTAATATTTTGAAAGCTAAATCTTTTATGAGTTCTCTGATATGATATCAAAAATACCTGCTTTTACTTTATATACTCAAGATAATAAAAAATTTCAACAAATACTTAAAATACGAATCACCTTGTTTAAAGTCTTTACGAATTTGTAATTGAAGTTTCTCACCCCTTATTTTTCATAAATTATTTACACCTATATAATTCTTTGATTCTGTAATTACATTTGAACCAGTTGTACCAAAAGCGGCTGCCCTAGAGAGAAAGAGTCCAGCTGAGAGCCATTCTTTTGAATATGGTAAACTGTTAACAATGAGTGAAAATTACCTATTTAACAATATAAAATGCTTAAAGAATCTGATGAGTTGGATCTCCAAAATGACAAACTACGAAAAAAAATTTTGCGGAATATAATCATAGAATATCAGTTTTGAAACTAGCGAGTTAGTTTGATATTTCATGTAGGGTAACGGTAGTCAAAGTGAGAAGGGTTTCAAGTAGAAATAGTTTTTGAATAATCTAAAGTAACGCTACTTGAGTAGATTATTCCAGTTACACGCTACATTAATTTATTCACCCTCCATGTAAATAATATTGATAGTATTAAGGAGAACACATTCTTATTTGAAAGTTGTAATTATTCAGAACATAGTGATGTTTTTAATTCAAATTAAATATATTAATTAGAAAAATATACACATAAAATTAATTTGAAAATTTGAAAAGTGTAACATATAGGTTCGAAAATTTGCCGTCAATTCACTGTGGTGCTATATCATAATCGGTTAATGCACGTTTCCCGGATTGGAAGAGATCCAGATTCGAATCCCGGTAGGAACAACAATATATTTCGATAAAATCTTTCTAATTAATACATTTAATTTGTATTAATATTCATACTGCTTTTTCGCGGTTAATTTTTTTTTGTCTTTGAAAATCATTTTTAAATCTTATTTAATAATAATGTGTCAATATTTAAACTGCATTCCGAAAGGCATTGATTGGTGCATGATAACGATATTTTTTTTTATAATTATAATTAATATAATATATACGTGTACGTTGTTAAGGAATCTCGAATTGTATTCTTGTTGTTGGTGGTATTATTTATTTTGTATTATTAATTTTGCGACCGGTTAAATACTTATTAAATAAATCTCCGAGAAATGAATTTTCTCAATGTGTCCACAAGTATAGGCAAGCACTAGCGAGTACTAGCTAGCACTCACCAGCCAGTAGCACCTCTTGGTTGGAAATGTAGTGAGGTTATTGGCCCCGCTCCGTAACATACATTCTGTATGGAAAAATTGAAATCGTTCCACATTCACTAGGAATATATGTAAGTATCGCTCTAGTGCATCTATAATGTCGCTGTCCGAGTCTAGTCTCATTTTTTCACCACGCTGACGCGTACTATCTATTTATCCAATCGACAATATAATATTTATTTAATTAAATCTATGTAAAGCAGTCGAATGGGACAAGGATAGGGGCGCAAAAAATATTTACAAGTTCTTATATATAAATACCGATATTTTTTCATTTGTTTTTTTTTACTATTAATTGTGACAAAGTTTATACAAATTTATTTAAATTAGCAAAAAGTAATAATTGTTGCCAGATGCTGTGGGACATCGGTAGCCACTTTCTGACCACGGCCAATGTTTCCGCAATTAATAAAATGAAAAAAAAAACAGTTTATGTCGTGTCTATTGTGCCTTACGCCAAGCCCAATAAAAAATTAATGACAGTAAAACAAAATAATAAGCTTCAAATTATGCATTTTTTTAATGTATTAATCAATAAAATCAATTTTTCAATGTTAAAAATATAATTTATTATCAAAAAAAGGGAGGTACTCTAAGACAGTACAACCTAAAATAGAAATATTAATTATTTAAGTCCGTAAAATACCGTTTGGATAATAATAACATGTTACGACATGACAAATGTACAGCACGTATGACAGATGAAAACTGAAGTACCCAGTGGCATTATCTCACTGCAGTGGTGACATTTTCGGGAACTAGGTGGAGCTACTGACGACGGCCATTTCAAAATCATTAAATTATGATCCTATTGATGTTGATTATAAAATAACTAAAAGCAAACTTTTTTTCACTGAACAAAAGAAAATGTTGTGGTTTTGACTGAGTGTTTTTTTTTCTGCAAACTTCACATCATTCTATTTATAACAAACACCGGCCAGTGCATTTCTCTGTTCCCAGCGAACATCGTTGGGAATGGAAAAATCACATTTTCAGTATTTGTTTGAAAATCCTTCACGTAATAACTAAACGAAATAATTATTTTTATGAAAGGTTAACGTAGGAAATAGTTCTGCCAATTGCTTTTTGTTTTTCCCAAATTAAAAACCAATTCATGCACCTCGAACGCAAAGAACGACCATGAAATCAACACATTAAAAACAGTAAGATAGTTAAATTCGCGAATTAGTAAAAGAGGAAGTAGACACTTCAATGATTTGCACGAAGTTGTAAGCCCTTCTAATATTATTCTGTTGAAAAAACAGCATAAGTAATGACTCCATACAAAACGGATCAACCGAAAGGAATTTTCAATTGAGTAAATAGCCAATTGTATGACTTGAGTAATTCACTAGCTTAAAAGTATAAGATAGTAATGTGAATAGTCACAATGCGTGGATTGTAACTACAAACTGCAGCGGTGGGTTGTCGTGGTAGTTTTTAGAAATATTTAGAACTAACTTTTTAGAACAGCTATTTGCTTGTATGCACTGCACGCCCCTAATAAGTAAGTGGACCATACATAGTAAGTGAACCATTTTATTATCTTTACATCTGAACACATCGATATGCATTTTTGAGAATCGGTAGTGTCAAACTCTATGCTTGAGGGCCTTATTTGTAATCAATTTCTTCGGCAGACCTTTTCAGGTCGCCCTTACTTTTTAATGCTTCTAGATGTAAAGAGGTGACGAAATTATCAAAAAATTATTCTTCCCTTTCTCCACATACCCGTAGTCAGATCCAAGACCACGTGCTCACCGCTCACCAAGACCATAATCTTAAAATTGTATACAAACTTACATCTGTTTGTCTTTCCCTTGATAAACACGAAATTAAAAAGTATATCCTCTCTGGTCTGCAATTCACCACAATTTATATCTTCGCTTTATCAGTTTCATTGGCATACACTGTATGATTACTGATCTACCGTTAAATTTTATCATTGATTCGTTAACACTCACTTCCCTAGTACCGCTGTAAGATTTGTTGAGGGTCTCTATCTTCGATCTAAGTTTGTAAAGTTTATCTTTCCACTCACTTTTAATGCGCTGGCTATCATAACAGTGTATGAGTCTCACAATTGAAGTAAATCTATAACAAGTCATAGTTGAATAGACTACCGAGTTCAAATCGATTGCTGATGAATAGTAATCAAACAAATAATAGATATTTCATAGATACGAAACTGTTTTTTATTATATTTAATGGAAAGATATGGAAGTATGGGTAATTACAGAGCTTACTATCTATCTTCGGCTAGCTTAAGTGATTAAGTAAACCATTAATTGTGTGTTCTTGGACATATTCAAATATTGCTAATAATATATTATACTGGTCAAAATAATAAAATATATAAAAATTGATTTATCAGGCGTATTCTCGTATAATTTATTTTAAAAAAACATTTTACAAATAAATAATATTAGTTTAAATCATTTTTAAAATAATTAGGCTTTCATTGTGACATCTATGCTGTTTCAGGGAAACGAATATCAAATTTAGTCCATCGATGGCGATAGTGTAGTTGTACTCAAAGTGTTTTCACATAGTAACATATATACAACTTCCAAAAATTTGTTTGATATGAAGAATCATTAATGGGTGAGAATGGTGAACGTTATAATTGTATAAAGTGATCATTTAAGCCAGCCGAAGATTGGTTGTAAGCCCTGTAATTACCCATACTTCCATATATTTCCATTAAATATAATAAAAAATAGCTTCGTCTTTATGAGACATGAGGTGAATATCCAGTTATTGTGTTTTCTTGGACATATTCAAATATTGCTAATAGTAATCAGTCCACGCAGGTGTTGCATTATGTTCTATATTAAAATTCATACCAATAAAGGACAAGAATTCTTATTTTGTTAAGTTTAATATATTTCCCTTCTGCAATATTTATACATTTGATTCATATAATATAGATTTTATAAAAATCGTTAATCAATTGTACGAAAACATCGGTTGATCGGTCAATCACCAAATAATTCGTAACATTCCCTAAATAGGCATGGTGGAATGTTCTTTTCTTGATCTCTTTTCTTTTAATTTCGAAGAAAATTTTATATGGCAGTTCATGTAAAAGTTGACTTCAAAAACAAATGGTTCTAAATTTTTTGATACAGTGCAACAACAATATTTTTCGATAAAATTGATTTTATATGTACATATATCTTTCTAATTAACACATTTAATTTGTATTTAAATAAATATCACAGACTTATGTCCCGAATAATTACAACTTCACAATAAGAATGTATTCTCCTTAATAATATATGAGTTGTATTAATGTGTCCAAAATTTAATAAAACGAATTATTAATTCTGGTTCCGCATATCGGATTACTCATAGGTATTTAAGATTTCGTAAAAATAAATAAGATTGCTTTCAAATAATGGAACGATATATTTATCAATTTGAAAACTGCAATATATATGTTAGAAAATTTGTCGTCAATGCACTGTGTTGGTATAGCATAATCGGTTAATGCACGTACCCCGGATAGGAAGAGATCCAGGTTCGAATCCCGGTAGTAACAATAATATTTTTTTATAAAATTGATTTTATATTTATATCTTTCTAATTAATACATTTAATTTGTATTTAAAGGAATATAATTTAAATGTACTAAGATTTCCCTTTCACAATTTTTGTCAAAAAGTGTCCATTTAGTTCTTCATCATTTCCATCTGACTCAACTTCCGAACAGACTTCAATAATAATAATAATAATAATAATAATGGATAATTTGTATAGCGCCATTTTCGTAAAAACTTTCACCTCAAGGGCGCTTTACACATAATATGTTTTTTAAAATTAAAAAATCGTTTTTTTCACTTATGGAAATGATTTTTTGAAAAAGTGCGTTTTTAGTTTCTTCTTAAATAAAGTCTCTGATGCACTGTTTCTAATAACGGAGGGCAAAGAGTTCCACGTTTTTGGGCCTGCCACTGCGAATGCCCGTTCACTAAATTTAGACTTCTGGCAACGGCTGATCGGTTCTACAAACCTTCCTGCAGCTGAAGTATAGGCTGACCTGAGAGTTTGACGTCTACCATTCAAATTGTCTGGGATACAAAGTTCTTGAAGATATAGAGGCGCCATGTTGTGTGTCGCCTTGTACATCAACCAGCACAATTTAAATTCAACTCTTTCAGGGAATCGGAGCCAATGTAGCTGATGTAAAAGGGATGTTATATGAGAGAATTTGGAAACTCCATATATTATCAATATCTGGTATGTCTTCTTAACAAAACACTCTTAATATTATTCCCAGAAATTTCATTGTCATTTTTCTTCCCAATATTTTGTATTATAAAACATTAACCGAATCCCTGACGATACAAATTTGTACCACTGACAAAAATACATTTATCTGTATAGTACTCGACTTAAAAGCTAATATGTAATAATAATATGACAGTTTGAAAAAAAAAAATATATTTTCATGTTCGATAATCATCACTTATAAAACACAAATATCCGAACCTCAACTCTATCCATCCAGGTGTTACTTTTAGAAATTAACAATAAAAATGTCGCCTCTATAGAAAGATAATGTCTCAAATATATTTCCACGGGACAAAAATCACAAAATATATACTCACTCATAAAAAAATAGAGGTTTCATTTGACGGTACAAATTAGTACCGTCAGGGAGCAAAGGTCTCAGGTGGGCTCCAAAATCGTAAACAAAATTCGATGATCCACGGAAAAATCTGAGTTACTGATTGTTTGGGACATATATTTATTTTGAACGAAAATAATGCACTGTGCCTTCCGGCATCTATGCTTAATGCAACACTGATATTGCTTTAAGGTTCACCAAAACAAAACGTAGTTAATAATCCTAATTTCAACCTTGCGTAAAAATACCCGCTCGATTGATTAATTAACCCGTTACCCTCGTATATAAGATAATTGAACTTTGCAAATTTGTGTTAAAAAAACCACACACAAACATTTTTACTTTGCTCAACTCAGTTTGAGCGCACCAATACACCCGTCTTAGGGGAAATGTCGCTTATTGCAAAGAGCTAATAAATTTTTATTTCTTCTTTATCTCTTAAACAAATCTCCCTTCTACTTAGCAATATGATTAGTATTATTATCTGCTAAAAATTATTATATGTAAAATATACAATTGTACCTATATATACATAAATCCGATAGTTTATGACATATTTATACAATAATAAAAGTAATAACTCTTCGAAAATTCAATCTTTGTGTAAACAATACGTATTTTTTACATTATACGTATTACATTGTCAGCGTTTAAATTTTCGTTCCAATCGAGTCATATATTTTTAAAAAAGTCGCGGAGCTGTTTGATTGCGTGAGTGGTACCATAGTGATCACGTGAGTGACACCAAAATGAAAATATTGAAACAAATATGTTCCGTTAGTTCATATTTGATAGTCTGATTAAACACAGTATTTTCCCTTATGTCCAAATTATAGCGTCGCAACAATATCGAATGAATTTAAAATTAATTTTACTTTATTAAATTATACATGTCTATTTTAGGATTAAGTTCTAAATTTGAATGCGTCGTGGTCATCTATTCTGCTTCCACAGCGCGAACTCCTTCCTTCCACTAATTTTCGCTAGGGGTGTACATATAAAAGAAAAATAATTACTTAATTGAAAATACAATTTCACGTGCAATACGATAATGGCGCGTGTCACAAAAAGAGATAATTAATTAAGCATCATATTAGGTTTTATGTTCGGTTACATCATCATTCAACCAAAATGGCTTGAAAAGAATTTTTTATTATTTATGACTAGATTCACACTCGAGCGATTAATAAACTATGCGATTCGTAGCTGCTCGGGTCAAGGTAATGCTGCGAGTACACGTGGGAAGTGTTGTTTTTGAAGTTAGTCATATTGTTCATAGCACATACCTATATAGTTTAAAAAAGAGTGAGAAGTATTATGTACGTATTTCTTGTACGAGTCTCTATTTGAATATATTTATTAATTTATGCATTTTAGTCTGTAAATGGTGTATAACGCTGTGTGGTAAAGCAAGCTTTGAACTCTTTGAAGTAAAATATTATTTAACTAACTATAATGTTATGTTTTTAATAAAAACACATTTTTGTTGTGAAGTTGCAAATTCATAACATAGTATATATTTTTCAAGTTAATTAATTAAATTTGTATTATATCATTATGGCGCGAACAGACTGAGACACGATAAGATAAATTTCAGAGATTTAGTTAAGATAAATATTAGTACTATGTGTACGTGTTGAGATTTTGATATTCTCATATATCAGCTTAAGGGTGGTAGAAAGATACAAAAACTCAAACCCATTCGATTTAAGAGCGACAGACTGTTAACAAAAACTGGCGAGACGGCGAATCTAGAAAGGTACGCGGTAGACTGGAAAGCAGAGCGTTGTCTCCGAAGCATATTATCTAATCTAATATGCTTAAAGATTCTTATTTACGTACTTATTGTCATGCTGTTTCTCCGCAGGGATGGGTAGAAAGGATAGAATCCCACACTCCCGTGTCACCCACACATTCTTATCTAATTATTTGATTTCTCTATTGAATTACTTTTTTTTTTAAATTTGTTGCTGATAAAATTTTAGTTTACCTTAATTTAATATGTTAATTGCTTTAATTGAAAGGCAATCCTTGCCGTAAAACTGCTATGCAGTTTGGCAAAAAATTAAAATTGTTACGTAATATATATATGAAATAAAGTTGGAATAAAAAAAAACTTTCACACATTTCCCACACATGTTTTTAGGTGACCGCTTCTCCATCGCATTGTCTACATTGGTTCCGTTTTTGCCAATTCCAGGCTTCACTTCCATTCATTAGTGTTAGCACCAGAATACTATTATGCACCGCTAGTCTTGCTCCGTGTGACAAATTTCTGTCGGCGATAATTGCATTCAGAGCACCATTTTCTGTATTTATTTAAAATTGAAAATTCATGTATATTTAAGTTTATCTATTATTTCAAACACGAGTTTAAATATTCAAAACAGTAGCAATGTGTTGTCTCTAAAAGATTTACGATAACACTAGTTTAGGGTGTTATCATAAATTATCCGCTACCCACTAAGAGCAGCTTATTCTGTCAAAGAAATATCTATCTTTTCAGAACGTTTAGGCCAAGATCAAACAATAGGATTGTAATAAAATTTTATTACTTCATGGTTTGACTACTGTAAACTACCGTTATAAATTATTACGTATAAAAGCTATGCAAATCATCCCTAAAAAGAGAGTGTGGGAACTGAATAAGTTTTAAAAGAGAATATTGTTTCTAGATATTTTGTAAATATCACATGTCCTAATAATTGATCCCTCTAAGGTGTGCGAGACTTCTTTCATATGTCTCATTTTCATTTCTTTCTTTTTTAACAAGACTTCTTCTTCATGTGTCACCTTCTATTAAAAGTTGGCGACCATGTTACAGTATGTTCAGGAGCGTGCAGTGCATTCAAGCAAAAAGCTGTGCATTACTAAAAATTCTGGGAAACGAATATAAATTAAATAATTGGATTAACATAAACGGAAACATTATTTTACAATTAGCGCCATTTGTGTACCAGTGAAGACTTTAATTGTTTAGTTTTAAAAACCACCACGGCAACTGACCGCTGTACCCATGGCGTTCTTTTGTATTCGCCGCATCGAGCTATTTACATTACTCTATTCTGTCTTTAAGCTGGTGAATTACTTGAATCATATAATTGGTTATTTATTGATTTGAAAATTTCTTTTGGTTGATCCGTTTTGTATCGAGTCGTTACCTATGCTGTTTTTTTAACAGAATAACATTAAAAATCCTTACAACTGCATGCAAATCATTGAAGTGTCTACTTCCTCTTTTAATGATTCGCGAATTTTACTATCTTACTGTTTTTAACGTGTTGATTTCATGATTGTTCATTAAATTTGGTGCATGAAATGGTTTTTGATTTGGGAAAAACAAAAAACAATTGGCAAAACTATTTTCTACGTTAACCTTTAATAGAAATAATTATTTATTTTAGTTATTACGTGAAGTATTTTCAAACAATAACTTAATCATGTTCGGCCATAGAAAGTTTTCTTAAAAACATTCATACATTTTTTTATATGGGTAAGAGGGTATTATTTTTTTTAATTACAAATAAATACACGGTAAATTCGTATAAACGACGGATTAATTTGGTCTAAAGACGTTGGTTAAGCGAAAGTACATATGTTGTATTACATATATTTAATATGATTGTATAATATCATTGGTAACAGCATAACCTAAATCTATATCTACTGCACGCCACTGAGTATGTTGATATATCTTGTATAAGATCCCCAACATTTTGAACATTTAACAACTTTCCTAGGTTACACAGCCAAGATAATCTCTTTCTACCTACGCCTCTGCTGCCGTCTATCTTCCGCTGCATAATTAGTTGTAAAAGATTATATTTTTCAATGCAGAAAATATGTCCGATATATGTGAGCTATGTATGCATCTTAATACTTCTCCATTAGTAATGTAGTCAAGCCAGGCCAAGCTCTATCAGCAGCCCATGGGTGTGGTAATATTTTTCTTATTTTCCCCAGCGCACAGATTGCAGCATCGGTACATAAAATTACAAAGATTTTGTATGCGTACAACGTAATCCAAACTAAGAAGAAACATTAGACCTATATAACAGGTTACATTCAGATTGTACCATCTTTAATTAGAATATGATTAATAACCCTTTCATCAAAAATAGCAAAATTTTATGAAGTTTGATAACAGTTAAAAGTTTTAAAATCCATGATTTATATGCAGCACCTCGACTCACTCTATCTAATATAACGTCATATTCGTTCGTTCTGCGACTTATTTAAATTTTTACTATTTTTAAGAAAGAGAAAGTATTAATCCCAAGAAAAAATAATTAAAATAATTCTTCGCATTTTCAGTTCAACTTGTTTAATTTCATGAGACGCGTTTCGCCTTATGAGGGAATTATCAATCTAACCATTTTAAATTCAACCACTTGTATTTATAATACAAATAAAATGTATAAATTAGAATGATATATATATAAAATCAATTCATCGAAAAAATATTTTTTGTTGCTACCGGAATTTGAACCTGAACTTTTTCGTATTCGGGGAAACGCACTAACCGATTATGCTACACCAACTGAGTAAGTTGATGACAAATTTTCGAACTTATATGTTGCACTTTCAAATTGATTGGAGTTCTACAAACTTGTCTCCGAACTCTACTATCTAGTTAGTAGTCTACTCGATTTTTAGAAAATTTGAATGCTTTCTAATTTAAATATTATTTTTAGCAAATATATTATATATCGTATTATATTATTTTCTTATGTTTTGTCATCAAAATTAATCGTCATTCATGAAACAAACAAAAAAGTGTTTTCAACGACAAATATATCGACGAATATATCAACGACAATGATATCTTAAGATTTTTACTTTTTCAATAATCTTAATTGGTATTAAAAATTGATGGTAAGATTAAATTGATTTATAATTTTAAGATTGAATCACGTTTACAATTAAATCTCTGAGAGCCACTAAAGGCACATGTATACTGGATGCGTTACTCTAATTCACGCTTAAGATATATGGGCTGATGATTCATAAATCGCTAAACTGTCCTTGATGTGCACTCGAGTTGAATCTCCGAGACGAATCTCATCCGTGGACATGGGTCATTGTATTGTCACATAAGCTTGCTTATTTATAATACTATATATATATATATATATTACACTGAGATCACTTACTTTAAATATACCTTATACAAAGCAATCGTGAAAATCAAAATGAAAAGTAATATCTTTTAACTCACACGAAAAAAATTAAGATTGGATGAAAGATTTGGTTCACTAAATATGGAAAATTTTCAAATTTCCTTCCCTGGAGTTAAAATCTACTTTTTGTTTCAAATCGAACATCATCAAGAAAACATGATTACATAGTATCATTAAGGCAAAATTAATTCCATTAATAATGATAATAAATATTTAAATATTACTACGTCACATCCGGAACGATCGTATTGATAAATAAAACGATATATTTAGATAAAATGCCAAATTTATCTCTTCCACATGTTCAAGATACAGTTATGTCAGCCGTGACAAGTTTCTTAGGTTGTTTCCTGTGCCTCATGCCCGAACCCCTTTCCAAACAGAAGATTGCGCAACCTGTGTCGTAAATTACCGTAAACTCAGACAACAGAACTGTTTCATTTTTGAACGAGTACCGTTAGACTATTGAATTCTTTCTTTTCAATAGAACATATGTTTGTTAGCTGCACATTTCTAGCGACGCTATCTACGGTTACCGTTATAGCATTTACTACAACAGTTCATTTTTAAAGATATTTTAGTTTTTAGATACAAACAATGTTTTATCCCAGAGGCATCGTAAATATACAGGGTGAGCATTATGTTTCAGGCCGATATTGTTTTTAAATAACTAAGAAAAAATACACTATTTTTTATATTAATTTTTATTTATCAAAAACTTCATTTATTACAATTACGCATAAAGTATAACATTGGCCAAGTGGTAGCGGCATAAATGCGTGCCCTTTCAACCATATTTTTCATAACATTCTCGCACACTTGGCGTGTTATTTCAGTAATTTCTTTTCGAATATTGTCCTGTAGCATAGGAATTGTTATTAGCTTATTGTCGTAGATCTTTCTTTTCAAGTTCTTTCACATAAAATAGTCGGGAGCCGTCAATTCAGGTGATGGAGGAAGTCAGTACATATCACCACTTTTTGATATTATGCGGCCCCGAAAAGTTTCAACCATAGCTCAGACTGAGTGTGAGGTGGTACTGTCCTATTAAAACCACATGTGTTACAGGCCCAATCAACCCACATAGGTCACCAAGAAGTTTTTCAACATGTGACGATAGCGATCACCATTAATGGCAACAGCATTTCCATTATTATTTAGATATAATGTTTTAATAACTTCAACACATTTTTGTAGCATTAAATGCTTTATAATAAATTGTATTTAACTACTCTTTACGACTACCGAATGCAAATTGACAAATATCTGCCAAACCAGAATGGCTGCCAAATAAAATCGGCCTGGAACATAATATTCACCTGTACAATATATTACAATCTACCTCAGTATTCTCCTTCAACCACGACAATGCTGAAACCCATTTCTTAGTACATTTTGAGTACGACAAAATATGACAATTACCATTTGAACTTCTAGATCAAAAATATTTTACAGTAAATATGTACGTTTGAGTTTATTATACGTAATTAATTATATTTATATTAATATTACATCGGACGTTTTTTGCTGTGAGAAAAACAGCAACGGAGATTGCGTGGATTGTCTGTGACGCGAAGAGTTCATAAAACTTTTACGGAGAAACTGTGAAAGTGATTTTTTCGCGAATGAAATTTGTTTGTTTGTAAGTTGGGTATGTTGCTGAGTCACGTGAGTATGA
This sequence comes from Eubasilissa splendida, assembly GCA_031772225.1. Lineage (NCBI taxonomy): Eukaryota > Metazoa > Arthropoda > Insecta > Trichoptera > Phryganeidae > Eubasilissa > Eubasilissa splendida. Next base: position 37,568,276 of record CM062845.1, read on the forward strand.
TTCCGACAAGCTAGAGATGATACATTCCCTCGCGTCAGAAAACAAACGTGACCTATTTTCTATTCTTAAAATGTGTTCGGTGAATCATTTGATACCGAATCTTTTGCTGTTGTTTGGGGACGTCTGTAAAATTCAATCTTCAAAGATTCATCATACGCGTCGATCCTTCAGGACTGAAAATCGCGATTTCTATGCATGCATTTCCGCGCATTCTCGCACTACTGAAAGAGTACAAAATAAATTTCTGTATTTTTTAAATTATAAACTGAATATACCACAAGAGCAATTAAATCATGATTTTATCTTATGTTCAACGATCTTATTAAAGCTGAGTGAAAATTATTTTGTTTATTTAAGAATTTTCATCATAAAATTGATAGCCCAGATGCATTGCAGCTAATCATCTTTCACGTACCTGTTTGAAATACTAGAATTATTTTAACATACTATTACTATAACAATACTGAGACGGTTGCTTAGTTAAATTCTCCTTTACACAGAATTCAAAACCTGAATAATGGGTACACATATGTATGGAGTATCCATCCACGTCGATCCCTCATGACTGGTTCGCTGTTTCTACGAACTCCCGCCCTCTTGACTATCCTGTTTTCTTCCTCCTATTTTCTTGGCATCCTGGACTGCCACCAAAGAAGTTCCTGTTACTTTTTACACTTGGTCGGTCCAACGGGTGCGGGATTTTCTTCTTCCTCTTCATCCTTCAACGTGCCTTTCTTGCAAAATGATATTCAAGAATGATACGCGCAACATTAGCATGTCTCCAACACCACATCTCAGTGGCATCAATCCGTCTTCTCCTCCTTGCCTTCACGATCTATCACATCATATAAAAATGTAGAATGCACCAGAGACTACAAGCCTGACCTTCGTTGTTTTGGAAATACTGCGTTCTTTCCATATTTTGTCAAGTTTCGCCATATCTATGCGTTGTTTCATTTCTGTCGCAGTTACCGTCGTCAGTGATAAGGAACCTGAGATAATTGAAACCCTTGACAATTTGAAGGTCTCGAAGGGCGTCATCTGTTGGTGGAAGCTGGTTATGTCAATCAATGACCATTAGCTTTGTTTTTTCCTAGTTTAGATCAATGCCCAATTTTCTGTCGTGAGAGTATACGTTAAAAATTAGTGGTGATATTATTGAGCCTTGCGGTACTCCTGCTAGTAATGGTCGTAAGGACGAAAGGATATCTTCTAGTTTGACTCTAAATTTCTTATCGCTCTAACTTGGATTATGTTACGGAGAATACCTGCTAGGTCTGCTTTACAGAGTAGGCCGTTGTGCCATACTCTGCCGAATGCTTTACTGACGTCTACGGACGAGACTGTCATAATTTGTCTTTTCGTGATTTTTGAGTGATTTATTTACTCTACAACGCGAAGGAGCTGATGTGATACCGAGTGTTTACGTAGGAAACCGTGTTGAAAATCTGGGATTAGAGATTTTTCATCCGCGTACTGCGAGAGTCTATTAACTATTGTTGAGTCGAAGATTTTATCTGAGCATGGGAGTAGGCTAATAGGGATTTGGATTACATCTGTAAGCTTGACGGCAAAGGGGAAGTAATCCTAAGCGAAGTGATGCATTGTAAATGGCTGTGAAGGCACAAATTACCTTTAATGGAAAGCTTTTGAGGATCTGATTCGTAATTGTGTCAGGGCCGGGGGCTTTTTTTATTATTACTGCGATTTCCTGCGGGGTGGTGAATTTGACCCTAGGTCCTTCGGGGACTGAAGCTAGGATGGTTTCCACATGTGCATCGACTGTGGCTGCAAAGACGGGGTCACTGGCTTTGTTTAAAGTAAATTTTTCCTCAAGGCTATCTGCGAAGGTCTCTGCCCTGTCTGCAGTGGCCCTAAAAAGACGTATACGCTTTTTTGGTTTTCTTAAGGATTTAGCCACTTTACAACAGGTGTTACGGTATCATTTAATGAAGTTAAAAAGTCTTCTTATTGTTTAATTGAATTTATTTGAAGTGTTCATGTATCTATAAAAATCTATAAATATTAAAATCCTTCTTACACAACACCTGACAGGAGATTTGTGAATATTTTTATACCTGTGTATTCATATTAATATTTAGTTACCTTTTATAATCATTTTGCGTAAACCAGTTCGAAATATATATGAAACAATATATGTGAAACATAATAAATACGTACTTCATTTCGCCTTCCATCACTGATGAAATCTATATTCATTATTTTTATAAAATAAATCAAGGCCACTTGGACCTCTCAGCACGCTGCAATTTTGCTCACTTCTTCACTTTAAAAGTATAATTTATTATTTACAGAATGCATAAAAATATAGATCACAGTTTACATAGTTACTCGTAATGACTAGCATAATACTTATTTATCTTATTTTTTTACTCAGGCAATCCACCCTATAAGAGTGATTTGTGCTATTAATCAAGTTAAAACTACATTTTGTAATGTAAGTACAATAGAATGTTAGCGAATAGTATATATCAAAAGTCAATACTATTCTTATGAGATCACTGTAACAAAAAAATGTGATCCGCGACGGTAAACAAAAAAGACACGGTCGTGGGTCTCCTCCTCCGCGCCATACTCACATCTCAGACTGCGTATTAAATTTATCTGGCAATGAACATTTTCATTCTACAGATATTTGAAATTGTTATCTTGGACGCTCTCCTTTTAGAGAACCAGTAAGTGCGGAGAATAAATCTTTGAATGATTTTGAGATGATTTATTGTGTGTGATTATTTGGATCAATTCATTGTTAAGTCCAGATAGTATCCGTACGCTTTTTTACAATACTGAATCTGTCATTCATCGGAATTGTTGAGGGAACACTCCGGAAAGAGTTGCATCTTTGGCCAGTTTATCAGCACATTCATTCCTCTGAATTCTATTATGTGCAGATATCCATACGAAGGACACGGATTTATTGTTGACGTACAAATTAAATTGGGAGCGATTGATGGAGTAGATTATCTAGATGTCTAGTCAAACTATCATGTTAGCAGAAAGGGATTCAAGAGTAATATAGCTAAATATTTATCCGTGAATAGCTGTGATGATAAAATTGAAAAAACAAGATTTAATATAATAATATCAATACGTAATTAATGTTAATAATATAACCTACGCTTCAGTGTAGAGCAATGGCCTCCTGAGATCATAATATTACACAATCATCCATACATAATTACGTAATACACCACAATGTCGACCCACGGCATATTTATCAATGTTCCGATACAAAGTCATAGATACTTACCTACAGTGCCTATATACACATTCAAAATAGTCATTCGAAACTCGTTGAGGAGTTGCAATTTTTTCATTCTAATCATTTTACTGGATCATGTTTTCATGTGTTTTGAAATATTATTTTAAAGAATTAATGAAAAAGTAACTTGTGCGTATATTTCTTCTTTTTTTTCCATATTTTTTATAGTAGTGGATAACCATGCATACTAAGCTCTAGAAGACATTAAAGCTTACGTAATCAAGCTCCAAAAATGATTACAGACGGGCTCGCTCCTCTCCGCAGATTTCATTTGCAACGCAACGACCTCTAATTCCTTTTTTGCTGAGCTGAGACCGTTCAAGGCCAAAATTCGTTCATTGCTCCATGAGAAAGATGAAATCTGCTATTGCCGAAAAGAAACTAAAAGCATGTAAGGATTTTTAGACTACTACTACGTATAGCTTTTTAAATACCTTTATTCTTTTATCGAGCATGAATTTGAGAACGAAAAATAATTTTTAAAAACATATTTCTTTTAATTTGTAGGATCATGTAAACGCCAATTCAAATTTCGTAAGACATCAGTAGAATGAAAATTCATCTCACAGCGTACGTACAGCATGTAGTATACATAGTACAATTGGCCGCTGGTTGAAATTAGTTTCTTTAAAAAGCTATTTTGCTAAAAACAAATAAACGGACTAATTATATGTTTAACTAATAACACAAATCAAAACACTAACATCTGACAAAACATTAAGAAGAGTCATTGATTATTTTTCCGAGTGTCTCAGTCTTAGGGAAGATCCCAGAGACCGGGCAAGCGAGAAACTTAAACGCATATTCAAATAGAAAAACTTTCGTCCTTTCCTGGTCATCATAATCCGAAGATCGACCTTTTCCTGACTTGTCGCCTATTAACTAACCACTCTCGGCGAGCTCTTTCGTTAATCGTTCCTTCACCGAAAACATCGTTAAGATCGCGAAATGATTCGGCATCTTTCCACCCTTCCTCGCAGCGGTACAGCATAATGTGGCGTATATGTGGGTGGTTTTCAATGCGCATTTTAATTTCCTAACCCTTTTAAAGAATTATATTATTATAAATGTCAATTAAACGTCAAATTAAAAAAAAAACATCGTGAAAAAAACCTAATACATATATATTAATTTAATAATTAATTAATGTATAACAACAAAATAATATACAAATAATAAGGTAAAAACACTTTGTTTAAACCACTATTTATTGATAAATCAACTTATTTAGATACCTATAGTATCTTCTTCAAGAAATAATGTATACTAAAACTAAAAATGCAAGCATAGATAAAAACAATGAAAATATAAGTGATGGGTAACTATATAGGAACTACTATGAATACAAATTTTATCTTTATTTCTCGTCCTATTAAATTTCCCGTAAGCATTCCCTGATAAAGTGGAATGCAATCCCAAATTTACGATGCATATTGTGTATTCTAAAGTAATTAAAATACAGTAGATAGAATCCTGAGACTGTTGAAAACTGATAATTTTAACTAAAAATTGTTTAAACACAATACATATAACATTCTTCTTGAAGTATGTAAGTTAATAAATTGAATAAAAATTGTTTCGTAAAAAAAGAGTATACAATGTATATTTGGTAGAAATAAGAAAATGTTATTTTACGTATCTTAGTACACAGAAGGTTAATTATGATGACTGATAATGTTTATTTTCTGTTGATAATTTGAGATTTTTAATCCATGTGCATGCAATGATTTATAATGACTTTTTTTTTCGTGGCTTACCCATTCAACGGATGTTGGCAATAATGTTAGCTATCGTCACCTTATTTACTGCTACCCATTGCCTCAGGTTCCTTAGCCATGATGTTCTGCTTTTTTCAGGGCCCCGATTTTCAGCAATCATTCCCTACGTTATAAGATGCAAGATATGAAACTTTTCTGGATGTCTCATTTAGATGTCCAAAAAATTGAAGCTTCCGGATTTTTAAATTTTCTTTATTCAACCGAAATATAACATCTTTATTCGTAATCCAATCCATTAATTGTAACTAACTTAGCACAATTATTGTTTCACTTTCATTATGATTTTTGTTTTAATATGTATGTTTTCCTAATAAAATAAAATAAAATAAAATACTAATAATCATAAATTGAAATAAAAAGAAAAAGGCTTTCCATTAAAAAATGATTCAGATTACTTCTATGCAAATAAATGTACAGTAAAATACAATGTACTCATGTTTATACCGTTACGTTAGTACCACGAGGTAGGCCCTACATTTCAGATAACGCCTGGCTCAGATAGTGTGGCCGAAACAAGTCCCTTCCGCCCTTGACAGATTTATAGTATTTTACAACACTTGATTTTACAGTAGACGAGGTAATCGTAACAATAATTTCTCAATTATTCCGGTGGATTCGGCATATTGCCCGAAAGTGGTAACTTTTTTAAAATGTAAAATCTTGAACATATTGCATAAATCAGGGTTGTCCACAACACGGCCCGCGGTGCAATTTTCTGCTCCCCATCTGTGGGTTCTGATTTTCACTAGCGATAAAAAAAACTAACAATTTGAATCGAACGCGTAACAGATTTTCTAATTCTAGCTCTAATCGATAATCTCCATATTGTTCATTTTGTTTTGTGTTTTCACGTGACTATTCGTATTAACAAGTATTTTTCAAATATTTGATGTGTTCTCACACTGTCGTAACTGTACATATTTAATTTAATCTTAATTTGCAATCAGATTTTTATACCGATAGAAGGAAAAATAAGGTGATTTTTTTTTTATAATACTAATGGAGAGCTACTCAAAATTGAGGAACATCGAACTCAAGATGTGGCTCAGCGGTACATACCTTTGCGAAACCATTTTAAAACTATGAAATCAATTAAATCAATGTTTATTGACACATAAATCTTTTTCAAATTTACTGCGATTGGCAATTCCAAGTATCGAATGATACCGACCCACCTCAGAGTCGTCATTAAAATGAGATAAACAATTAGTGTTCCTTGCTCACTGCTTCAATCAAAACTTTGATAAGCACCACGACTTAATTTTCTTACGAAATATTGGAAGTGCTCGCTGTCTGTAATAAACGGTACAGTAATATAATATTATATATTTTATTTATTTTTCTGGATGCAGCATTCGGATAAATATTTATTTTTAATATTTAAGGCTAGACTGGCCCTGATATAAATAATATGCGATTCCTAACAGCCCTCGAGTGTACTGTATACATACATATATACAATAACAAGATACAAATAATTTCTTTAATGAAAATCGAAACATTAAAAATTTACCGAGACTTAAAAATATGAGCTGTTTAATTAGAAATATTGTTTTCTCTCACTTTCGTCGTTTTTAGTTAATCTAAATATTTGTGTTGGTAAATATAAATAAATAAAATAATTGTTTACACGAATAGTGTAAGTGCCTATTTGAAATTAAGTAAATAAATAATAAACTATTATTTTTCCATACATGGTAAAATATATTGAGTAAAGTCGCCCACACACGTAATATGTCTTCCACGCGTTCTACTTATCTGTCGCAATTTTTTTTATCAGAAAGTGCATTTACCTATAGTGTGTGAAGGAGATAGCAACTTTTATTGTCTCTGTTGGTACCTGCTCTGAGCATCGCTCTTCCTCGTTGTTCATTGTCAAGGTAAAACGATCGTTAAGCGCGATTATAGCAGAGCGCATAATCGCGCCGGACGCTCACGATGTCGGCGGAGTGGTCGACCGTAACCGTGAATATAATCCACGGCTGCAGCCCGCAATCGAAGTGGCTCTCAAACGGGGGGCTCCGTTTTGACGTGGGGAAACAAAAAGATTAATGAAGAAAAATTAAATTCTAAATTGGGCTAAATATACTTATTTGTCATTTATTTTTAACACGCAAGAAATTACAATTGATCATATACTCGTATATATGTATATATTTTACTAGTTTATTTATTTTTCTTATAAGGTATGCAGATGAAATACAATTTTTGTAATATTTATTTTAAGCAAAGATAGTAGAAAGATAAACAAGAATGATCTTGAATTAGAATTGACACAGACGTTGGTATAAAAACACGATATTAATTTATTATTATTGCATGTAGTATTATACTCGTAAAATCAAGTATTGTCTATTTTCTAGCATTACTGTTGCTGAATAATAGAAAAGACAAAACTAATTTAGTTACGATTTTTTTAAATAAATTCAATCAATGTTATGTCATTTGCCAATTTATTTTATATATTTAAATATACAATTCTAACCCTTACCACTTTTATAATATATATTTTGTAAATATTCGTGTTACTATCCTTTTTTTTAAAGGTTCATATTATTCTCAAGACACGTGGGAAAATTGATTAGTGGATAAGTATATTGGGACTAAATAATAAATCTCAGGGTAGAATTTATTTTAATAATCTGCCATTAATATTGGATAATTTTATAGCTCCATCTTCGTAAAAACTCTCACCTCCAGGGCGCTTTAGACATAAACTATTTATTTTGTGCGACACTATCTTTGAATTTAAAATAAAAAATTGTTTTTAAGGAGAACACATTCTTATTGTGAAGTTGCAATTTTTCGGAACATAGGTCTGTTATATTTTTATTAGAAATGAAATGTGTAAATTAAAAAGATTTACATATAAAATCAATTTATAGAAAAAGTTTTATTTTTGTTGCTACCGAGATTCGAACCTGGATCTTTTCCTATCCGTGGAAATGCATTAACTGATTACACTACACCAACATACAAATTTTCTAACTTATCACTTTCAAATTGATACATCTGTCGTTCCATTATTTGAAAGCCATCTTCTTTATATTTTGGATCCAGGTAGCAACAAAAATATTTTTTAGATAAATTGATTTATCGAATATATCTTTCTAATTGATGCATTTAATATGATGTCCTTGGGATTGTATAGTTGTGTGTGTGAGTGTGTGTGTGAATGCCGCACCGCTTGGCGTTTGTGCGGGGTTATAAAGAACGACGCATTTCTCTCTCTGCGTGTCCATCGGCATTATTGTTTGATTTGTACTAGTGATATACCTTGTAACTAAATTGTATCTTACTGTAATAAACGTGTAATTGTTACAAAGATTATTTCTTGGACCTTCTCATTACGAGCTGTATACTGAAGGCGTATTTTGAAGACAAGTATGTAACATTTAATTTGTATTAAAAATTGTTATTTGAACTCATGGAAATGATTTTTTTTAAATGAGCGTTTTTAGTCTCTATTTAAATAACGTCTCTGATGCACTGTTTCTTATGACGGAGGGTAAAGAGTTCCACGTTTTGGGTCTGCCATCGCAAATACCCGTTCACTGAACTTAAGCTTCTGACAACGGCTAGTCGGTCCTATTAGTACAATACGGCTATATTTATATACATTAATCAACATGTCAAATATCACCTTTGCTGTGAAATATTCAATCGGCTGTATACCAGGTGCGGTCGCTTCATACATGCTTTGGATGCTCCGCATCTCTTTTACTGTTGACTTTTTGTTTCTAACCGAAAACAGCACTGCTGCAAATAAATTCGTGCTGTCCTTTAGAAGCCAGTCATAACACATACTACAACATGGCGCGCGCATGTCGAAATACATATACATTATTAACTTATGAACAGATTTCAGCAACAGTGGATTCTATCATTCGTTACGTATCCACAAAGTCAATGTCTTCGAACATATACGCATTCGTATACGCGTTCGTCTACATCTGTATATGCATTCGTTAACAGCATCCAATGTTCAAAAAACGACTTTGGATTTAATGCACAGAACAACGTCCTACATATTACTAAGCAAGTGAAATGTTTAGAGAAATTTGTTTTTGACAGTTCGGCTCGAATACTTGAAGCCAAATCATTAAAATATTTAATATAGGTATAAACTTATTATTCAGCATCCCTTCTACAAAAAGTCACCGACCGCCACTGGTGAAGAAATCTACGTGTGTGTGTGAAAAGTCTGACAAATATTATGGAGAAATTTTATCGAATGACATATTTTTTATTTTAAATACATGACATGACAAAAGAAGCCGTCCACTGCCATTTTTATTTTAATTAGATATTTCGCGAACGTATCGAGCACGGAGCCCGCGGTTGGCGGCCCCTCTCCGCGGGACGTAACGGGTCCTCCGAGGGGCCCCGTAACAGCAGACGTAACGCCGCTGGCTCGGTTCGTTCACCCGGGCCGCGGAGCCCGGGCCGCCCGCCCTGCCGCTCAGTGCGCTGCCGAGCCCCGGCCCGTGGACACCCCGCAGACGTGACGCGCACCTCGTGTCGGAAGCATCGCTCTATTGCCGGAAGATAACGAGCCGTACCGGCAGTCATTGAACTTGAACTCGCGACAACCGCGACGCGCCATATGACGGTTGCGCCAATATTTGCAGTGACAAAGAGTGACATCTAAATCATTTTTTTAAAAGTGAACGATTTAAAAAAAAACTTTCATGTGACAGATTCTTTCGTTTGTGCAAATTTTCAAAAGTGTGTTGTGATATTGAATAAACTGTGGGCTTGTACGTTTAATGTACCCCGCCGCCACATCCGAGTGACCTTGATGCCGGGATCACCCGCGTGATCGTACTGACAACTCGCTTGTGAGTGATGCCTGTGAGATGATTTTTAGTTAAGGTTGTGCAGTCAGTTATTGGATTATTGCTAACGGAATGGATTAACTAGGTTTAAATGAAGATCAACATTCTGGATACCCTACATTTCTCGTGTTCGCCCCGATTGAATACATCGCAACGGAAGGTGAGAATTGTCATGTTGATTAATGCACACTTGGTGTAAATATTTTGTAGATCGCTAACGATAAAAATTATAAAACTGCGCTGTGACCTCCTGGACAGTGCGCAAATCGTCGGTGCGAGATTCAACAGGACGGTAAAGCAGGAAACCTCACACTGGCGTTTCTACTACGTATTGTACTTTTTTTAAGCCACCACAAATACACGTGAAAATATGTGTAAAGTTTTATTCGCTTTCATATTTGATATGTATACGGGTATGTATCATTTAATAATTCTTTCTAATATCGTTTACCTTGTGATGCTAGTACAATCTACAGGAAAATGAACATTCATTTACATGTCAAACCATTTTTATTATGTAAACAAATCTTTAAAACGAATCGAAAAGACGAAATCCTTGTGACGCAATAGAGTTCATCAAGTTCAAGGTTTGGCGAAGTAGATGAGCAGTCGCGCAGATTCCGCTGTTCCGGTGCTAGCGGCGCGGCCGTGCCCCGCGCCGGCGCATCACCATATTCCTCCCGAAATAACTTCTCAAGGACGTAGGACTGCGCTTCATTTTCAGATCACGTTTCTTCGCAGCTCCTGAATTAATCGACTCGGAAGTCAGGTTTCGTTTTGAAACCCTTCCCGTCGCCATAATATTACCTTATTTATTTTAATGATTCATTATTTGCGTATCAATTAGTGTGCGAAACGTAAGCTTTCATCGAGTGATTGACCTTCAGAACCGATAATGATCATAATAAAATTGAGTTTATTCTGATTCTATAAAATAACGGTTTCAAAACTAGTGTCAGCTTCAATTAATTATGTTTTCGTCAAAGTCCAAAGAGCTTATTCCATGCCGTAAAGCTGCCATTCTGATAAATAACTCGAGTACATTATTAACAATTTCAGCGTCGCTGTGACACCTTTCCAGGGAAAATAATTTTTAAACATTCGCCAATTCGCGAAGCGACGTAGGTCGGAAGAGCGCTTATCGCTTGCCACGCTGAAGAAGATGTATATTTGGCAATGACACTAAGCCGGTGTGATATAACAATATTCGGGGCCGTCAAACTCGTGAAAACTCGGTCGTTGAACTGCCGCGGTTCGATGAGAGCGACTGCCAAGCGAAAGTAGACTCTAATATCTCGATACTTAAGACTATATTTGTAGTTTACACTTTTGATGATGGATATTTTTCCTAAACAAAAGATTTTTTCACACGATGATGTGTTTGAGATCTGCGTATTTTAATTTAGGAAGGATAGCAAATGAATTTGTGGATATTAATTAATCTTCCTCATTCCTTTTTAATTCATTATTTTTTCATACGCATTTCCCGATTTTAAGAGATATGTTGCTAGTTTCATTGTTTTTTTTTCAAAATAGAGTAAGTCTCTAACTCCATTATTTTCAGAGTCAAAGTCGACCACTAATTTTTATGTTTTTATCGGCTGAGATTCTTTATTATTTTATGTAGGTACTTTTTACATATACCTACAGCAACAAAAATTGAAATACGTTAGACAAATAAATTTAGGAAAATACCTTATATAAGGACCAAATAGAATTTATAAATATTACTCTCAGGGTAACATGGTGGAAGGAGGTTAGCTCTTAATCGCTATAATTAATACAATTTTCTTCTGTATTGTAACCGAAAAATTGCTCACATTATACAAGTGTGGCTTGGTGTAGACTATCGAAAAGTCGTATATTTGATCTTCGTCCCCGGAGAGCATCAAATTATTTCTCTTCTTCAGCGTATACAATATTTTTTTAAATAATGAAATACTGACGTCACTCGTTTCCGTACAGATACGCAGCCGTAACAAAAATGTTATCTGTTGTAAATGATGACATTGGAGAAAATTGTTTAATTATTAGTGTAATTAACATCGTATCTATTCAATTAAAATAACATTACAAAACCACTCACATAGTTATCACTCTGTTGCCATTGAACCGCAGCCGGTAGACGTCAACTGGCGCGGCGGCGGGAGAACCAGTTGTGGAGCCTGAGCAACGGTGCTTCCACAGTCACCAACCTCTCGTCTTCTTCCTCGTTCCTAGCGCCTGTTGACACACGCACACATACGACTTAACCATCATTGTACCGTTTAACGCACGATTTGAACATCTTTGAAACTTTTTTGTATATACCAAATTACAGAAGGTTACTGACGATGGACGGCTGGCAGATGGTTGACAATTTATATTTTTTAATAGAGATGAATACAGTCTCGACAAAGCGCCTCCGTTTTCTCTCGTCTTGTGTTGTTTCTGTACTTAATGCCCAATCTATCTTCATAAAACACTTGCATTAACTGAATATACGTCACATCAATATTCTTACCATTTTCAAGCCTTTGTACATTAACAATCGAACTAACTATCGAGCCTCCCGGTACGAGGCTCGATAGTTAACCTATCGTCTAACCGCTAGATTAATGACCACATCAACTGCATTTTGATTATCTCGCTTTGGGTTTTGAGTGGCAAAAAAAACAAGTAAAACGAAAAATTGTATATATACAGTTATTAATGCTACTTGAATAACAAAAGAGCGCCAGAAGCGGGCGGGGGTTGTAGATGTTTGCAACTTATTTTATCAGTTCCACATACAATGCTTACGTAACGCGAATTATACAATTAATAAACAAAAGCTAATGTAAAAAAATATATATTTTAGTTTGAGATAATGTGAGATTTGAATATAGACCATCCTGCGCCCTGCCAAGTGCTGTCTTTATTTACTTTTAGATACAATACAAGGTACATATCAATATTACAAATAAACAGATAATAAAATGTTACGTAAGGAAGGACATAAGCCAGCTACTTGAATAGTAAATAAATTCAATAATAAGTAACTCAAATAGTAACTACAAACTCAAGTAAATGGCCTTGTTCCGGTTAGAGAATGTTTCTCTTGAGTTTTTCTTCGGCTCACAAATTATAGCATTGGACCTTAAAATTAAACAAAACATATTTTGCGCACACAATGATTAAAATAATGAACGTTAGGTATAGCTAAATTTTAATTTTTCAGAAAAATTAGTCCTATAAAATTTATGGCATTTAAGATCCATCATTTTTTAAATTACTTTGAATGCATGGTGCATGGGCCCGTGAAATTTATTATTTTTATTATTATTATAATTATAAAAGATATATTTTTGTTTTCATGAAAATAATAATATATAATAACCAATTTATGCCATCGGTAATATTACTTAAAAAGCTCGATTTGGTCAACTCAACTCAACAAACCCAAACATTATCTAGTGCTTATATTATAATATATTACACATATTCGACAAAGATCTGCAATTATTTTATGCAATACAAAAAATAAAATTATAAATTAAATAAAAAAATCGGTACTTCCGCCTCGTGTATATGTAGCTATTTAAGTTTTATTGATTTAAATTTAAAAACAAAATATTATTACTGTATTTTTGAATTTCATCAGCAATTCAATAATTCGCTTCATACAAGATCGACGATTATTGAGGCTTCTAACAGGACCAGTATCTGGTATACCTGGTCGTGCCAAGTTTTCTGTGGACGTTCTCTACTTCTGGTACCATCAACACTTACGTCATATATCTTTCTTATCATTCTCTTCTCATTTATCCGTTCCATTCATGATGTATTATACTTACGTATATGTATCGTATAGATAGGTACATAAATAAATGACTAGTCCTCGTGATAATAATTCGTCCATAAATCTTACTAATGTATAGGGTATGTATAAATAATCAAGAACATTTAATTGAAATGAAATTTGTTTCTTATCATATTTTCATTATCAGTATTATTAACTAGTGTAGTGCGAAGCTTATTTGAATATATGAACTGCAGGTGCTTAGCAGGCAAATACTCTGTGTATACATTACATATTCATATGTTATCAAAAGTTTTCCGGTGAGCTTTTCATTGAATAGGATAACAGTATTCACGTTATGAACGAATTTAGAGAAAATAAAAATATTTGCCACATTATGTATAGCTTTTTAAAAGTTAAGTTAAGTTAAGTTGAAACCATTTTATTATAAATATATATGTTTTAGTTAAAACTCTTACATTGTATGGCAGGAATGCAGGACTCGCATTATGTAGTGCGCGCGGCCGCTTCACGGGTGGCAGGAGGACGGGGGGTGGGGGTGGCAGGAGGAGGAGGCACTCTTCCCGCTTTACTTGTTTTCGGTGGTCAAAGGTCGTCGACCTCGGATGGATACATTAACTAAACCAAAATAATAAAGTTTTCATTCGCTTAGATTACCACTCGACTATTTGCAAATACGAAGGAATACAACTTTTTTACAGAATTTTAGCAATGAAATGAAAAATTGACTTTTATTTATTGTTATTATGTTTAGTTTGTAGAACTCCATGTTTATTTTTTATGAAATTTAAAAAAAATATTGTTAAATGATAAATGCCACAGAAAAAGAATATGAATATACATCGCCTTTACCGAAACCACCTAATTACCCATAGAGGAAGGGGTAACTAAATTCACCTAAATAAGTCGATTGTAAGTGGTTTATCAACAGTTTGAAGATGGCTGTTAACTGCCGAATAGCTGTAACATCTACATAATGCTCAACGCAAACTAAGAGAACTCAATAATAATATTTATTAAAATTTAATTTTTTAAATTTCATAAAAAGGAAAAGGAAAGAAATTATAAGAATAAACAATTGAAAATGGAAAATCACTTTTTGTTTGTGTATTTTTTGCTAAAGAAAAATTATACGAAAACAGACGTCATGTTTTAAATTAAAATTACTCAATTATAGGTTTTCTCAATGACGCAGACAAGTATTTCATTTATCGGCGGCAACGTCGTGAGGAATAACATCTTATATTTAAAATAATTTTATAATTTAGCAAATTTTTAGTTGAGCATATTTTTCATTTGTGTAGCAGGTATTTTACAAATACGTTCGTATTTCGTATATATCGTAATATTTTGAAATACGTTCGTTTGTGAATGACGAAAATTTTTTTTTTTATTCGTGATATATATTCTTATAAATCATGAACAGCCTCAAATAACACCTGATTTTCTAACAAGATATTATAGTTTGCCTTAATAATTTAACTTTAGTAAGCTTGCTTTTTTTAATATTTAAAAACAATACTAGTAATCCTATTTTTTTTACCATTTATTTATGCGTAAAGATTAGGCACGCTCTCCTCAAGAGCGCTCCATGGGACTGTTTGAATGCCAATCAATATTTCTACAACAAAAAACCGTTTACTTGTGTGTTTTTATTTAATAAAATAGAGATGCGTAAATGAAATACATGTCATATTTGAAATACTAATTAAATATAAAAATTAGAAAGATATACATATAAAGACATCAACCTGATTACTAAACAAATGCATTACAGCTAGAATAGCCACAATATATTATTTTTTCCTAAAAAATTGTCAAACTGAGTTTAACATAACTTCTAAAATGTTGCAACCCAAATATAATTAAATTTTAATCTCAATTACTTTGAACGTGCATACGGTAATCGTAAAACATTCAACCCACATTTACTCTGCTTATTACAGTAAGAAAAATATTTAGTTCGATATAGGAATAACAACAGTATGTGTGAAATACCTGTTAGATCACTGAGTATTCTTTTATCGCTCAACAAAAAATCCCCCACGTCACAGGTGACGACCGAAATCAGGTATGATAAGAACACAGATATCGCCCTTGTGCACCCTGTCGATAGGGACAGTTTCGTTCAAAACTTCGGCGCGTAAGATATTTGGGACCGTTTTTTGTTAGCCCGACCTAACGGTACCGTCGGCTACTTTAATAAAAAAAATGGTTCCATCTCTGATGAAATATATTTTACAATTTACGAATATATTATTTCAAAACCATTAAATTGAAATTGTTTTGTATAAAATAAATGTAAATGTATTTATTGCTTTTGCTTAATTTTAAATTAATTAAAATATCACATTTTTGTGTCACGTGTATCATTTTATGAAAAAGTTTGTTTTAATTATTATGTATATTAATTATTAAATGGTAAGCCTAATTTCACGATAATATTTTATATAATTTCATGATAATTTATTTTTTGTTTTATAATTTGCGTATATTTTAAAACTGTTTAATATATTACTAATATAACCGAATCACTACTAATTGGTGTCTGGGTTACGTTACGTGATACGTTTTTACACGACGATACGGCTTAAAAGCATATGATTACTTGATAAAAATGTTGACACTGTGTAGCCGAAGATAATAGGTTCGAGTATGAATAAGAATGTTGTGTTCATTTCATCGTCAGAGGCAACACCTCATCGTTTGTAGACTTCGTTTGAAAATACATTATATTTCCTCACATGTGAAAAAATATATAAGTAAATACAAGTAAAACGTACATATACCAGAATGTAGTTTAGTACGTAAAATAAATTGTATCGCATACATCCATATGTATATATATATATATATTACGTCTCCCCGTTTATTTTCTATGACTTTCTGTACGTCTAGAATGTCTAGGATGTAGTGTCATTATAACTATATAATGCTTGATTAAACGGCCCGGTCTGTGAGACGCCAGCGGAGCAAAAACGAACGTGTTTTTAAAGTTAGGTTAAGATAATGACTTATTATTATTATTTATAAGAAAATAGTAATAAATGTACTAAATATAATGTAAAAGAAGTACGGTATATTATCCACACTTATCTGCGTACACAATGAAAAAAAAATATATCGATTGGTAGGTACATCGAAATATGTTATATTAAATTCTGGAATCGAGAACCAGCCTGTTTTTTGTTAACTAAGAATAAGAAACTGTTATCATTCAAAGAGATATTTTAAAAGTTGGAAATAAACATTGAACTATCGGTAGTCATTGTAAATAAAAGAGAGGCTATGTTACGGCGTCCACCAGACATTACACTAAACATCTGCCTCGGCCTGTGGCCCTGATGGTCGAGATTAACTATTCTTCGCTACTAAATATATCAGTACAGTAATTTACACTATTTTTTTCCGTGCATACTTGGGGAGTAGAGAAACACAACGACAAATGTCCTGCATGCGAACTCGTATGGATGAATCGTTTTATATTCAGTTGTGTATCGACAGCCGTGATGCGAAACGTATTTCAAACTGTTTTGTTCATATCCTCCCATTCGCCTATTTTGCTGAGAACATGGCTCCCAGCATTAAGAAGTTAGATGCCTTAACTTCTCGGCGGAACTTCTTGAGCGGTTGAAAAAATAATATTAAAGAACTTAAATAAAATATATTCTTCAATAATGGCAATAGTACTAAGTGGCAACATATTATATTAATAATAATAAAAAACTTTGTTTATACCACTGTTTATTAATAAATCGACATGTTTCATTACCTATGATCCCTTCTTCAGGATACAATGAATACTCAAATTAAAATTGAAAGCATAGATAAAAATAAAACTATAAATGTAAGTGGTGGGTAACTAATGTGAAAACAAATTTAAAAGGTGACTATTAGCAAAAAGGATTTGGTTATTTATAATTTATCTAATTATAAATTGTATTTGTATGTAAAATTTCTAAACACTTATTATTTTTATTTGTTAACTTTGTTTTATTGAGTTTAAATACATCTACCGGTTCGAAAAATATTATTTATTTATATTATTAATTTAACTACAAGTCCTATTCTAAAAAAATTTCCTAAAAATTATTCGAGTAATTTTGTATGCAGTAACAATTTGAGTTAGGTAAAAAAAAATTTTTTTTTTAAATAATTATTGCTTTTAAAAATAGATTCTCTTAAGAAACAATAATATATGTTTTTGATTAGTATTGACATCCTGAAGAAGAAAATTATATTTTTCGAAACCGGTAGACGTATTTAAACTCAATAAGTGGTTAATAAAACATAGTTAACAAATAAATATAATAAATTTTAACCACAAAATTAATTTTATTAAAATTAATTAATTAAAGAATGGTTTGTTTCCAAAAGATTATCGTCGAATTCAGAATAGTTGTTGCTATTTAGATATTTTTTGTGTATGCTAGCATTTTTAATTTTAGTATACATTGTATCCTGAAGAAGGAACCATTGGTCTTAAAACATGTTGATTAATAAGCAGTGGTATAAATAAAGTTTATTATTGTTATTAAATAAAATATAATGATTTTTTTTGTAAATACCTACATACGTATCTAATACCAAAGGTTATCTTTTCTTTCATTTGACTATGAAAGACACATTCGTATTTTTTATTTTGACTGTATATTTTTCGTAACGATTTGTTAACTACAAGACTAAGATTTAAGAAAATAATGTAAACATCGAGCTGAGTACTATTAAAATTAAGAATTTTAATTTTACTCACACAACATCAGAATCCTAATGGCCCGTGTCCACGAAGGTCTCGCAATGTGGCTTTGATTTCTGAAAATCATTACAGGTACGTACTGGATGTGTCATTCTAATCCGTGAGCAAAACACATACGAAGATGATTCATAATTCATCATGAGCAATATTCCCTTTAATTATGAATCACGGTGTGCCCATAAAAAATATTTTGTGCAATTTTAAGATCCAATGATATTATTTGTGTGCTGGGGGAGAAAATAATAAAAACATTACAATACCAGTATAAGGCTACTGGTAGGGCCTGGGTTCATTACTATTGTATTAAACCCATAAATAATTCAAAATAACTAATAACATCATTAAAGAGAACACATTCTTATTGTGAAGTAGTAATTATTCAGAACATAGGTCTGTGATGTTTTAAATACTAATTTAATGTATTAATTATAAATGTATACATATAAAATCAATTTAACTAATAACAACTATCAAAGAAAACTGATTACATTCTCCGCAATTAAAAATATGAAATTCTGCAGCTCACTATGCAGGGGAAAATAGAAGGCAGCAGAGGCCGAGTATGTAGTAAGATCTGATTATCTCGGCTGCATTACCTCAGAAAGTGATTCAATGCCCAAAATGTTAATGATCATTTACAGAATCAAATAACATAACAAAAGAAGTCTTGTTAATAATTGTGTGCGCGTGCACACCCGCACACCTCAAAGGGAACATTGGCCATAATAGAACAGAATTCATTTCAAGAAATTTAAAAAAAACATCAACTACCTAAAATGACCGGTTGAAATAATTTTACAAAACAAAATACGATTTCAATGCCAAATCACTGATTTGTGTTTTTTTAATAATGGCCACAAGGGGTACCTACCGGCCCCTCGTGTGCTACTCTTTCTATTATATATACAAACACCTGAATGGCTCAACCACTTGTGCTTGCGATCGGTCGCCGCGTTCTGAGTAACCACCGCAGTCCGCCGGAAGGTGCGACCCGACCGAACCCGACGAAAGTGGTACACACGCGAGGCGTCCACCGCTTTCTACTCTGAGCACTCGTATTGAACGCCACTCTAAACGAATCGACTGTTTGGGTTTGTGTTACTGCCTATTGTGGTGAGCAGGAAAGCACACGGTACCGTTATAATGCTTTTACCTGTCTTTACCTTGCTCGACCGGGCGCAGTCGCGGAGCACTTCAAGAAATGTGAAGGCGATGAATAGAAAGAGGTTTAACATTCACTCACACCGCAAATTCTTAAAAGATGATCCACGCATGTTTCTACATGATATCACCGTTCGCTCACCAAAATACAATAGCGACACGGTGGAATGCTAGATATTGATGGTACTCACATTCACATGATACATCAAATTTGAAATGTTTTATTATTGCAGCACTTCGTATTGTACATTTGTCACCGGAAAGGGACATACAAGTTTTTAGAAGATTTCGCCATTCAAACATTAATATTGACTTGACACCTGTTGTAAGCTTTTCAGAACACATTTTTGTTGTAAATTTGCATTTTCACAACATAGTTCTGTGGTATTTTAATACTAATTAAATTAATTAACTAAAAAGATAAACAAAAAAAAAACAGTCTACCGAAAAAATATATTTATTAAAAATATAAATCAAATTTATATTACGGTGAATCTCGAATAAATTTTAAATACAAAATATAATCTAGTACTATAAACAATTTATGTGTAAAGCGCACTTGAGGTGAAATTTTTATGAAAATGGCGATATAAAAATTATCCAATATTATTATTGTTGAAAAAAAAGGGGACCAGGTTCGAATCCCGCTAAATTAACTAAATAATTTTTCGATAGATTTTTTTTTGCATATTGTTCTAGTTGACTCATTTTATTTGTATTAAATCAGATCTTGTATATTATTTCCCTATAAGATGTGTAAACTAAATTGTTAGTAACTTTAAAAATCATGTTCATGTCATCACTAATATAGTAACGGAACCAGAAAATTTGATTAATGTATACGTGGAAAATTTGATTAAAACTACCTACCTAATAATCTAATAGAGAAAATCTATAATTAAATTACGATGGCGCAGCCGCAGGATAACTTAATTTCCTTCCGTGTATTTGGATCCGCTATCGATGTAACTCAGTACCGGGCCGAAGGGCGGTGATTGAATTTGTGGCATGGAAATTGAGTTGTCCCGCTAAACTCTCGCTGCACCGAGCGTCCAATGCATCTGTCCATTTTCAAAGAGAGCATTCAAATAATTGTTATATTTGAACAAATAATAATAAGTACTCTTCTTGGAACCGAAAACATCTGCCGCTTAGCACGCTGCTATTTTTAAGATCAAGACAAATAAGAACCCGACGGTCATTTAACCGTTTCAAAATTTTTTGCTGTCTTAAAATATGAAATAATATTCGAGAAAGCCTTTCGAATCCCTCGATTTACTTTCTTTAGTGTTTGTTCGTAGGTTCGGTATCTACAAGATTATACTTCAAAGGGAGCCCTGTGGCACTTTTGAATACAAATGTGTAATATCTTTTCTATTTTTAGTCCAAATCCCTTTTTTTTTCATTGTCAGTATACTACTTTATTGTATTAGTGTGAAGAATATCATACGTAATATGCACATTAGTGATAAGAAAAAATGCTACTCACTAGTGTGATTGCTATTGATATTCAATAATATCAGTGACTGAAAACCGTGACTGTGATCACAGTTTCATTACTAATACGCGTGCGCCGCACGATATCATAATACACGAAATAAATCATTTTTAGCATATTTACTAATATTATTCAAACTTCATTTGCTAAAAAAACATATTGTAATTAAATATCATCACAAAGAAAACGAAAACTCTTAGAAAAATGTGAGTTCATTTTTCGCGTCAAATTCTCAGCATTTCAGTGAAATGTTTTGGAAAAATCTACCAGATGTCGCTTATCACGAATATATAACGTCATTCCTTCATGCATATTTTCGCTTTATATACACATGCGCCGAATCACGGTTCACAACCAAATATAAATAAAAGAAAAAAGAATCACGAATCACGATATTCCCAGATATTCAATCACTGATAGTGGGTGTGACTCAAATATATCAGTGATTGACTCACGGTTCATGATTTTAAGCTCATCACTAATGCACATTGTAACAGTGCTCTGCGTTTTAGTTGGTCAGTGGGCGGGGTTGTCGTTTGAAATTAGTTTACAACACGGTATCCACGAAAAATATTATATGTATCAACGTAACGAATAAATTTTGTAAAGTAAGTTTATTTTTATATCTGTTAATTTTTTAAAGTGTTAATTGTTTTTTTTGTATTTTTACATTATTTGTGTTTGTTATAAATATACTTACAATTAAGTACTTATACTATAAAAACCGTATATAAAAAATAAATATTCTTAAAAGAAAACATATATGTTTTAATAAACCATTTTTTCTCTGTACATAAATATATTCAACCTATTTCTATCACATATACACGGCAACGGAAAACGTAAAATATATATCTCAAAAAAACAATGTACTTAAAAATTAGAGCTGTGTGTGTGTTGCGTTTTCTATTTCCTACGAGTTTTCCGGCACCGTGTATTTATTTAAGATTTAAAAGATTAATATATTTTTTTAATGTATTACATGTTTTTGAAACGGGCTGTTACACACTCTAACACAATTGTTCTTTCTAAATGGTCTAAACTGGTCTACTTAATGTGCCGTTTCGAAAACCGTAATAAAGCTGGATAGTCAGAGCAAAAATCCCAGGGAACTTACCTAGCGCAGGTAATTATTGCAGAAATGATTTCCGTTTTCTCGCTATTTCACAACTGGTGCGAATAGTACTTTAATATTTTTTCTTTTCCCACCAGTAACGGCATTGATTTCACGCCTCTGATGAAAAAAAAATTACAAGGACATGAAAAATATACATATTTTAACCGATAAACAATCTAATATCTTTTATGAATGTATATAATATACGAGTATTTAACACAGAACGATTTTTTTAATATTTTTGATTAGCTTAATAAGTACTAGTCACCCTGATATATTTTTAACAGTAGTTTCAGCGTAGATGAATTCGTCCAATGTTAAGTACACGGACTACCAAATATATAGAAATATATTTTCAATTTAGTGTCACTTGAGTGATCTCTTTGATACCACTTATGCAATCAAATAGCTCCAAGCCTTTTATTAAATATTTGACTCGATTGGAATGAAAATTTAAACGTTGACAATATAATATGCATTAATGTCAAAAATACGTCTTGTTTACACAAAGATTTAATTTTCGAAGAGTAAATACTTTTACTGTTGCATAAATGTGTTATCAGATTTATGTTTCCACAAATATGTGTATAATTCTCTTCGTTCCTCTAGTAATGTTAAAAACCCTTCTCTTATATGTACATTATATTTCATGTGTATTCATTTACTGGTATGTGATTAAATATGATAATTATTTTTATTTAAAAACAACGTAGGTATTATTTATGTTTACATACATATTTATACTGCCTACAGAATAGACGTTTTACGATATTATCATATTTCAGTTTGAGTACATCAAAATACTCTATCGGCCACAATCCCCAGCATTGTCGGAGGGTGGTACTCTCCCCCAAGGACTGGAGAAACGGAGAAAGCGCCACTCCCTTTCATTTCACGCGATGCACAAGTTATACAATCCACATCCAACACAAACCACTGTACCTGCAGCACCAAGCACATCGCCACGTGTCCGGTCTCCGGCTATTTCACCTATTTTTATTCTAACACTTTTAGGTAGATTTTGTTCAAAATACTACCTATTGCAGAACATTTCATGCCGCATCTTCCAAATATTTAAATGCACTTTTTCAATCACCCTCCATTAAATTATTAGTGTTAACTAACTAACTAACTTACCATCACGCCGTTTCTTCGCGGAGGTAGGCACAGAGGATAGAGCGCCACACTCTTCTGTTCTGACATATTTTCATATAAGCTCGCCGATTATTAAGGCTTCTAACAAGACCATCCTTCAGTATCTGGTTTACCTGGTCGTGCCAAATCTTCTGCGGACGTCCTCTATTTCTGGTACCGTCAACACTTGCATCATATATCTTCCTTACCATTCTCTTCTCATTATTAGTGTTAAATTATTATATTATATCATATAATATGTAATTTTGGTTAGATCTGGTGTTTCTAGTTTAGGTTAGGTTAGGTCGCGTTTTTGTGGATGATTTTGTGAATACGATTTTTTTTATAGATGGTTCATATCTAATTTAAATTAAATTATCTATATCTCAGCTTACTTCATTGCCTAGTCAGATCCGTCATCTTGATTCAAAATGGCGGCAATACAAAAAAATCGTAAAATAGAAAAACTTTTCTTATTCATCTTATTGTGCTTTATTCGATCCAAAAATATTAAAATACAAATTCATAATAAATCTAATCTCTCTAAGAAAAAAAAAGTTATAGTATAAAGTTAAGGTAAATAATGTGGCAAAAGTACGGCCCATTTATATTTATTATTATTACTTAATATCTGTTACGTATAACAAAGTTACGCCGTTCGCCATAACGTAATAATACTGGTGCTGTAGGCTGTAGACTGGCGTAGAGGGGGGGCACCCCGACAGGGGGACGAGGGGGTTACTACAGCAGCCAACTGGGTGGTGGCTAGGGTCATTGCCCCACGCGGGAGTACCTAAGATCGGGTACAGGAGGAGTAAAAGCATGGATATTATGTATACCTATTCTATAATACTTATCCAATTTATAATATTGCTTAGCAGTTAGAAATGATGATTGAAATCAAACCATTAATTACCAATACCCAACTAGCTACCAATACCCAATTTCTTAACGTTTCGTGGACGTGGAGAGACTAGGCTTTATGATAAATTTCAACTAACTGTTAATGATTTAAGTTTTATTTATAAGTCAGTTGTGAAATAATGCCAACCTACTTACTTCTCTAGGGTGCTTAGTTATATGATATCCAGAGCTGCATCACGAAGTACGGCAAACGCAAATCCCGGAAGGCTACGCTCCTGCCAAAACACTGGCCTGTGAGGGCGGCACGAACACAGACGTTTTAAATAAAACTGTTAATTAGTCTACCACGTGTATATTTTTCTTCTTTATTGTTTTTCACAAGTTGGCAAAGTCTACGTAGATCTATTTTCAGTAAAAAATGTGGTAAGCAATTAAAAAATGTAAAGCAAACGCCATAAAAATGAATTGATAATACTAGCGTCTGCTATCAGTTTACTCAAAGGTATTTGAGATTCTGTAAAAATAAGGTAGATGGCTCTTTCAAATAATGTAACGATTAAATGTATTAATATCAAAAAAGGTAACATATAGGTTCGAAAATTGTCGATGTAGCATAGTTGGATAATGCACCTTCCCCGGTTATGAAAGAGATCCAGGTTCGAATGCCGGTGGCGCAACAACAATATTTTTCGATAAAATTGATTTTATATGTATATCTTTCTAATTAATATATTTAATTAATATTTAAAATAACTTATATTATATAATTGGTAAATATATGTCATTGTTTCATCCTCAAATTAATGTTTCTATTCATTAACGTAAAATTGTGTATGTAGACATAAAAGATGGATATCATTAATACAGATCCAATACTTTCGATAGAAAGCTTATAATGTGAAGAGACGATAGAAAAAATGAACAGCCTAGAAATTCATAATCTCTGATAAAACGGTGAATCTTTTAAGACAGCAATATTTGAATATGTCCAAGAACACACAATTACTGGATTTTTACCTATAAAGGCACTCCAGTTAAATAAATATCAAATATCTCAGAGACGAAGCTATTTTTACTATATTTAATTGAAGATATATAGAAATTATCCCCCATATTTCTATATATCTGTATGAGATATCCGATATTTCTTTAATCTTTTAAGAGACTTCCTCGCCCCACTGAGAGCCAAAAGGGAGTATTGAGCGAGCTCTCTTTATAATTTAACATTTGGGTGCAAAGTATCAATTTGAATACGAACAACTGATTTTAATACTCTAGGTAATGCAAACAATACTTATTTTATTTAAATCGTATTTAAAAAACGTTGTTATTCAAAATTCTTGTACTTTTTCAAAAGTGATTAATAAAATTCCTTACGATTCCTCCAGCTACTCTTAGCTCGTTTAAGTTGTCCATTTTCTGAGGGCTTTTGTTAGTCTTTTTTACCCTTCCAATTCATGTATCAATATAAAAACACTTATGATGTTTATTATAATAAGGTTCTTAGTAAAAGCGAATAGCACTTATGCGCTTGCAGTACATCGTAGATTAGGCGGTCTAGCCTGATGTAGAATACTAAGCGTATTTCAGACTAAAGAATTGTGAAAAACAACCGCCCATTTCATGTAATGCTCTACAATTAGTAGAACTAATTGAAAAAAAAAATTCAACATTTTTCATTTTAGAATATTAAAACACCTTATATTATTTTAATTTATTGCCTTTAAATAATCACCCTCGCTGGAAGGTTTGCAGCTTTATCATGTCTGGCGAAACATAGAGGAGGATAGAGTATTACATATATATATAGAGCCTTCCCAACCATGCGCCTGTTGGGGCAGGACCGAGGACAACAACCTTACGCAAAATTCGTCGCAGTGGGGCAGACCGCCGGGTGCGAGGGGTGGTGGGATGACGCGGGGGAGGACGGATAAGGGTGTCAAAACGAGTAGAACTTACAGAAAATATAGTGTAAAGTCACCCAGTGTGAAAGCATATTTCCAGACTGTTGACTCTCGATTCCGACAATCGAAGTTCTGAATAATAATACATTTCACTAAACACTGTAATTTTTTTAATGTTATAAACACAAGCAATATAATTTAGTTTTACTGAAATAATAATTACCACATTTAAATTCATGAACACTATTTTTGTAAAGAACATTTTTAAAGGTGGAAAATGATCAAATATATCAGTCCAGTCCGGGAGTAGAAAATGGGCTGGCAAAAAACTGCCCCATGAATGGAGCTGCGGTGGGGGTGGGGAGCTGACCGGGGGTGTGTGGTGCAGAGTGCGGTGTAGGTAGCTCTGCGGTAGGGTAGGTCAGGGCGCAGTGTAACTCGCTCTTGCAGGGTTACAGGCACAGTATAGTCACGTGTCCAAACACCCCCACAAGAAAGCATAAAAAGTTTACTACATCTAAGACAGTGAGTTCGTTGACTACAATACATGTTATTGGATAATGTCGAGCTTGTAAAATTAAACTTTGAAATTACTTTAAATTAATTTAATTCAAAAATATATTAGTACTTTAAAAAAAATGTTATTTACTGATTTTTACCAGTGATCGAATATCATAAATAGTTCAGCCACGTTAGCTACTTGTAATTAAATTAACCAAAATGTCCAAAACACTTAATTTATTAATAAACATATATGTACAATAATTGAGTTCAACGAGAAATCAATTAACGAGTACCAGCAGCATGTTGTATTTTTTCTAATCGTAACAGGTGCGCCCATTGTTTATTTAATTATTTATATTTGATTTGAAAACAAATTATAATTTAAATAGTCTTGTTATTTCATCACTGACATGCTACTTTGATCAAGCAGTAAATTTAAATTTAGTAAATTGAGTTGAAACACTGTTTTATTCCATTATTATATTAAACGTTGGAACGTTTTCGGGAACATCTTCCATTATCAATAATACAATTCAATTAAAGTTAAAAACATTTTCAGAGAGTAATTAAGGGTGTATCTTAAGTTAAGGGAAGTGGGGGTGGAGTTAAAATGTAATGGGCGGTATTTGGATGTTTATTATTTTCTGATTGTTGGTAGCTTGATAGGTTGAATTCGCAAAACTTATTTGAATCATTAAAAAAAATAGAACGTCCAGAGAGCAAGTCAAGTGACATAGTGACAGACAATTATAGAATGATGCGCGCTTAGGTTATTAAAAGTATTACGTATGAATGGCGAGAACAATTTGAATATTGATTGATTTTAAATAATTACTACATATTAATATATAGTTTGAATATGTTATTTTATGTACTTAATTGAAACATTATAATCAACTACTAACTAACCATCACGCCGTTTCCCGCGGGGATAGGTAGAGATAATAGAGCGCCACACTCTTCTGCCCTGACATACAATTCTCGCCTCATCCACATTCATGCACATTCTCATACAAGCTCACCGGTTATTGTAGCTACTAACAGGACCATCTTCCAGTATCTGGTTTACCTGGTAATGCCACGTCTTTCGCTGACGTTCTATTTTTCTGGTACCATCAATACTTGCGTCATATATCTTTCTTACCAGTCTCTCCTCATTCCATTATAATCAAAATCCCTCTAAACCTTTTCGTACTGCTTCTGAGAGAAATAAGCCATAATCAAACATAACATGTATTCAGAGTTTATTCTGCACTGAGAATGTTGAATCAATTCTTAAAATGCCTGTGTACGATATGTGCTTGTATCCAAAGAGCAAAAGTCTAATATTTTTCATTACAGGTGAGAGAGTTTTTGAAAAGGGTGAGTGTATGACTTTTGGAGATTTACAAAAGGCTTGCAAAAAAATTACCTCCTTTACTAGTGGAGTCATTTTTTTTTGCGTTAGACTGTGATTGAGAAAATATATATATTCCTACCCTCAAAATAGCACACACGTGGTCAACAATTTTCTAGTTAACTTTTTTAATAAATGTGAACAGCGACATGATATGTACGTATTATCTATGTCGGTGTCAATGCCTTCAAAGAATTCTCTACAAGTACCGACTCTATGCTGTGAAAAGTAGAGCGAGATGGCTGCTCGCATTTCTCCGTTTCTAGTACGTTTGGAAGAAATGGGGAACACTCTTCTCGAAGCGCGAGAGAGAGACAGCGTTTCCACGCTTTCGACGAGTGCAAGCGGGGCGGATATATCAGACGAAAAGGGAACAAATACCGGCGGCGGCCAATGACCCCGAACAGATTCAATGTTTTTGTGCACAGCGGTATAAAAGTGTCAATATATTTGAAAAATCTAGACAAAAAATATCAATTTTCGTACATTTTCCGCGCTCGCTTAACAACTCAATATATAATAGTACAGCGAGGGAGAAAAATGTTCATATGTTCAGTATTTTAATTTTGTTCATTTGAATGTCACTTAGCTAAAGAAATAAATATTGGGAACTCAATACTGGTCCCGTCCACCTAATTCGTCATATTATCTTATTACAACATGAGTCATAATCACAGTAAATATTTACTTAAATATATAGAAATTTAATAACGTACGAGCATCGCTTGTGCTACCATATATATTATAAGTAAAAAATTATTTTTCAATCTTTTTAAAAAATATTGCCACCCTATCATTTCATCTAGTCCACTGTGCGTCCTTCTACAGCCGTTTCACTCGATAGTACTGCGGCGTCTCGCTCCTTCACGCGTCCTTGCCAGTGCAACGGTAAATTGGAAAGTTCCGCGCCCAAAGGTCACAAGCGCCGCGCGGATGCGGTAGGCCCGACAGGTCGATATCGCCTCAATATGGTATGTATTTTGGATTTCTTAAATTATTTATTTTATCAGTTGACTCGTATAAAGTTCAGACATTAAATTTGAATATTAAATTTCTTCCGCGAAATCAATACAGAAATCTTTTGAATTACGATAGTACCGGCGTTGTCTTGTGTATCTCTTGTAACAAAACGACGTAACGGGCCCGGGACCGTTAGGCTGACCCGCATTGTTCAAACATGGAACAAGCTTTGTGTTATGTCCGCTAGAGAATACATTACGTATTTCAATTAAAACACAAACGATGAATTTCTAATAAGTGTAAGAAATATTTAATCTCCGTGGTTACCATTAATTATTTACCGAGCATATTAAATAAACATAAAATAGATTTTAGGGTAGACTATGAGCTCTATAATACAGATTATGAAAATGGGAAGAATCGGGTGGTTGGACCGTATGAAGAGGATGGCCGTACAGCGAACCAACAAGACGCAAGAGCTTAGGAAGTTCTAAACTAATCTGGAAATCAATGAAATGTCTAAGTTAGACACGCATAATTGGAGATAAATGGCGCAAAACAGAGGTCATTAGCTGATAATGAGTTGAAAACACATGCGACAAATATTATATATCTATCTCATAATTATGTTACCGTGAAGCCTAAAATGAAAACAAACTTTGGTCAATCCTTCCATATGTTTCTGGCCCCCAAAGCCTATAACATTTTGCCGAGCAGTATGAAACAATTCTCGATGGACAAACTCAAACACCATCTCAGGAATTGGTTATCGGGTGTTGGTAGAAAGGAAACTGAGAAAATTCATACAATTCACATAAACTGAACATCATTTCTTTATATTCATTTTTCTGTTTTGCATAGTGTTTCAATCATGTGATAGCGAGAATATTTTACTTATTTATTAGAATTCTTTTAAAACCCTGTTTACCTAATTCCTAATATTTTTGGTTTAGATAAAAAAATATATATATATTAATAATAATAATGGTTTTCATATTTGTATGACAGACAACGGATGAACCTATCTTCTTTAGTACAGACTTCGATCTAGTTAAGGAGACAGTGGACATCTCTTAGATTATGAATCTTGTTCGCCTTTTTGTATACTTTTTGTTAGTGATGAGCTAAACCGTTATAGTGACTGTGATTGTGAAATTTGTGTTAGATTTTAACTATGATTAGTAACTGATTATTCGTAATTCGGCGAGCAATCACTGGTATACTGAAAACTAAACCTCTAACAGTTAAAATATCAGTTACCAATCATCGTTATAAAAGGAATACCAAACGCACAATCACAATCACAATAACGTTTAAGCTCATCACTACTTTTTGTATATTAATAAGTATAAATGTATTTTTATATATTTGTATAAGAATGTTCAAAATGTATAATATGTAAAAAAATTATGTCCATGTTACTCAATAAAAAAAATTATCTGCCACACGAATATATAAATTGAAAATATCTGCTCATGGTTTAACAAAAATATATAATATCTTTTTAACTTAATGATTTTGGGTTAAGAACAATGGCTCGGTATTATGGAATGGAATTATATCATATATGGAGGCAAGACTAGCGGTGTACAATGGAGTCCTGGTACCGACACTAATGTATGGAAGTGAGGCCAAGAGCTGGCAGAATGGAAACGAAAGCAAACGGAATGTAGTGGAAATGAGATCACTTAGGCGTATATGTGGCAGATATATTTATGGCAGAGTAAATAATGAAGAAATAAAAAATGAATGTAAAGCTGATCTTAGTATAGTGAGTAAGATTAATAATAATAATGTGTTAATTCCAGCATGATCGGGTTTTTTTTTATGAAGACCTGATTCACCATAAATATAATACATTTAAGTTACAAAATATTATTTATGTTATGAAAAGAAAAGCAATAAAATATAAATAAATATTAAGAAACGATCACTTAGGTGGTTTGGTCATATGGAATGGATGAATGAGAAGAGAATGGTAAAAAAGATATATGACGCAAGTGTTGACGGCACCAGAAGTATAGGACGTCCGCGGAAGACTTGGCACGACCAGATAAACCAGATACTGGAGTACGGTCCTGTTAGAAGCCTCAATAATCGGCTAGCTTGTATGCGAAGATGTATGAATGTGGATGAAGCGAGAATTGTGTGTCATGATAGAAAAATGTGGCGCTCTATTCTCTCTGCCTACTTCAGTGGCGAAACGGCGTTACGGTATGTTAGTTAGTTAGTCAATGGCCTTTTAAATATTATTTACTTACTTCATAATGTAAAGTATACTAACACTCGGCAGAAACTATTTCAGTTTTGTAAAAAATAGAATAATAAATTTAATTATACCTTTCGTAATTTAATCTCATACTATATTACTTAACTTAACTTAATCGATTACGCCAAAGATATCATTTTAATAATAATTTGAAAATTTGTGTACTCGTTTTTACAGGGTGTAATTTCTCATTACATTATCGGTTGCCTCAGGTCAGGAGATAGGGTTGATTTCCAGCCAAGTATCGATCAACCCCTTCCCCCGGACGCCTCATCCCCTTCCCCCAACCCTGCGGAGACGATTCTCCAGCAAAGAGGACTGAGAGCCTCCGGGAGCTTTATTTTGCGAGAAAACCTACATTCTGACACCCTTCCACTCGGTAGAAGTGCGGGTTGCTGACCGGAAACCATATCTTTATAAAATCAACCTGCATTGAAAACCACAACTTCATTAGCGCGACGTTTATACTTTTAATTGCATACATTAAACAAAAGGGTAAAGTGCTTTCACAGGCAAAATTCATGCATTATGCGAAAATGATTTTAAATATCAAAATGCACGTAATTTTTCCAGTACGACAAGTAAATTTATATTACAATAAATATTATTTTGACGCGCAATAAATAATATTTAGACAGCGGAGTATGCGTTCCAGGAGAAAAAATTACTGGAATTACAGCGCCTAACATTTTATTTGATCTAATAGTTAATAAGACTAATCATTCATAAAAGGGGTTAAGAAACTCTCTATTTTTCTATTTTATTTATTTATTTTGTGTTCAAAATACAACAGAACTATGTTTTGAAACTTGTTATTTCACAATAAAAATTATTTTTCTTTGAAAATATCATTACAGTTTAATAATTATTTATAAATTCACACGAAAGTAGACCAATTTTCATTTAGAAAGAACAATTGAATTAGTGTTAGTGATATCATACATAATATGCATATTATAACAGTGTGTTGATGCCGCTCTGCGTTTTAATTGGTCAGTGGGAGGGGTTTTCGTTTTAAATTAGTTTAAACACACAGTATCTACTAAAAATACGTTATATTATTACCAACATTTGTCTTAGTCGAATGCATTTGTTAGTTGTTCCATTGTTCTTAAATATATAACTACGTACTTACACTATAAAAGCCATAAATTAGAAATAAATATTCCTAAAAGCATTATATGTTCCACTAAACCATTTTTTCTCCATATATAAATATACTTAACCCCATTTCTATCACACATACATGGCGACAGAAAACATAAAATATATAATACATGGCAAAAAAAAAGCGATGTGTATGAAAATCTGGGCCCTGTGTGTGTTGTGTTTTATTTCTTACCAGTTTTCCGACACTTTGTTTTTATTTATTTAATGTTTAAAAATAATCATATTTTATATACAAGTATTACATGGCTTGTTACATATTTTAATACTATTGTTATTTCTAAATGAAAACTGGTCTACGAAGCGTAAACTATTAAGTGAAAAAAATATATTTGTCTCGTTTTACACTACGACCGATTTAGATACAAGGACTGAGACCGCTGTTTTGTTTTCAATTGATTTCACCAGGAAACGTTTGAAAGTGGAACCTCTACATTGCGATAAAATGTTGAGGCAGGTTTCGTAGCAATGCACGCTGTCTACGCTGGTCTGCGACTCCTCTGTTCGCGTAGAGGTAGGTCGCGGCCAGACGCGCCGGCCTCCGAGTCGGGCGGAGCAAATTCCCTAAAATTAAATTAAGTATAATTGTAGTTCATCATTTTTAGATCAAAATTAAATATTTTGTTTTCATTATTTTGACTTATGATTTCTGGCGGCGGTAAGGAAATACAATTCTAAAAAAATAAAAATATGAATTAAAAATACGCGAATTGTAAAAAAAAAACCTCCCCTACAAGAATAAATCCATAATAATATATTACCATGGGCTAGTATGGGACTAATACAGAGCTAGTATGAGATATTATATTTCAAAATTTACAAAACAGTAAGTTATTCATCGTGCTTTAGTATTTTCAAAATAAACGTTATTTTAAAGCCGACTGATAATAATATTTATCCAACCCTTTACGCTTTACGCGAATGAATAACATATCACTGCACTGCACGGTGGTAGTAACGAGCCCGCCGGGGTCGACGGCCGCCCTTCCCTCCCCTCTCTCCTCCCTCACCCCCCTCCCCAGCCGCGATCCCACAGGACGGGCGGCGCCTTTCACTCTCTCTTTCTAAACTCCAACCAAAGGGAGGGAGGCGCGCGGATGTTCGCCTCTGGATGACTCGGCCACTGAGCTTTTTGCGATTTCGTGGGAAAAAGGTTAGCTAATCTGTAAAAAAAATCATAAATGGACACCTTAGATCAAAATGTCTCAGATACTTGTATCATACCACCCCTCTATTTTTCCAGTTCACCTCGCTCCTTGTGCACAGCATGTATTAATTTATTCAAACACCGTATAGTTCAGATTTTGTTATTTTTTAACTTAAAACGATGTAGGTACCTACGTAAGTACATACCAGGGAAGCCTATGAAAAACATACATAAAATGTGTGTGCAATTAAAAAGATAAATGCGTCATATATCTAAATGCTACAGACGGTATGTAATGGAATCAGCTCCGGCTGCAAACTGCTGCCCTAATAGTTTCGACTACTAGCTAGCCACCGGTCAAAAATACCTGCAATTATTAAATTGAATTATGGAAACAGAGAAATTTAGAAAATAATTATATTCTGTATCACAAGATGTAATTTTGTAGTGTTTTATTAAAGTATTCAGGGTTAATTAACGTTTGTAAAAATATATATTTATACTCAACACACGCTGAACATATAATAAAATGACAGTCAGATGTTGGAATCAGTATCCACATTCAAAACGTTGATATGTTTTCTTGTTCTTTCGAATAATGACACCAATTTCATAGAAATTAGCTAAACTATTCAACGTAACATTAATTCTTCTAAAACAAATGTATGTTGGTTTTGGATTCATATTACACATTTTGCAATAAAATTCTTACTGAGTAAATTATTAATGGTAAACAAATGTGCGTTTATTGAGTTAAGTCATCCTTATAAATCTGGTTCCAAATGACAGCTTTGTTCTCAATACTTTATATTATAATCATTAAATTAACGCAATACAGTTAAGCTATTTCTACTAGATAATTTTTAATTACGAAAATAATCAAATGAGATCCATAAAGTCGGCTTTTACATTCCTAAAATGCTTACATTAATTAATTAATTATCATCGTGATTATTATTTCCTTCAATGGTCCTGCAGCTCTCACGGAGCCATGACCTCCTAAATCGTTCCATACTCAGATTTTTGATGATTGTCTTCTATCTATGGAATCTGCAACAGCTCTCGTCGGGATCTTTCCAGTCTTTAACCTTTACCATACCATGACATAAAATACCCGAATGCAGCCATGCTGTCAACTCGTGTTACCGCAAATAACAGTTAGAAAAAATGTTTTTATTAGCTTAATTAATGCCACGAATTTACTCTAAATATTGAGCATTCAATTTTGAAAAAATTATTAATAACATAATTTAGAGCATTAATTAAGTCCTATACAATGTGTTCTTCCTTCTTATCTCTCTTCATTTAATTAGTGAGAAAGAGACAATTACATATGTATGTTTGTTGTTCTTTTTTTGTGAAAATAGTGTGTGATCTCTGTCTTTCATATCACAAATTATATTTTTACCAAAATATTAACTACAACGGATTTAATGGAAAAAATAATTGTTTTTGTACAATTCCCTTTTCATAATTGGTTTATCACTAGTCATTCCTAAGCGCTAATATTTTCTTTAGGATTATCGAAAATATGAATTTTATATTGCATGTATTTACCGAAATATTACAGGTTTAATTATGATGGTAGACCTGTGTTACAGCATGGTTTGGGAAGGGTTAAAGTTTATTTTTGGGATCCACGCTTCCTGCATCCCATGGACGTGACCCATTCATCTGAGTCGCTGTATTTCTGTGCAGATGAAGAGTTTAGAGTTCTGATAAATGTAATTCAACTCGCCATTCTCCCAATGTGATGGGGATTGTCCACGCTTTATATCATATTAATATATATATTCGATATATATATTTCGAACTTATAGTGGTCGTTGAAAGTTACGCTTGGACCCAGTGTCTTTCTTGTGTGTCTTATCATTATTTCGGTTATACTTATCACTACTAACTATTACTATACGTCGTTTACCATAAAACAAACTTATTGGATAGCTGGCAGAGTTATTTTGATAATATTGATATCATCAGCATATCCTACTATCTGGCTGGATTTGAGATGTATTAAGTGCGTTAAAGTCATTGCCCACTAGTGTATTTCTTTAATTTAAATTAAATATTTATCTGATACAGTATTATGATATATTAAAATCTGCTATTATAAAAAAAATATTATAATTATTGAGATAAGAATATTACACGATGAGTATTTTATTTCTAATAATATTGCATGCATTCTAGTTAAGCGCAGCATATTTTAAAATACTGACTGCACGTCGCTGCCTTGTAGCATATTCGAGTGCATAATTGAAGAGCATTAGGATTAAAAATTAAAACGTCTCGTTTTAATCCTGAGATGAGATGAAATTTATCTGTTAATTCTTAAATATAGCTAATAGATCAATTCCAATCTTGAAATAAAGCGCATGTGCAAACCCGGACCCGGATGCGCCGCTCATCCTTCAGCCGGTGTCTGTCTTAAGCTCTGTGCCGTTCGAATATAATCAAGCAAATAAAATCAATGCTTTCAAATTTATTAAAAATATACAACCAGTAAAGTATGTGGCGTTAAACATTTTTTTATTTGGTTAAACTGTAACACAGATAATAAACACAAACCGTAGCATTTATATTTTAAGTTAAAAAACATTTTTAATAACGTGTGTTAGTTATTCGAAAAATATTTATCTTGTCGTGTCATATGTTATGTTACTAAATGCGCTGTGCGAGTATTATCTGCTACAGCGTAGCGAAGTGGCGCTAGGACGGCGGCCGGGAGGCAGGGCGGCCGCTCCGTCCAGCTCGCGGTCGTCGTACCAGAAATAATGAACTTGAATCTTACCCAGTTTTGCGTAATAAGTATTCACCGATCCACCGATAGTACGCAATTTTAGCATTAGGTATCTAGGAAACGAGGACATTTTCAACACTGGCGCGCGAAGCGGAGAAAGCGAATATTAGACTCCTTTTTCCGAAGGGTTTTCAAATTACCCGATATCTTAATGCCGCTTGTACGTATTTAAAGCGCTGACAGAGTGCATGTATCATCACACTTTTCCAACGAATACGATTTTCCGCCCGGGGCGAGCGAGACAGACTCACCTGCGCAAAACTGCACTCGAGGATCAGCGCGCGTCTCACTTCCTACATCCGCATCGAGTCAGCGAGAAAAGGACGGAACGGCTCGGTTGCATCAACCGCGTAAGTGCATGTAGGTCGGTCGGTAAAGTCGCGCGACTGTTTTACCCATATTTTAGGTTTAGTTACAATTTCGCCCGTCTTCAGTGATAAAGCGTTAGGAAAGGTCAGTGGCTCGCTGCACTCCCGCTGTCGCTCGCGCCGGCGGAGGAGCTCGGGACCTGCCCGAACACGGAGGTAGGAACCGGAATATGCGTTTCCACGTGCCGGTGTAGAGGCTGATTTCCACAAGTTCCATTTTCAGGAGGCGGTCTAGCGGGACCAGTGCTCCACCGTCCCCGGCGAGAGTGCACCGTTTGCACCTGAGCGCGGTGCTCTCCGCGCGATCCTAAACTGACTCGCGATTTAGCGGCACAACTCTCTGGAGGGAACAATTTTAATATTTTGTTGTATTAAAATAATTAATAAACCATTTTTAATTCGCATTTCAGTACAAATAAAAATATCCATCTGCATTGTCCCATGTACCTTATACGTGTGTTACACCAAATCTATTATATTTTATAATAATAACAAAGTTTTTCATAGTTCAGTTGCGAAAATAATAAGTTATACAACATTTTGATAAATGAGACTTTTATTTTGACTCGAGTAAAAAATAACTTAATTATGTGAATATGTAACAATTTAACTATCGACGTCATAAATTAAGTGATCGCTTTCGACTCTTCGTGAGATGGGTGACATCTTTAAATTCAGGAGGACCTTGACAAAATTTTCCAGCAAGACTTTTCCCATACACATTCATACATACCGGAAAATGTGCATCGCTCAATACTATCAAACAGGAAAATTCAAAATGGCCACCAACTGAACTCGGCCAAAAACAGCGCAATTAAAGAATAATTCCTGAACTTGAGATGTTTAAAATCAAATACATACAAAATTGTATTGCACAGTGAAAACAATACTTTTATACGTGACGTTATCTTAAAGAGCTGTCAACCCCTCGGGGCTGAGTGCTGGACCCTGAAGTTTGGCATTGTTTTGGTGTCGCCGAAAATCGCTTGAAAAGTTGTCGCAACCTTCAAGAAACATCGATGTCTCCAAATTGAATTAATATTGTAAGTCTTTAACAGAGTAATAATTGTATTTTCTTATTTTTTCAAAAATCGAACGATTGTTAATAAATATATAAAAGTCTTATCGATTCCATTGTTAATTTTTAATATATTTATTTTTATACTTTTAATTAATTTTTTTACAAAAGTATGTTTTAGTCATTTAAATTAAAGTGCTTTAGTTCAGAGCATTTTTTTTTTGTGATTTGAGCTGGAAACATTTTACACTAATTCTTAAGCGTCGTAATTGTTTTCCTAACGCATAAATTACAATAAAAATTAATTAACAGTTTCGATATAAGCTCAATAAATTATTTATCGCTGCGCAAATGTTTTTATTAAGGGAGAAAAACACAGGAACTGTCTTTGCAACCGTTTATAACTGAAAATTTAAAGTAAACACCTAATCTAATAATAACGATTTCATTTCTATCATTTTCTTTTGTTTTAGTTAATTTAAATGTTTATTATTGATGTACGCGTACAAAAAATGAGGTGGTAACGTCGCATGTTAAAATTAAATTTAATTCCTTTAAAATAATTTTTCTAACTTCAACAGCATTATTATTATTATTATCGACAACATCACAATTCTCGAAATAATTTTTCAAAAAATAAAAACTCACGTTCCAAAAATATGTCGTTCTATCAGATATGTATCACATCATGTAACTTATTCCTAGATAGGTCTAAAATATGTGTTCTATTTCAATTTATATGTTTTAATCGATTTTTATCTCACTGAAAAGTTTAGTGGAGCACTAAATAAAATTCATCTAAGACTTTGAAATCACTAAAAATATTTTTATATTCTGAGTGCTCCATTATGGACTTAATTTTAATTATTTCAATGAATTAATTAAACCTTTTTTATGTAGTATAGTTTGAAATTCGATTTAAACATCGATAGGGGAGAATCCACAAAAATATTTTCAAAACGATATATATATGTGTGTGTGTGTGTACGTATACATATGATATAAAAAGACGTTCCACTACATGTTATTGTGTTATTTATTTATTTTAAATTAAGTTATATTGAATACTTATACTCTTACTTACGAATAAGTATAAATTAAATCGACCGCACAAACGCGGAAACAATCATTACGTATGTTTCGGATTACAGTCTAAGTTATTTATTTAAAAACAAAATAACTCTCATCACACAATATATATCGATGTATTAGTTGAATTATAAGTAACTACATTTTTTCGTACTTAACCATCGGTGTCATAGTTTCCTCATTACATCGATCGCATACGCGCTAATACGTCGTCACGCCGATACGTCCGATGTGACATTTCTGTACGCGCAAAGCACTTTTTACTATTAACTCTCCATTAGGTGTTGATCACGTGATTGCTGCACTTCCCGGTTCGTCATGTTAGGTACGCGCCGGACGAAAACGTATATACGATTGACAATTGAAAAAAAGCCCGAAATCAAAAGAGACTAATCGACATCCTTTACATCGGATCGCCGCAGAATGAAATAATGCCCTTTTGGTGAGAACGCAACTTGCATAGATTTTTATCTACACAGAGATGTGCATGAAGCATATTTGCGTTGCATTTCTAGATTATAATTAGTGCACAAGGTTACGCTGCACTTTCCGTTCCTTTTTAACCCGCGCATTTCCCATACGGTTACCGTTGTTCTGTCCCTCTCGGCACGCCGACCTTGCGACAGTTTGGCTTAGATTCGATTGGGTAATTTTAGTTTTAGAATTTCCCGATCAGATGCATCACCGCCGGTGTGGATGTGTGGATGTGTGGATGTGTGTGTGTGCGAGAGCCGCGCTGCGCGTGCAGTGCGCATCAGCAGCACCACCACACGCATAGCCCGCCTTGTGTAATCGTTGCACTTGACATTGCAAGCGAATAATTGTGATAAACTTGAGCGGCTCTCTCTTAAACGCCCCGATACGGCAGATATCGGTAGACGGGAATGAATCAAATTAAATAATACGATTTTTTACTGTTTTGTTTAAAATATTTATTTAATTATTTAAAAATATGTTAATAATGTTTGTGTAGGATGTAATTCTCACTGCTGAACTAGTGCTTGTATAGTAGAGGATATCAGTGTTTAAGTTATTTTCGGGGAGGACTAAAGGTTTTGTATTTTAATCTGTATCTTGTATTTTAATATTGATTGGAAGACTCTGCTCATGTCATCTTTTTCGTAATGTTTTTTTTCTTATGCAGTTTATCAATATAATTTTCAATGTGAAACTAAATAAAATAAACAAATATACATAATAAATGGTTAAATATAACATTTTTATGTTGATTACTCCAGTGAGTTTTTTGGCCAATTGGATCTGCGGAGAGATATAATAAATACAGATATAATATCAATTATATATTTATTTGTTCATACACATTAAGTAATAATATTGTAAAATGCAAAGCATCTTAACTTATTTTACATAGATCGCATTATCAACTAGATTGTTTTTACAAAATTGTTATATATTGTCGATAACATATCCTCATTTTCCTCAATGCTCTAAATTTCGGGAATATCTAATAGTTTAAAGCCGCAAATAGCAAACCACAATTTTGTATGGCGTTGGTCTGGCAGTTGTGAAAATTGTTAAAAAAATTTCATCAAGGGATTCTAGTATATTTTTAACCAATTTTCCTCGGTACAACGTCTTCAAATTTTTTATTACCCCCGTGTGTGTCCATTGGTTGCACTAACGATGTGGTATTTGAAGGAAGGAATTAAACATTGAAGTTATGTGAATAATATGTATTGTGATCTTAAATTTACCATCACAATTAAGCGGAATACTATGCGGCTGCCTCAATCAACTGGCGGCCCAATTAAGCGGAATCAACTGTATATATTTGTATATTTCAATAATTCCTATTATATGGTCCCTACATTGTAACAATCTTTGATGTAAAAAATTGAAGGTCGATTTTGTTCTAGATTGGGGATTGATTTTTAGCTTATTAAGAGTAAAAAGCGAACCCAACTTTAACAGATGTACACAAATGGCATTTTCTCTTTCAATTAGACTGAAAATTTAAACACGAGCGTGTCATAACTTTGGGGGTCCCTTGTGTTAACAAATGTCCAGCTAGATCATTCACCGCCAATTCACCCTTGCTCACACACTATCATTTTAACGGAGAATCATTTCGACGTTTACTGGTTGTGATCTAAGAAATCTCATTGATATTTTCCAAAAGTTGCTACATAAGACCCTTTCCATTAAAATCTAGCCAAGAGTAACAATAATTAGAAAAGTTAGAGTAATAAAAATAATGCGCATGAAATGATTTGAGTGAAATGAATGCAAAACACTTCGCTGACGTATGCGGAACCAAGATCAACGTGCAGGTCTCCGAGTCATTCTAAGGTCATGGAGAAATTATTATATAAGTGTAATTTATTACGCGATACTTAGTATTCAGAAATTCACATGTCACGGAAATATTGCACTGTGAAATAATCTTTAGCCAATAATATTTTTCAGTATTCAGTAAATTACTACGGACACACATATACACATTTATGTTTACATGTACTCGTACGTATGTATCTGTCTTATACCATTTGACTAATAAAAAAATTTAATTTTTGCTCACTAACACTAGGGATTCTTAGGAAAATATTTTCACCCTAAATATGTCAAATTATAAATAAATATGAATTTCGGACAACGCCGGGCATGGACCACTATTATATATAGGTGTATATATATAATAATGCATATATTATATTTTTTATTTGTGTATTTATTTGATTTACAAGAATACCTATATTATCACAAGACATGCCTTATTTATACATCATCTTAATATTTCAAAGGAGTTCTTACATAATTAACGCAAAAATCAAGCATTGCTGCCTACTCAATATATTATTGTTATTCGGCTAAAAAATTTATGTATTGTTAAGTAAAATTGTACTATTATATAAAATAAAAAAGGTAAATTAATTAAACTATGTGTCTAATAATGGATTAGATATGCAAAAGAAAGATACAGTTTTGATGAATTTCAATAATATTATGAAGGTATGGAATATTTAAAAATTTTAACCACGGTTTTTTGTACCTATATACTAAATTAGATTTGACGTACATATATTTCAACAGGATTTTGGGTTTTCTTTTCATGTAAAATTTGTTCAATAACTATTTTTCTATATTTACAGAAGGTAATAAATAATATTATTTAATATTTCGCTATGATTAAACATTACAAAAAATGCTATAAATATATCAAAGACATAAAATCAAATAATAAAATGATAAGGTTTTTTTACCTTAAAGCGAAATATTAAAAATGATAATGCCTTCTATAATACAAACTGTAACAAACTTTGGTTAATTTTGTTGGTGCCGTGCCTCGTTCTTGAGAATACCCTCGCCATTCCCACTTTGTGGCTTGTGTCACTCCACCTCTCATGTGCTTTCCGATGGGAACACAGCGCACTCCTTCCCGCAGACATCGCGTACGAAGCGGTCCTGTTACGTTGGCGCATGGTCGCGGCTCGCTGCGCATTCCATGCTCGTCTAATTGCCGAGACATCGTCAGCCCGATAGCAGATACTCCAACTTCCATGACCTTGGGCCATCTGCTCCCAAATCTTCGGGTGCTCCATATAAATTCCGATGTGTTTCAGAAACCTGTAATCATCACGTGTCAGGTTCGCCTTAATCTCCTCTCCACGAGCACTGCTTCAAATAAATTTGTCCTTTAGAGACCTGTCGTAACACACACTACGACACGGCGCAAGCATGGAGCGAGTCGAATTACATACATTCTCAATTTTCGAACATTTATGAATCACGTAAACACATGTATACTAGCAACAGTGAACTCTATCATACAAAGTTTGATAGTATTCGACATTTAATTCTGCCTGTCAAGGTCTTCGGATACTGTGTACGCATTCGTTAACAGCATACAACGTACAAAAAACAACTTTAATGCTTATGGGTATAATGCACAAAATAGCGTACATATTACGAAGCGAGCAGATTGTTTTGAGGAATTTGTTTGTGTGACGCATTTTTGACAGTTTGGCTTGAATACTTGAAACCGAATTATTGAATTATTGAATATCCTTCGAGTATATGATAAATTTGTACATTTGACAGTATGTAGGTATAAATTTGTTATCCAGCATCCCTTCTACAAAAAGTCACCGACCGCCACTGATGGTCACCCCAGTGGAACTACTAAATGCGGTGAATAAAACATTGGTAGGATATTTTGAGACTCCTAACATGTTTTCTGTACAAATTTACATTCTAATATTTTAGTTGGTTGGAAAATATCTGTTATTGAAAACTATCATTATGTTTAGCGACACACGCCGATGCATTCTTGAGACGATTCTTTCGTTCATTGTCAAGTGAGGAATTTAATGCTAGGATGCTGCCTAATATGTATTGTTGGATACATTCTCCAGTCGTACTCCTCCCACGCTCATGTCAGTCGCATCCAGTGTCACGTTATTTACAGAGCATGCCAATATTAAGATTTTCTTTACTATATTTATTATTTAAATTAATTTCCACACCAAACATCTGATACACTTCTGTATATACTTTGATAATCTCGCCTTGATAAGCTGTATAATGATGAATATCATGTAAAGTGTATTTCGAGCGGTACGGAACTCTACCCATAATTCTCTTTAAGAACTTGATAAGCCTGTTAATAATAATCTTGTTAAATATCTTCCCCGCAACCGACAGCAAGGCGGCACCTTTACCGCAATCCATTTTGACTCATTTGCATTTATAGACACTGACAGTTCGCAATTCGCGAAGATGCTTCTTGATTGTCATGTGTGGAGTATTGGGTCGTGACCTGTAGCACTTACAGAGTCCACCATACTTGAAGATTTCTGAAGGGACGCCATCCTTGCCAGCTGCCTTGTGATTACGCCACTGACCTCAGTAACGCTCGGCTTCTCATCAAGATGCATGATTGGGCAGAGGAAGTTCATCAAGCAGTTGCGGATCTATTGGATTAATTATTTTGGTTAAGAAATTCAAAGTAACGTTCCCTCTAATAGGACCTTGTCGTTTCATTACTAGTTAATACGATACCATCTTTACTTTTAACAGGTAAGACGAGATAATGACTACGACCAAGTTTTGAAGAATCCTCTCTGTCCTCTTTTGTTCGTAAATACCTGTATTTCTCGTTTATTCATTTTACCATCAGTTGCTGTTGAGTTCTTGCCTACGTATCTGTTTTATTGGCTTTGTATACTTCTTTGAA
The DNA here is from genome assembly GCA_031772225.1 of Eubasilissa splendida. Classification (NCBI taxonomy): domain Eukaryota; kingdom Metazoa; phylum Arthropoda; class Insecta; order Trichoptera; family Phryganeidae; genus Eubasilissa; species Eubasilissa splendida. The sequence goes on from CM062845.1 coordinate 37,612,302, forward strand.
GGCTTTCGATTTAGAATTTTGCAGGCAAATGCAAGCAAAAGATTTTCTCTTTTCATAATCACCAGAGATGTACATCTCGTTATTATTGTTTATTTATTATTTATTATTGAACCGCAGACTTCTGTTAACGTTTGATATAGAGCAAACTTAATATAGTACAAACGTTAAAATATGTAATTTTATGTGAAATCATTTTGATGATTATTTTTCCATTGAATCAGAGGTGACTTACTGTGATCTGGAATATTATTAAAGAAACATAGACCGAGAACCGTTTTATTTAGATTTCTATATTTTTTAATGAAAACGATCATTCAGTTTCTTTTGTTAACCAAGAGTAGTAGATTATTTATTAATATCCATATATTTATGAGAACAGGATGACGGGAGCGCTAAAGTTCACGAAATCTGCTTTCGTTGATTCGTAAAAACATCATCCCGACGAAAATAATCATCACCGGATACTCGAATTCCAAACCCATCCGATTTAAATCCACCGGCAACTGTGATTTTGTTGCGATTAGAGATGGTCGATGATAGTCGTCTATGGCGACCGCCGTGTACACTGACCCGCAAGAGTTTATATACAAAATGTAATGAAAATTTGATTAAACACCTTACTATGGTTCTCTGTAACATAAACAATTCAATGTGGCAGATAGTAAGCATATTATATATTTTTAATTAACGTTGTTAGAATTTCTAGCTATGACTATCTAAGTATATATATTTTTCAAATGCGCGAGTTCATAATTTCGAGGCTTATAATGCATTGTAACATTTAAAAATTTTAAGAAAATTTAAATAATTTATAAAACATGCCACAGCATGAAAGAAAAATTTGTAATTGTATAGAATTGTTATATAAATAGCAAAGATAGTAAGCATGAAGTGAACTCGATAAAAATATAACACATAGGGAAATGAAAATTCCATCCAAAGGAAGTTACGGGAAGCAAACCTACAAAGGCATTTTTCTGATATTTCAAATGCGTGAATATAAATCCTGTGGAATTTTCTCAATGTAGCAAAAATCGACAGATATTTATATTTTTATCACAGACTGTAAGAAAAGAAATTGATTCACAAGCTTCAGAATTGTATAGAAAAATGTGAAATATCCGCGAAACCAAAACATGGTGGTGATGTAATAAATCTAAGAAATCAGGGGTACATTAAAATTATTATTTTAGTGTTGTAAAATTATGCTTCCCTTTCAAATGTTAAACTCAAAGTTGAATATTTAATTATTTATCTATAAAAAATCTTCGCAACAAAAAATTATCAGTTTTTTTTAATTTACTATTTTTAAGATATAGTGGGTCAACAAATTGACTTAAATCTTTGCATCGCCAAGTAAATATTTGATCAAAATCAATATATTTATTTTCAAAAATTAAAGTATTCCCCATCAATCTTTTATGTATGATTAATTATTATAATCTAATTAAATTTGAGTATAAAACTATAGACACTCATCAATATATATGTACATAGATAAATATGTGTGGAATGAAGGAATAAGAAGAAAGTGTAAAGCATAATGAGATATATGACACAAGTATTGATGACGTAGCATGATAATCAGATAAACCAGATACTAGAAGATGGTCCTGTTCGAAGCTTCAATAATTGCCTTGCTTGTATGAGAAGATGTATGAATGTAGATGAGATTTATCCTCTCTGTCTACCCCCGCGAAGAAACGGCATGATGGTAAGTAAATTCTCTGGAAAATAACCTAGTCATCTCCCGGGACGAGGGTCGAACCGCCCGGCCACTTCAGCCCGAAATTCTAATAAAATGACTTTGCTCTGTGGCGGAAACTCGCCAACAATCAATAACAATGTGAGAAAAATGGTTAGCTTTTCTTAAAGTGTTTTTAATAGATTAATAACCAATACACTAAACATTGTTTTGTTCGTGATGAACTGAATACACAGTGAAAACTGAAGATGTTCAGTGAACATAGATAAATTATATGCGGAATCACGTCCCTTGACATTGGAGCCTGCCCTCGCCAACTGATTACATAATGCCCCGTAACGCGATGCAAGGTCACTGTTGCGTGTACGATTCGAATCGAGGCGATAACTTCTCTGCATTCAAAATTTGTATAGTTTTCTTTTTCCATAAATTTTCACACTCAAAAGCATAACAGATAACAATGTACCTACTACTATAATACAAACTGAGCTCAAAAATATCTCCAAAATTGATATTAAAATCGACGATTCTTTCAAAATACGGTCCTCCTCGAATCTTTTTATATTCACTCTGTCAGAGATGTGTTAATTATTAAAACTTTTGAACGTTGTCATTCTTTGATACGAAGTTATACTATAATATTTGTAAATATTATATGTATATTTCTTGTAACGCCTTTACCCAACGTATGTTTCTGAAATTTTTACAGTCAAAACTCATTATACCTATATAATGGGCAAATATAGATATAAAAATACACATGGCAGTACATCGAAGCAATGAATTCAAATTATCAGTTGCATTTTCATTACTTTTGCTTTATTTTTAAATACATTGCCAATTGGTGAGTGATTTTTAACGTTACCTAAATAATATGTATGCATTTTATTGCAAAAATGCTTTTTTTTCTTCATAATTTAACACCATATGCATTCTTTAAAAATGTTACTTCATCTTTAATTTTCGCTTTCATATTCAAATTTTTTATAAACATTCTTCTAATCCCTATTTATAATCTATATTTGACAAATAAACATCATAAATAACTAGTCATTTTAATGTAACATAAATAAATAATTCTTTTTTTAAAATAATTTAGAATATTAATTGTATGAAATACAACACAGTTGACCGAAATACAAGTGACAAAAATGTACTTTTGAGTTAGAGCTTTCAAACTTTGAACAAAAATAAATAATTCTAATATAAATTATTTATAACTTTGTTTTCAACAACTTTTATGAGTTAAATTTAATAATTCTATTTTTTTTCTTTTCCAAACACAAATGTATTTTCTGTATTGCTAACGTCTTTAAGATGTCAACAAAATAATCTTAATTTTTAAAGTCCAATACTAGAAGTACTTACAAAATATTTCGAATAAGTTACGACCTTTATTTAGGAAACAGTATTCAATAATTTGGATACCTTTTAATTGTCTCGTTCGTTTTCCCCTCGTCTAAATAATGTATACTCCTTTATTAGCGGAAAATAGCAGATAGTGAAACCATCGCTAAAAAAATACTAATTTCAAATATGTCACTTATCTGAACTTATGTTCAACGCCTCAGTACATAATTTTTTCAATAGCTTGTCTGCTTTGATTTGATATCCCGGAAACAAAATATTTCTGAACGATTTCATAAAAAATATTTATTAAATATCTGAAATAATTTAATTTTTAAACGACGGAAGGAATGTAATTGGTCACTGAGAATAATTTATTATACTATTACGCTAACGTTTTCATCCGTTGGATCCATTGCATCCTATGCACATCCTATGTTAGTGTTATTGCCTGTATGAAAAATATCAAAGTAGCGAGTATGTCGAACGTGCTATTAATATCTCTTCGTTAAAATGACTTTTTTTTAATGTTTTCTTATATTATTTTTATGTATTCAATAACATTTACATTACATTGACAAGTTTTGCAGATATATTGATCGTCTGTCATTAAATGTCATGTTCAAGGTAGTAAGGTCTCCGGTAAGTGTCGCTTTTCAAAGCAAAAATACAAGACATGACAGATAAATTAATGACGTCGTGACGGATTAATACATCGGTGGAAAGTTTTGCGACAGATATATTCAGCGTTGGGTCGTAGAGGGGTTGTTTTATGTATTGCATATTCAATGCATATACATTACACTACGAAAATTATGGATATGATTCTTCGATCATTTTAGCATTGCACTTTAAAAAGGTTTTACGCAAACTATTTTATTCTCTTGCGATTTTAAGTTTAATTTTTTACATGTCGCTAATATTTTATTTTTTTAAGTTCACTATATCCTTTTTGTTTATGCTTTAAATAAAATTTAGACAATAATCATATCAATTTATGACAGCTATGTTTTTCCGTACATTTCGGCATTGAAATATAGGTTATACGGAAACCCTGGCCGCGAAACGGCTATAATAACCGCCCGTATATTGATTTTTTCACTCATACACATTTATTTCTAAATGTTTGTGCCTCATTGAAGAAACTAAGGTCATATCGCTTAATTCCATTTCATTACTGTCACTTCCTCGACCTATGTTCACAGGCGCCAGATGGCACTAGTTCAAAGCACGTGGACACCGAATAATCAGAATACCTCCATTAGCAGGGCTATAGAATCAAGAAATATAACTTGACGGTTCAGAATAAATTACTTTCATTTTGCTTATTTATAAAGTCAAACAAGCCAAATTGATACTTTCATTTTTTAACGTTTATTTTTTATGTAAGTAAGGTACACAACAAAATTAAAATGATCTATCTACCGAAGATAAGAAACCATTTGCAGTATTGTCAGAAATTAATAATTATGAAAGAATTAACATCTTAATAATTTATGTTTATTTTGTTTTAGTTGATGACAGCAGCAGTTATGAGATGGTGTGAAAATATTTAATCACCGTAAACATTTGCAACATCCAAGAAACCATGCGTTTGGTAAGAAATAAAACTTTTCTATTTACTTTTTTATTCATCTGATCTTTGGTCATCTCAACCAACCCGATATACCTATATTATATCTCTGTACAGGTAAAACTCATTAAGTGCACTTGTGGGTGAAATGTGGGTTTCTTTTTTAATACTCTCGCTAGGGGAAAATCGTTCATTCTTAATTTTCAGCCAATTCTGAGATACGCTTGAGATAAAACCATTTAACAATATTGCCTTCAAGGTAAAACTCACTATTACTTTAAAACAGTTCAGCTAAATGTTCGCCGTGTCGTTAATTTGAAGTTATTTTTGATCATATGTGCATATCTACATGGTTGTGTTAAATTTTTCGTTATGAATAATATTATTTTTAAGGTCAATGGAAGACGAACATTGACTTTAATAAAGAACACATTGTGTAATTGTGTTTCATTACATCAAACAAAAAACATCACAAAAATAATAATTTGTTACTAATTTGTCTATTCTGAAGATGTACGAGCTATATTTTGTATTGGAAAAAGTTGCATTCCTTACGAACGAATCGAGTTTGATTTGCCGTAAGTACGAAACTACTTCTCAGGAAACGAACTGACTACACAAAAGTGTGATCATATTCAATTTAAACAACTTTTTTTACGATCAGATAAAAAAGATTATTTTCCTGCATGTTGTGGAGTGCTTTTTTTTAGCATGGCGTAGAGCATATTTCTTTCTTTCCTTCGCAAGGTCCATGTTTCGACTCCATCCAGTGCTACGGAGCGTGCATCGGCTACTGACACTGTTCAAATAAATATTTATAATCATTCCACCTTTTCAATGTACCAACCGAATTAATTATTTTTTACAATCTTAATCTTGAAAAATATGTTTAGACCCTAAAAATTTGATTAAATGTAATTAATAATATCTTGCTTTGAATATTTTATGCCAGGTAAAAATTTATTAAGTGCAAAAGTACATTTTTTTCCCTACAAAACAATGAATATAAATGAGTATAAACTTTATTTAGCGAATTATTTATACGTCAACCGGTTTCAATACATATCTTCGTCAGGACTGGCGTACAACTGAACTATTCCATAAAATTTAAACGACATCCATCACGTGGTGTAGGCGAAGTCTTAGTAAGAGTGGGGAGGTGATTGACAGGAATACATTAAAAATGAGAATATACCATATATTACGATAAGTTAATGCTACAAACATATTTTTCGTCCATCATAATGTAAACAAAACCCACTGAAAAATTTAATTCTTACCTTTTTTTATACGTTTAAGTGATTTGAATATTAAATCCATAGTATCTCAATAGTATGAAATTCAAATTAGTGGGTTTTACCTCTAAAGGGACATATATAAATATATACATAATAAATCATGAAAACACATGTGTATGCATCATTAATCGCCAATCGTTAACAAGATGTCATTGAAAAATCATTCATTGGTTTTAGTGGAAGTAATTAGTATAATATATTTTGCGCATCTATTTATAAGATCAATCCCACGCAGACCTCGTGTCACAGCTGTAACGTATGTAGTCGTATATCCATTATCGGTGTTCACGTAACAGTTGCTGGTATTGCATATGCAGCGGGACGCGCACAATACATAATAAAATGTATTATTACTTGGGTATATAGCAACCGATGGATGAAGAATTGAAGCATTCAAAAATTCGACTATCCTAAAATCTTTCTTTATTAACGCCGTAGGGACATCATTCTTCGCTTTGGGCCAACCGAAAATTATTTTTACACTTGCAAACCGACACCGCCGACTACTAGTGTTCACCACTGTGTCGCCGCGAGGTAGACTTATTTAGCGTGTATTCTTATTTAGCATGTACTCTTATTTAGCATGTACTCTTATTTAGCATGTACTCTTATTAGAGACTGAAAAATATTGCGGTCATCATAACTCGACTAAATCTTATTATGGCATGTATTACTACCCACATCCCCATTTAAATAAATAAATAAAGATAGATATCTTTCTCTCGTCGAACATTCGTCAATGGACATTTTCTTCCAATATTACACGACCTTACATTTAGGGATTCTGTGTCGAGACAACCCGGGAATCCCATGGTATTTTGCTGTTGAGAATTGAAAAAATATATCTTGTGCGACTCATTTTATTCATGTCAATTAATTGAATCAACTAGTAAGATATATAGAAAAAATATATTTATCGAAAAACATTTTAGTTTGCTGACCATTGCGGTACAACAGGTAGCAACATAGTGGCGAGCGGTGCACGTGTGTCAATTCTTGTATATAGTCGGCTATAATGATTTCGAAATGAATAGTTTTGTCGATTTGTTCAAACAGGGGATTATGTTTACTTGTAAAATGTGATGTAAATATTTAAAATAAATGGTGTAATTTTTTGACGAAACAAAATTTAGATGAGATGAAGTTATTTGAAAGCAATAGCTCCTAATAAGGAGACTTCAGTTTGTCAATTAATTTGACCAAATATACACGTTATTGTCTACTGATGTGTTTCTTTATCAATTGTATTTTTTATATATTTAAAAAAAAAGTTATTTGTTTTTTGTAATCATTTTATATATATAAGCTTAATTTCATTAAAAAAAATACTAATAATTATTTTATCAAACAATTTTTATTCGATTTAATATGGATTATTTCCCTAACAGCTACTGTACGTAATACATATGAATATTTATTAAAATATATATTGTTCCGTACAGGAAACAAGAATGTAGACAAGGATGGTTTGACGATCTCAGCTTCTCTCAACCGGCGATGATGATAATGATTATGAGGTCGAAAGAAATGAAGCATAAAAGACGTTCAATACAGGCACACCACGTGGCAAAATCGACAATGGCTTCCGCCTACAGAATACTCTGTTTTTATTCAGATTCATAACAATACATATAATTATATTTGCAAGTACCTACACGGTGACAGGACGCCGCTATAGCGTCTAAGATGTCATTGTTTTCCTAATATTTGTCCCACGGGATTTTTGATTACACCTTTAAATTATTGACACGTGTCTTATCATATCAATTATATGGCGCCACCTCGGCGAATAATTATATGCGATACATATATATTTTTTAATTAAATAAAATTCTTGGTTTCGATTCCCGGGAATTCTCGGGACATGAAAATGTTGACTCTCGAGTCCCGGAAAATAAAAAAAATGGAGACTACAGAATCCCTACTTACATTGTTGCCTTGCGATTTACCCTCGAATTTTAAACTATTTTTTCAGTATAATAAGTATAAGAATATGTGGCACTCCCTCTGCTTGTCTCATTGGAAATTTAAGCGCACATCAAGACAACGAAATTGTAAAATGATTCAACATCGTATTTTACAACGAGGCGGCATATTGACATAAATAAATGCTTTAACCAGTGGATGTGACGACATTATATTATTATGTTGGTTATTATTATATGATGACTTTGAATAATGCAAAGGAAAACAGTCAGATTTGGCATATATATTGTTTTATTATTTTGAATAATTTACATAAAGTGTCTAAATTCTAAGACACATTTAAATATTTTTTTTACCTATTTAACTGACATACTGATACTTATACAATAATTGTTCTCAGCTGATTCGCAGTTGTGTGTGTAGATGGTGCTTATAAGTATACATATATGGGTAGAACGCAGAAAGTAACGCGATAAGCGACTACACGTGCCATCGAGGTTGAAGTTGAATTGCCCTTCAGAAAATATGAAGTACAATATATTTACGCGTTTTAACAAATACGTGTTTTATTACAATAAATCAAAAGAAAAGAATCGAACAAAGCAATATGTTTTATTAACATAAGAGGAAAAAAAATGAACTACATCAATTAAAAATAATTATATTTTAAACAAATAAGAGATATCTCATAGAGATGAAGCTATTTTTCCATTTATAAAAAATAGCTCAGTCTCTATGAGATATCTATTATCTGTTTAATAACTGTGCTTTGTAGGTGAAAATCCAGTAATTGTGTGTTTTTGGATATATTCAAATATTGCTAATTATATATTATTCCAGAACTTGCGAAACTAATTTTGCACTACATATTTTCACAACTAAAACTAAGAAAAAATAGATAAAAGTCAACAAACATTTTTTTTAATACTTGTTATATAATGAGCGTCTTAAATTATTTTTCTCTCACTCAGATTATACTGGTTAAAAAATATTTATAAGTTAATAGCATACATGTTTTAACCAATGGTTTAGTTAATTGTGAAAACCGATTTTAAAATGGTGAATTTGTACTTAATTTTGTTTGTTTTTGTCTTCGGTAATGTCATTCGCACTTTTTCTAGAAAATAATTAATTAATAATACTTTTAGAAAATTTTACAATGTGTGCCTGAAATTCCGCCCCTAACTAGGAGAATTGACTTTTCAATTGGCGTCATGCAGGAGAAGCTCAGTGCACACACGCAACTCTGAGCTTCATCCAATAATTGCATCACTAGAGCGAACCCTGAATACCGAGGTATATATGAACCAAGTTTAATGAAATCGTAATATAATACACTCGCGTATGCCGCTTTCTTATGCGCAGGACAAAGTGCGCACCGGGACCGAAGTGGGTCATAGGTGTGAGTTAACGCCCCTTTTATCGACTAAAATGCGCCGCAGCCTCCGAGACGAAACGATCGAAGTTGAAAGCCTTCGCTTGATTATGAACGCACGAAAGACGCAACAGTATCTCGATATTGAGAAGACAACGGAGATCTTATCAATCAATAGCATACATACAACAATTAAGAATTGATATTTATGGTAGGAATTTTTTATAACACTCTCCATGAAAATATTTATATTCACCGGTGAACAAAAGAAAAACTTAAAGTTAAAATCCTAATAAAATTCGCGTGACAAGATACATCGCCCACACCCACATCGTTTATTTACTTTGACTAATAACTAGTAACATCGAATGCATCTAAATTTGTCATCTCTATACATTTTTCCTAACTAAATGACCATTTTTAACTACTTACTCGTATTATGTTATATAAATAATAAGAAGGAAATACATTGTTTAAACCACTATTTATTGATAAATCAACATGTTTCTTATGCATCAAAGATGGTCGAATTAAGAAACTGGACTAATTTAGACGTGTTTTTATCCTTTACATGAAACCACAACCGCGACTCCCACTACGATGACAGTCGAATGAAATCAATACTACTATTTAATCTAAATTAAAAATGTCCGACTGCTTTCCCGAAGTGTCCCTGTGGACAAAGCGGGACTGGCCGCTCATTGGCCGGCGGTGGCATGACGTACGCCGCGTCTCGGCCAAGGCTGCTGCAACCCCGTAGGTCATAGGTGAAGGCGCCCTCAGCTTCCCGATACGCTTTGAATAGAAATGGAAAATATTAATGACATTCTACTTTTTTGTTATGCCAATAAATTACATTTTACAGAACAATTTAAAAGAAGTCATATTCTTGTCGGGACACATAATCTGACCGTGTTATACATTGTGTGCATTTCACGATTATTAAGATCGTATTTTCGAGGGAGCAAGACATGTTATGTCTACGATGTTTTAAATAATATATTAAATCTAGCAGAAAGCATTCAAGCAAGCCGCTATAGTACATATAACTACAATTCAAACATTTTATTTTCAAATTAAATTTTAATGTTAAAAATCACATAAAATTTGTCACCTTCAAGTAAGTATGTCAGTTACGTATAAATGTCGATTTTAAATGTCTACGGTTGCTAATTTGTTAAGGGAAAGTGTAATAGAATTAATGCGTCCATTATTCCTTACGTCATACGAACTCAATCAGCATAATTCGTGACATATTGCATTTCCGACGACAAAATGTCAATGATTTTCAACAAGTTTATTAAAAAACTTCGTCCAATACTGGTCGCAATCACACCGAAGATAACGCTAGTTGTTTTTTCCAGTCCAACATGGACCGCAGCCAGCAGCAGCAGGTGGAGCACGAAGCGTGCACGCTGCGCGAGGAGGACTACGAGCGCTTGGCCGTGTACATCGTGCCCGACGTGCCGTGCGCCCCCGGCACGAAGGAGCGCGCCGAGAAGACGCTGCCCAGGAGTCTGACCCTGAAGCCATCGGTGGTGCTGTCCACGCCCAACACTCCGGTAAGATTTAATCTCCCGACTGACGTCCAAATATCTGTGAACTGGTTCTCGAAATACTCAACTTTCTCGCGTACGTTATTTTTGTTCATTGGACTCTGATCTAGCGAGGTGGGCAGGGACACATCAAATATTGAATGTATTGAAGTTTTAAATAAATAAAATAAGAGGTCTCTAATAAACATGCTTAAGGTTTACCCTACCAAATAATCAGTGGCGTGCAGTAGGCATTGACTTGGGTTATGCTGTTACCATGATATTATACAATACTATATAACATACTACATGCTACATTGTACATAAGTTTATGAACTTTCATTTAACCGACGTCTTTAATCAAAATATATCCATCATAATAAAAATGCATTATCCTCGGACGCAAGGTAGTAAAATTTTCGAATTAGTAAATGGGGGAGTATATGCTTCTATCAGCTCTAAGCCAAGTTCAAAACTTTTCAAATGTCATTCTGTTAGGTAACAGCGTAAGGACTCCGTACAACATGGATTGACTGATTCATCTCTGACTCTGCCGAGTGGAATTTTCAATTCAGTAGGTGGCAATTGTATGGTATGAATAGAACGATAGATTAAAACAGTGGCTAGCAATGGTAGTAGCAATAAATTAATAATAACTCAGTAGAGAACCACAGCGAGTATAGTAGATAAATCCGGTGGCGTTGCGCGGTAGCATCCAGAACTACGCAACTGATGATTCTACTGATACACGGTGGACGCTAGCGTAATAATAACATATGGATTATTTAATTTATATTTGTATCCTTGAATTTTTAGTAACGCACAGCTTTTTTGCTTGAATACTGAAATAAATATAAACAATATATAATAAACATTTTACGAAATCCGTAAATTTTAAAAATTTTTGAATTAAAATTGTATTACTATAAGAAAAATCTTATTTTAATCATAAAATATAGTGGGATTGTGTCTTATCTCGGTACTCATTTTTTATAGTTGTTACGTATTTTGAATGCTATAATTTTTTTCAAAGCGTCATTAGCATACGTACATCAAAAAAAACCTGTGTTATTATCTACGTACACAATGTGTGTATATAATTATAGATGCATACGTATGTTTATATATATGTGGAAGTTGTCATTAATATCAATGTCAAAAGAGACAAACACAAGATCGTTTAAATTATGTACTCTACCGAAGTGCATGCACATTATTATTTAATTGTGAACACAGAACACAATGGACAGAATTCAAAATGCTTTTAACCGAACTAAGACTAAGATTCCAAAATTCTGTCAAGAATTGACATTATTATTAAATAAATTATAATTTTCCTTAGACCGAAGGCGTTTGGAGTGCCGGCGTTATACCGAAAGGCACGAGGTTCGGACCCTTCGAAGGTACTAGAACGCCTAATTCTCCTGACAACAAAGTATCATGGAGGTACTATTGGAGGGTGAGTTGAAGAAGAACCATTTTGTTATCATGTGCACATAATTATCAACGGTGTCAGTAGTATTATTTATTCCATTAGAAATAATCTTTCGATTTATAATCGCATATTTTCATTTGTTCCTTAAGAACTAACATTCTGCATTGATATTAGTCATTTAATCAGTTATATGAAAACCTTGCGCATCAACATAAATTTCTTAATTTGTTCCATAAAAAAATCTGGCGCATTACTTAAGGCTTTAAATTTGTATACAATGTATTTTTTGCTTATGGTGATTCCAGTTTGACTTTACGTTTTAATAAGAATTCAAGTATGAAAAATAAAAATCCAGTAAAGTTAAATTTAAAATCTTCAAATACGTGTCCGAACGCATACTTAGTAAATTTTTCTTTCTTTTAAACGTATATCCTCAATTTATGTAACTTAACCACAAGGCACCCATAATTATATTTGCAATTTATAAACACGCACGCTTTTCCAAAATAAAAGAAGCTTTTTAGGTTGCAAGACGATGGATATATAAATAATATTTTATTAACACAATTATTAAAATGCTGCGATGAATAAATTATTTGTATAAGTGGTTCTTGGGCTATGAAATTAATTATATTCTTCTGTATATAATTCTATTTCCCTGTTTCGTTATTTTCACATCTTCCTTCTCCTCTTTCAATCAGGTGCAGGAAACTGTAAGACACCACACATACGGAAATATAAAGGTATGTTACTTTTTGTAAAAACATTTTTCTCTCTACCTATGTAGTTTCTTTTCTGCTTCTGGGCATATTTATTATTATTTTATTTTATACATAATATGCTTTCTTAACTTATTATTATTAATAAAATTTTCTAACAAAATAACGCTATAAAATGGTACTTTTTATTTTCTAAATTGTTTTGTTGATAGCACAGTTTACAACTACTTAATTCATTAAAACCCGTGCACTTAACCTGAACTTAATATTAAGTTAAATTAAAATGTATATAATTTTATATTTTTCAATGAAGGAAACCTACATAGAAACTTGTATTCTCTGTATATCGATTTTTGTATAATATGTATACTAATACGATTATGTACGTACATACAAAAAATATTTTACGTAAAAAAATTGAATTAAACAATGAAAATATTTGTTTAACCAGATATTTAAAGACAACGACTATTACTACTTGGATGGGTCAGACACGAGCATGGCCAACTGGATGCGCTACGTCGCTTCTGCTTACTCATTCACCGTCATGAACTTAGCTGCCTGCCAACACGGGGAGCACATTTACTTCTATACTATCAGGTGAATAATTAAACAACGTCTTCCTTTACGAAACCTTTATTATAATCATTGTTAATTCCTGCGCCAACTTGAATTAAATGTAATTGAGCAACGCCTTCTTTATTGTTTGCAGAGATATTATGCCGAATGAAGAATTAATGGTTTGGTACTGCAAGGATTTTGCGACGAGACTCGGGTACGATGTAGATCCAGAGAGAGCCACGTATTCTATCTGTAAGTAAACACTTTAACACCCCAGTAAGGTCGGGATGCACTCTCGTGTATCTATTAAATATATCAAATAAATTATTACTAAATATTTAGTTGTAAACCACTTTATTATGTACGTACACTTACAATATAGTATAGACTAGTAGTCTGAAGAAGGTTGGATCCATCCGAAACTAGTTGACATTAGTGTATGTACATAATAAATAGGTTTAAAATAAAATATTATATAATTATTTAAATATAAAGTCGAGCCACAGCGTCTTTGAATATTTAAATTATTATTATTATTATTTAAATCAATTGAAATAAGTCATTCGATATGAAAAAAATTTCAGGTAAAGAAGAAACCATCAAAAAAGCATATGGACTACCACCGGCGCCCGTTCACCCCGAGATAGCCTTCAACCACATGAAGTATGTTTTGGGCCTCTCCAATCCCAAAGACCTACTGAGGGCTGACTCTCCGGCGACTGCGCGACCTCCGACTCCTCCCGCCGACCCCGGTGTGCCGACCTCCGCGTCATCACAACCAGTGAGGGTCATCAGTCGACGCTCTCCTCCGGCCCAAAGGCATCCGTCACCGGTAGTGGCATATAAAACCGAGCAATCTGTCATGATAGTGGATCGACGGGAATCTACTGCTAGCGTCATACATCCCAGGCAAGAATCTCCTCACAGAATCCACCACCGAGAGAATTCTACGATAATTGTGCCACAGCAGAAGAATAGTCCTTCGCACGGCGTCCGGGTCGGAGGTCCTCCGAGATCTCCCTCAGCTCCCGCACCCGCCCCTTACGATCACCACCTGCTGGCGACCGCAGACGGATCGGTCCGCTCCGATGAAGGCTATCACAGTAACGGATACCACGATGACGGTTTCACCCCTCCGGAAGATTCGAGCGACTCCGATTCAGAAAACAACTATGTACTCGATTGCTCTAAAAAAGCAAACGCCCCAAAAGAAACCACCGTAATAGTGCAGAAAAGCGTTGATTTGGGAGATATACACAGAAATGAATTTAGGAAAGTAAAGATTAAGATGTCGCGCGCCTATCACTACCAAAATAATAAGGATCCGGACTGTGATAGTGAAAAGGAATTGATTATTGCGGAAGACCCGGTCGAAGAGCCCCTGTCATCCCCGTCTCCTGGAAGAGACCCGACCGTCTCCACAGTTATCGTCCTAGAATCTTCACAAAACAACATGGAAACCGTGACTAAATCATACTACGAAGCGGAAACGTCTTCTCCACCTCCCCCGCCAACTTTTCTCCGTTACACACCACCGAGCTCGAGCATACTTGAAACTATTCTTACAGGAAATCGATTGGACACCAACAATAATGATTCCAACAGAAGACAGCCTAATGCTACGCCACCGCCGACTTCACCCACAGAAATGGCTTATTCTTACAAGAAAAGCCAACGATATGGTAACGCGTGTAGCCCCGACTCGAGCTCCAACTTGCCAAGTCCAGTTCCCGGCCTCATGCCGATCGGACCTCAGATCATTATTCCGCGCAACAACCATCCAGTTCCTTCACCGCAGCCTCCGGCACTCATGTATGCTTCTCCACCGCATCAGATGGTGCCGCATACAACAGAAATTAGAGAAATAAGAGAAATCCGAGAAATACGAGAGATGCGCTACGAGAGTCATTCTTCGCCAAATTACCCGTATAGCATGTATTCTCCTCCTTACTCTTCAATGATGAGACTCAGTGGCTCTCCACCCAGCGTACATTCCCCGCCTGTATCTTCCAGCCACCAGTACGATAGGAGCGGCCACCAGGCTCAGTACCCGCCGTCTTCCAGCGTGATCACATTAAAAAACTGCTCGCAGTTGAGCATGCTACAAAATGCAAATATGAATCACCACCTTCTGCAACCCTTGCCTCCGCTACATTCTCCTTCCCGCCATTCTCCACCGGGAAGTCTAAGCCCTGACGGCGGTTCCTATACACGCAGCTGCAGTCCTCTCAGCCCCGGTTCGCAAAGCTCGAGGGGTTATAGAAGTCTCCCTTATCCTCTCAAGAAGAAAGATGGAAAAATGCATTACGAGTGCAACGTTTGCTGCAAAACTTTTGGCCAGCTATCTAACTTGAAGGTTCACCTGAGAACTCATTCGGGAGAACGTCCATTTAAGTGCAACGTGTGTACGAAGTCCTTCACGCAACTGGCGCATCTACAAAAGCATCATTTGGTCCATACGGGGGAGAAGCCCCACCAATGTGACATCTGCAAAAAGCGCTTCTCCTCCACCTCTAACCTGAAGACCCACCTGAGACTCCACTCCGGCCAGAAGCCGTACGCCTGCGACCTCTGCATGCAGAAGTTCACGCAGTTTGTCCACCTCAAGCTGCATAAGAGGTTGCACACGAACGACAGGCCGTACGTCTGCCAGGGCTGCGATAAGAAATACATCAGTGCTTCCGGTCTGCGCACTCACTGGAAAACCACTAGCTGCAAGCCCAACAACATCGAAGAGGAGCTGGCGATGGCTAACGCGGCCAACACTGAATATTTAGGTGTGTTAACAATTTACTTTTCTCATATTTTAACTTTCACTTTTCCTTTAACTTATTGTAGTAAACTCCCGTGAGTCCACAAATTGTGATTAATCCCGTCGATATTTTTATTTAAACAGTAGATTGAAATGATCACACAGATAATTTTCACTTTTGGTGATGTTTTAAACAACACTTGAGTATTGACGAGGTAACGTGTGTACAGTATACTCGACCCGTCCGCAGCGGGAGCGCGAGACCTCGGTACTGACACTTTCACTCCAGCTACCGAGGCAGGTCGAGCATAGTGACTTTCCAATTCTCTCCACCACTCTCTTGTCAATGTCCTCTGCTTTTAAACGATCGTAACGTAATTTTGTATTTTTTTATTAAACTTATTTTAAAAAACGAGTTAGACAAATAGTATTAAGAAAAGTACTCTTAATTATTTCAAAGCTTTTTCGATTTTCAGTAAATAATAACGCCAGACCAGTTTGCTATTATTCATGACTAATTTTTAAAATCTTTTCCAGGTCCTAATGACAAAGATTGTCCGGAAGAATCCTTTGACATGCGACCTCTCCCGAGGCTCCTGGGTCCGGGGGGATTCCTCCAACTGCCTCCCCCGCTACTGTCCCAGCACATAGATTACCAGAGCCACCACCAGCAGCAGCAGCAACACCAGCAGCAGCAGCAGCAGCAGCAGCAGCAGCAGCAGCAGCACCAGCAGCCGCACCAACACCAGTCTCTCTCCGGTCACCGAGAGCACCCCGGGAGCCACCAGGTGCCCCTCGGCAGCCCCATGACGCAGTCCGCCGACAGACACTACACTCCGCCGAGGCAGGACGAGACGAGGCCCAGTGTGATCGAGTCAAACCAACCTCTCATAATCGAGTGTACGTAAGCGCTTGATGTGATCAGTCAAACCTCTCTCCTATTCTTCGTTCTGATCGGGCCGTGAAGATCAGAATAGATTCATTATTGTTGCGTGTGTATAATAATATATTGATGTGCATACCTGTAAATAATAATTTCATTTAGTTTCTCAAATCTTGCTATACATAGAACTATAATATTTTAGTAAAAATAAAATGAACTTCTTTTTACTGATGCTGATCGTGATTGTGCTGATACCCTATTAAGCTTTCATTGAACAATGCATAAATTATCGATTATTATTAATGAAATATTATGAATATTTAAATTATTTCATTGTTCTCAAACTGTATTGAATATTTCTTCGATTATTATTACTAAATTTTTATGAATCTTTGATTTCTACATATGATGCCTGTATGATATTTTTTTATATGTACGGGTTAAATATGAATAATAATCTATATCAAATATGAATTAAATATAAATTACGTATACATATATATACATGAGATTGAATTTATTAAAACACATCATTTCGGCAACAAGTACTCTTTTATCTCACTCTCCAGTAATAAGGCTGTACCTAGGATAGGATTAAACTGATTTGTATATACTTGTATTGAATAGGTTAATTTTAATTTATTTTAAATGGTATTCCATTGTAGTCATATTGAGCAGAACTAATATCGAGAGAACTATTGATTTAATTATTTGTATATTTTCTAAGTTATGAACCCACTTGTATTTAACTGTAAATATTTTTCCTTTAGGTTTAGTGGACTCCAGTGAAACCAAATACTATTTTTGTTATTTCCAAAGATACGCTCATAGCGAGGTATGCTTGAACATATAATATGTAGGGAGAACTTCTTATAGCGTAGTTCAGCATAAAGCAAATCGATCAAACTTATTTATTTGTATAAATCCATTATTTCTATACCTACATTAAACATGTCCATAAAACACTGTCTTGATACTCATTTTCACAATTCTCATATTTTTATGTTTATTCATTTTTTATCAATGTTAATGGACAAATATTATTACTGTGTAATACACAAAATCACCCTCCACGACAAATGAAATTTTGGGGTGTATAATAACACAATTATACAAAAGTTGTTTTTGATACCTTATTGTTCGTTGCAATATACTGTTTTTTGTTACATCGTACAATAACGAAATTTGTTGGAGATGTAACATCACTATAAACAACTTAAGAATGTTTGGCCAAAAATATATAGGCGTAGTACTTATATCGGTAATATTTATTGTATATATTCACATTAAGCTTCTTCTTCAAGAGGACCTTAAGGAAATATAACAATGTGTATATTTTTTTCTAGAAATTGTCACTGTATTTATTGTATTCTTAATAACTCCTTTACATTAAACCATTTATCACATAATTAACTACCGCATACGGATTGTGAAATTTGAATACTTTGCAATTTAAGAATAGGTGTATATTTTTCATACACTGAATAACTCTCTATTATAGAGAGAACGAATGGTGCTTAAATATTATTTTAGGGGCAAAACAATAATCTTAATTACTCTATCCGTAATTCATATTTTATTATTACAAAATAAACGGTTATTTAACATTTTACAGTCCATGCCTCCATCTTAACTACAGAATCTATGTCCAAATTAATGTTGATAACCTCACATTTACTTACACTTAGACTGAGCCATTCTGTTACTTTTGCACTTAGCTACCATTCTGTCATAAAATATATTCGATTTATCTTAATATACGAGTATATACCAGTAAAATCATTTCAAAATTTAAGATTTCTATAAAAAAATATCTATTGCTGAAGTTAAAAATATTTGGAACTGCGTACGTGACGTTTTCAATATAATTATTCTACTTGTGAATATGTAAAAGAAAATTATTGATTAGAAATTTGTATTGTTCTGGAAATCTTTCATCATTTTATTTTGTCCGTAATATAACTGAACATTTTTTATATTTCAAAATATTTAGTATGTTTTGTACGTCTAATTTTCTTATACCTTCACCATGAGCTTTTTTCAAAAATAATTATTATATTATAACCTTAAGTAATCGTTTTGCGCAAAGCGTCAAGTCGAAATATTATTATTTACTTAATAATAATCAAGTATTACATTAATATGTTTGCTTGGAAATTCCCACCGAAAATATGGAGAAATAAAAATATTATTCGTAGCATTAGGAATATTTAACGTAAATAATAAAATATTCCAGATATCTCGAGAATGTACGGACGACATCTAAAATAAAAAACTGCGTACATATTTAATGTATTTCAGATTGGTTTTGGAAGTACGAGTGCAAATGTCAATGAAAAAAAAATATCGTTTTATCGACATTTATCTATTTTAATACGAGGGGTTAGCGGAAACTTTCAGGAAATACTTTCATAAGTAAAGGAAAAGAATTGCGTATTACATTTTAAATATATAAATGTACTTGTTATTTCCGAAGTTCTGTAGTTGACTTATTATATTATCAAGTCTTAACGTTCCAAACAGTGATGTCTTAAAGCCTAAACTACAATATCAGATCATCAACAGTGATGTTTTAATGCCTAAACTACAATGTCAAATCATCAACCGTGATGTCCTAAAGCCCGAAAAACAATATCAAATCATTAACCGTGATTTAAGTGATCACCAACCGTGATGTCCTAAAGCCCGAATCACAATATCAGATCACCAACCGTGATGTCGTAAAGCCCGAATCACAATGGAAAAAATAAAAAGAATCGAGATTAAAAATACCACCTAAAACCACAGACCAGTAAATGAATAGACATGAAATAAAATGTACATATAGGAGAGGAGTTCAGAACATTAGTTGCGGTCGGCATTTTACGCACAATATTTGTGGAAACATAAATCCGAAAGTTTATGACACATTTATACAACAGCAAAAGTATTTACTCTTCAAAAATTAAATCTTTGTGTAAACAAGACGTACTTTTTACATTAATGCATATTATATTGTCAGCGTTTAAATTTTCGTTCCAATCGAGGTACCAAAGTGAAAATACTGAAACAAGACATTTCCGTTAGTTCATGTCTATATATTTGGTCGTCTGTGACTTGAAACTAATAATGAACACTTTTGTATAAATATTTTATCGGTTTTATTGTAAATTTCTTAATCTGAAAACATAAATAAAATATAAATACATGTAATAAATTACTTACTATTATATTATCTATTTTAAAAAATGTATTTTTATATTATTACGTATTATTTGTCCAGTAATTAATTTGGCATCCAAATTAGACTGTAAATACGCTTGCCGACGTATGTGTGCATGTGTGCATGTGTGCATGGATGGAATATCATCAATCAGTTTCTTTATGTACATAAATTAATGTATATGATTCATAAATATGTTGTGAGCAGAATATATGGTGCCTTGTACAATAATCATGTTAATATGCATAAACATATATACATATGTATATATATATATGTGTGTGTGTGTATTTAACTCGAGTTTGACTGATGTTGAAGATGTACAGAATTTTCAAATAAAACTGTAGATTTTGAAAAGATTTTCATTTTTGTACGTTTTAATTAAGAAGTTTTTTATCTCAATTTTTACATAAGATAACTAGTTTTCTTTCAAAAACTTTAAATTCAATTTTAAACATATGTATTCATCTAATGTCTCTTTTTAAAAAATATCCAACTTTTTAAAAGAGCTTTTATTTCAATTTCAGCCGCCTCTATTATTTCAATTCTAAAATTATATTTTCTTTTATTTAGCCACCGCAACACAATATCTTTTTAAATTGACTTTATTTAAATGAAAGGATGTGTCTCTTTTGATTAGTACTAACCCGCGAGAAAAATGTAATCTTGGAAATATATATATTATTAATTGTAAAACATCTATGTATCTTCAGATTTATCAAATGCATGTAATTTTCTACAGCTGACAATATAAAATGTAATGTCGTACAGCTGTCAAGATAAAATGTGACTTTCTCCATATTTTTCCATTTTGCTTTTGTTGTATCTCAAAAGACTGCTGACGATTGATGCTTGTAATAAATGTTTAAAAAATATAATTTATAACATTTTTATACCGTTTTTCAATATGTATTACAAGAATATATACGACATATACTCGTATACACTCTCCTAAATAAGGTTGTATGTGAATCCAATTTGATTTTGTCTGCGAAAGTTATTTATTTTAAGTTAATCTGTTATTACTCGAAATATATTATATTACGCTAAATTCATTTTCCTAATATGTATATTTTATATGAAATGAGCGATTTGGATTCGTTTAAAATTCACTACGTATATGCGTGTAAAGTATTTGATATTATGTACGGTGTTATCAAGATCTGTATATTACATGAATAAAAATCGAATGTTTAGATCAAATTAAGAAAATAAAAATCTTAATGAAAATAATAACTACCTTTTATTACTTCCTTACTCTACTTTATTTATTCACATTGAATTTGTATCGTTAACATTTTTAGTAATATATATACGTTCCCTTCTTAAAATTATTAGCGAATCCCAGGCCGAAGGCTCACAATTAAGTAATGCAGGTAGAATTTTAAACCTTCAATAATTTAAACCACTTTTTTAAAAGGAACATTAAATTTTTTTTTGATGATCCTTTGCTGTTATTTGGTTCTTCATTATTTGATTACTATATTGTACAATTAATTATTTTATTATTAATGAAAAAATAATGCAATTTATAGTATATTTCACCATAAGATTGCTCAGTATAGTATATTTCACCATAAGTGCTACGTAAGATATAAAATTTTACTATAAATTAGGTGTTTGAGAAATGTAAGGATTTCAAATGTTACTGAATATTTTTATCCCAGCAGAAACTAAATATCTTTTCGATAAATAGATATTTTTCTGTATATCTTTCTAGGTGATTAATTCAATTCCTATTTTAATTATGTTTCTTTAGCCAGCCTAGATGGCTCGCTAAATATTCAATTCAGATCATTTACATGTTTCAAACATGTATTCAAGGAGTATACAATACATTGAGCCTTCAGATTTTTCTGTATACCTAAATATCATAGCAATCTAACTAAGGACGAAGGCGAGAGATAATTTACATGCATTCGTCACTTTGTTTAATTACTGCTGAAAGAAAAGATTGCTTAATCAATTTTTAATAATTAAAGTAATTCTTAAAATATACATATTTGTCGCATCGCTAACACCAGAAGCGGACTGCGACAAGAAAAATAGGCTCTGACATCTACGATAGGTTGTCGATATTGCCATTAAGAACAAATAAAACAGGAATATGAATTCAAATAAAACAATCTGAGAAATGTTCAAATTCAAAATTTGTAGTTATACTCGTACATATTAATGAGATAAATGTTGGTATATAATCAATCAATAATTATTAACATACATCATGATAATAAAAAACAGTTTATCGTTTTATAATTTTATGGGATATATACAGTTCTCAAGAATTCACATTTATTTATTTATTAATTGCCGAATTAAGGTTCATTAGCGTGTCTTTTGGTTACTATTTACATCAGACATCATTAATTAGAAGCTGTGCTCCTCAAGCGGTTTTAAATACAATTTTTATGTAAATGTTGCATAACTATCTCTCATCTTGCATAGAAGAGAGTGTTAATATGCTAAATAACTCCAATTATCCCAAAATTTTAGTTGGAACCTTATTATATTCTAAAGGGTCAATTTAAAGATAAAAATATGTTTAATTTTTTTAAATCTATCATGCCAACGCGACGTAATAACGTTGATAGTGATAGTGCTAGTGGCAGTAAAACTCAAAAATTTATCTTAGTAACGAAGCTAGACATACAGAGGGCAGAAAGAGAAAATAGGTAAAAAGCAGGTGAATACAGCTCGTCTTTATGGTGTGAACAGATCGAGTATCGGAATAATAATTAATTAAAGGCAAACATAGATTTGTGGCGGCCGTTAAGGGAGAACACCTACATTAATGAGTAGGATAGTGAAAAATAAAAGTGTTTTATTACACAAAACGGAAAAACTGTTTCAAATTATTTTACGTTCATAGCGTATTGTTATAATAAAACGTACACATTCGATGTTTAATTAATATGTAAAAATAACCGCTAACTTACACCGTATATGCAAAAATTAATATTACATCGCATATGCAAAAAAATGCATATTTAAGTGTTTTGACACATAACAAATGACTTCAAGGAACGGAACTCGTTCGTAAATCTAGAACTAAAGTATTAAAAGCTAATGGATCAAGATCCAAACATGTTCTACTAGTCTTAGGCTGTCGAGAGTTTAAACTATCGGTCTTTAGGTACCTGCCTAGTAATAATGTATACATTATCTAAATATAATAAATAAACGTGATGCGGTATTGAAATTATATAGTAAAGTATTGATGCCCGGTAATTCCGGTTTAACTAATATTCTATTATGCGCCAGATACAACTGGCATTAGTGACATCTACAGGAAAACATTTAAAGTAAATATTCAAATATCGTCCGTAGGTTGTAATGAAAAGGTTTTAAAATAATTCAACAGATGACTCAGACAAACGATATCTGAAGTTTTGAGCGAAGATTTTAAATAATGATAATAATAATTATATATAATATTATTTACTATTAGTATTGTGCGAACTGCACATGTTTGTATCAATAAATTGGAAAAACCCATAATAAAGTAAATATAATATAAATAAAATAATAAAATAAAAATGGAGACATTTAAAGATTTCATCTCTGTCCGGTGTGCTTTGTTAATGATAAGCTGATCTTATCTAAGAATATCCAAAATGTTGTCTCGGATGGTGTGGATACGCGAACGATAATAAAAATAATGCATTAAGATTATTTAAAATATGACGAAAACAAAAAACTTATAGTAAAAATTAAACTAAAAATGAGACAATAAATAAAATAAAATCTTATTAAAAATACATATATAAGTATATTATGAAAATTATTTAGAGTGGGAGAACTTTAAGATAAATTTATGTTCTAGTAAGATTTTTTATATTAAGATGAAGTGTTAATTTACCTACAAAATAAATCAATAATAATGTATATTTCCGTGAACTAAATAGTAACTTTTTGTCATTTTTTGAAAATTCATATTTGATCCACCTTACCCCACATATATGTACCCATGCGATGATAGTTAGTAAATTACATTGATTATATCTACGTAATTAATATATATATATATATAAAAATTAATAAGTTAGTCATATGTGTATACTCGTATTTGTGATGGCAAGTCAGTAAGTTACTTATAAATATGTACCTATGATATGCAGGACCGTTTCTAGGTGTTTTGGCGCCCTTGATGAGAATTGAAAAATGCCGCCCCTCCCTTTTACTACCACCACTCTCTCCCCCTGTCATCCAAGTTAGAAGAATTAATGCATTAAATATAAAAGAACTAGTATTTAAAATTAAACAGTAAAACAGATCAAACATTAAATAATTAAATAAGCACTGTAAATGATATTCAATTTCGTTTATAAATTTCTCCCTTCTGACTTCAATAACTCCCAAGAACTTTTAAAAGTTCAAACTTGAAATTATAAGTGCTTACAATTTTACATAAGTTCACTTCATATTTGTATGTTATTTACTTATTTTACACACTCTTACTTCATATTTGTATATTATTTATTCTTACTTTATTTACTCTTTTTTATTGTTGATACATTGAACATTGCATTTACTTTAAGTTTTACGTTGTATTTATATGTTATCTAATTGCATCTTGTTTTACTCTTTATATATATTTTTTTGTACATTGAACATTACTACTATACCGGAAAAGCAGTGTCTGCTATAATACAGTAAAATACTAGTGTAGCAGGGAGGGCACCGAAATATATGTCTTAGTTTGCTGCAATGTTATCCAATTATAATTGTGTTTTAGGTTCTTCCTCTTGGTACCTTCCTTGCGTATATTTTAATAAAGTCTTAATAAAATCGCTAATTACAAGCCGGTGGGCCATGTCTTTTTCAACTGAAATTGTGGCTATTTCATTTTTTTACTCCAAATTGGCTGTTTAATTGAAAAATGATTTTTTTTTGCCGAACCAGGCGCGTAGTCTTGCCTAATGGTAGAAACGGCCCTGATGATATGGTAAGTCACACGTGAGTGAGTTATATGTATTGAGAGCCGATTAGTTTCAGCTGATAATGTTTATTTCCTATTAACTGTTTATAAGTTATTGACTTTGTTTTATACACCCAAAAAAATAAAGATGTTAACAAATAATATTATTGTCGATTTATTATGGATCTAAAGTTTTCAAATAAATCTGCACTAAAGATTTTTAATTGATTGCGAAGTGAGTTATAAATCATTGCCGCATATATTTTGTACGACGCAGAGTTGAATGATATAAATGATACGTACTGACCGTTACCGACAAATCTCTGAGACGAGAAATCAAAGCCCCAATCGTGGACACACACCAAAAAAGTAAAATAGATTGGTATATACCAT
Source organism: Eubasilissa splendida (assembly GCA_031772225.1). Lineage (NCBI taxonomy): Eukaryota > Metazoa > Arthropoda > Insecta > Trichoptera > Phryganeidae > Eubasilissa > Eubasilissa splendida. Next base: position 37,637,924 of record CM062845.1, read on the forward strand.
ATAGGAAAAAAATTGGATTGACCTATTGATTATTTAATTAATAAACAATAACTGAGTATATCGGAAATAATCATCGATCATTGGATTCTTCGGATTGGCAATTGATAAGCGAATTCATCAACAGAAATACCATTAAAAGACATCAAACGGGCATCATGGATCTGGAATTTAGATAATATGTTAAAAGGCTTCGGTTCTGTGGGTCAAGGGTGGGCTGGAGGAATCTCGGAGGGGCTCGCACGAGCCCCTTTTTAAATTTGACTTAGGCCGGCGAGCCTCTTTTTAAATTAAGAAAAAACAATATTCTCAGATCAAATCAGTACTTAACTGCAATTTCTGTAGATGGGTTAAATGTATTATGAAACATTAGACTTTGTTGCCGCATGAAATTTCTTGTTAAATACATTTATTTCGAATGTATAATAAAGGAGACAGCAGTTTTTTGTCTATAGTCTAACAATGCTTTAAAACACTGATGTTTGATATATGTATATGAAGCTGAACACGTCCAGCGAGGCGGTACCAATAACCTAACATCCACCAGCCACAAAGACGCAGAGTACTCGGTCCGTGCAACAATATACACGCGTCAGCCTGTGCCCGGAGCCAGTACTTATCTATTTATCTATCGATGTCTCCCAAGCGGCAGCTTCAGAAGCCACGCCCGACTTTAGTTCGCGCACCTAGTATTAGCCTTAACTTTAAAAAAATTTTACTTCAATAAATTATACCACCCCTGCAACAACACAATATATCGTTTTGGGGCAGATCTGCGTTATGAATGCATATGCGTTTTACATCTTCTTGAGCGTCGAATGGTATATTAAACAACTATACGAAATAAATAAAAACCTTATTACAAACAATTTCTAAGTGATCTTACCTGCAACAACACTGTATATTATCCAAGTCTATCTATTAACATTTGTAAAAATAAATAAAAACAGTCTTGTTGCTGGCGAAATCTCAAATTCAGTGTAACCGTAGTAACAGTAGTTTCTGTTCATCCAATCTGTCGCCTATCACACATTCATATTCACCTACTATCCAGACACACAATACACTCCGCGATGTAAAAGAACACGAGAGTATTGGTTGAGCATTGAGGCAACCATACCCTCACATAATTTTTAAACATTCTAATCGCCCCATCCGAGCCTGCAACACTTACATCACCATAACGGTTGACAAAGCATTCTCAAATTGATGACCTTAAAAAACTAGATCCCAAACCAATCTGAATTACTCATACGTGTGTCAGCTCAGATGCTGTATTGAACGGAACGAATTCTTTACAATCCAAGTCGTTTAAGACTCGGTTTGACAAACTCAATCACTTCAAACAAGAAATTTACTTGCAAATTGTGATCTTAATACTTATTCCTTATTACTTACAACTAGGGCATCCAAATAGGTACCCAGCCAAATTCATTACCCGGTTCTCGGGTATTTTTCATGAAAGAAACGGGTACCCGGTTCGGTTTCGGTTCTGGGAATTTTTTTTCCACTATTATAATTATACTGATCCTAAGTTTAGATTCATATTATATATGTACAATATATACTATAATGCGCGATCGGCAAGATACTTCAGATTGTTTTAAAATATACATAATCATTTAAATAAATACAATTCTTATTAGTTACATATATCGTTATTAATACTGTAATTACTTCCAAACAAGAAATAAAATTATATTTTTTTCCGAATTGGATAGATGCCTGTGTCAGTCAGCATCTAATATCCTCGTTTAGCTTGGGTAAATATCGCATTTAGAATAAACAGTGTGCATTGCTTTCTCACACTAGACTTGTGACTTTTGGATCGAGTTTGTAATGTTTACGAGTTGAAACGGTTAAAATCAATATTCCCGAAAAAATGAAAGCAGAAAGATTATCTTTCAGTTGCATTTATGATAACGATTTATATACTTTCATACCTGGGCGTAAATAATAATACATTTGTGTGACAAAAGATATTTAATTTGTAAAAATATAATATTTTTAAAATTAAAAGAATCGGGTACCTGTCGAAAATTCCACCCGGTTTGGAAGTACTACTCACAACGGGCCATACTGCGCTCCCCTGAAGTTGCGGCGTGTGAAAGATAACCGACACAAGCGGTTGATCCTTGAACAAGTGGCATTTGCTTGACATACACATGTTGGCGGATACGTGTGCAGCAATTAATGTAAATGTCAAAATCTGGTTCACATTTACGAGATCACTTTCGTTAGCCAATCAGTTGGACTCTTTTGTTTGGTCGTTAAATTTTATGATCCATTAAAATACACCACAAATTTCAGATTAATTTTATCTGCGCGTTTACTAATAAATCTGATTATATCGTTAAAGAAATAAAACGTATATTTATTTATTAGAGCTTATTGCAACATTGTTATACTATATGTTTTTTTTTTGTTTAAAACTTTTGAATAGTAGTAAAATAATTTAAAAATAAACTGAACAAGTTTCTTGTATTTCTTAGTTTTTCGTTTATTTCTTATTTATCATTTTAAATGTGTTTGTCAAAATCAAAATATTATATAATTTTTTATTTTAACAATTAAACGAAATAATAACACATTTGCATTTTTTAAATAAATATAAAGATAGAAATAAACATATGAAAAAAAACATCATTTTTTTATCTTTAAAAACTATACTGAAATGTTTTCAATAGCATTTTAATTTAATAGAAATAACAAATAAATTGACTTATTTGATATGTCTGAAGCAGTAACTTTGTATTTAGATTTTTTTAATACAATTTTATGGATAAGTTATACGGTTTTCATTTTTTTTATGCGACATGATGATTTACGTCGAGTTATTGAAACATCGTAACATTTTTTTTTGTACTGTTAACAATATTTTTGAAGATATTAGTGCAAAAATCAGTCTTGTGTTAATACGTTAAACCATCCATTTTCAGAAAATAAATCCTTATTTTCACCAATTGCGTTTCTCATCTGTAATTCAATGTTTTATTTATTTTCTCTTGCAATATTATTAATATAATGTATTATTATTGCCATTTTGATTATTATAGATTTTCCCTGGCAGTAGTAATGCACAAGGTAAGGTAATTAAACTCGCTGATACATTTATATACCCTGAAATTTATATTCATCGCGCAAAACTTCGGTATGTTTATCAATTTGCTATTAAAGTTGATCTATTTGTTGGTCGCACCGCTGTAACAAGAGGATTACAGGTTTAAAACAGCATCAACAAAAAAATTAGCATATCCAAGAGCTTCCGGGTTTCCGATGATTTAAGATTAGCCAATCAAAATTCATTTTCGCGGATTTGAATAATCATCACTGCCATTCCGTTTACAGCGTTAACATTCATGAGCTCGTCTTGTTCAACTTGACATTCAGAACTGGTCGACTACTTGCCGACTGCAGTACCTTTTCGCTTCAGCAGACGTTATCGTGGAAACCAAACACCGTGAGCCATATTGTGTATTGAAAATTGAATTCGGACAGCGCGCTAGTATTTTTATTTACACCAGCCATTTGTGATATAAAAAGGAGTTTATCAAAATAGAAAAAAAATATGTTATTACATTAATATGCTTTTTCTAGAATTGATTACAGGTCCATAAATATGAGTTTGTCTGCGATGAGTTATCGACCAAGAACTCGTAAAATACTACGGCTCAGCGCTATTATATTATGATTATTTTCATTCCTTATCTTAGGAAGGTCGAGGGTCCAAAGTCTCGACAATGTTCATCCATCTTCGCCTGTCTTATGCCGCTTCGGTACGAGTTAACCAATGAAAACCCTATCTTTCATCATATAGGCTTTGTTGCTATTTATCTCTGCTTTGTCTGGGGTAACCGATCGGCCGTCTTCCTTCTGGTAATCCAAAGAAGACACATCTTGGTAGTAGTTTCTGTAGCATTTTCAAGACGTGTCCAAGCCACCTTAATTGAGATTTTTCAATATTTAGAAGTAGGGGCTCCACTTTCCATTCGGTCCAATAATGTTACTCCCGCTACTCCTTTAAAAAAACTAATTTCGTTAGCCCAAATTGTTCTCATTCTTTCCGTAAGAATCCATATTTGGTAGCCATATATTAAAGTGAGCCTATACACTTTAAAGGCACTCAATTTGATCTTTATACTTAACTCGCATTTCTTTTTCACTGCACTGTACCATAAAGATGACGTAAAACGCCACTAGCAACCCCTGGTGTAATATATTTTTAGGATCAATAAATTTTAAATTAAATTATGAGACATTTGCAAAAATGCCTAAATTGTTTTAAAAATATAATTGAAAAGTCTCTAGACACAGCACATCTTTTATTCGTATATTTTTGTGAGATTTTAGAATGGACTGAAATATATGAATTTGTTATAGATAACGCACCTACTTATTGAGAAATTGTTTAATAGTGATGAGAGACAATCTGAAAAGAGCGGACAACCTTTAAGCAGAGCGAACAAATAAAACAACGTTTTCATGTGTCTACTGTCGGCAGAAAATCATTAATCACCATTCATGAATGCAATCCATAACCTACGCATTTACGTTTAATTGTCGGGCGGATTTAAGAACGCGGGCGTAGTCATTTGTGACTGTTGACATTTTGTATAGACAGGACAGTGGTAACTACAGTACATTTAAAGTTGTTTGAATTTCTATTGAATGTGATCTATCTCATAACGGTGAAACAAAAAAACGTAAATACACTTTTACGAACACTGTTAATTCCAAAAAAGGTGATTTACAAATAAACAACGAACATATTAATGTACGCCATTTAGAAACATTGAATTACACAAACGGTGATATTCAAACAAACGATGTAAATGCGCTTTTTACAAACAATCTGTCTTATGAAATTTACCGTTACCAGAGTAGTATTGTGGGGGGAAAGCATACAATACTTAAAAAATAACTTACCTTAATATTTGCCAATCGACAGTTAATTATTTTAAAAGTTTTCTGCGATTGATCATAATTCATGTTCTTATCATTCTGTACCACGTAATCTAATGTGTTCCCAGAAATGAAAAAGGGCAAACTATTTTCTTTCTGATCTCAGGGTTCTAGGTCTTTTTCCGACTACTTCAGTATACATATATTATAAAATACATTTTTAATTCGCAAATGTCATAATGTGCATAAAAGCCTTAACATTTACATTAAAAATCGTTACCTTATCTTCAACCTTTTGCACCATTGACATTTACAGTACAGTTTGCGCGGTGTGCTGCCCGATGAGTTATTGCCAAAGGTGATGGCAGACAAGGTGGATAAGAATTCAATTTGATATCTTAAATTGCGATAATTGATCGAGAAACCAGATCTGAAATCACATTACAGCTAGTCAACCTGACCTTTAGAATATCCCAAAGATCCTTTCTAGAATCGAGTATTCGCCGTGTGGTCAACGCGTTTTTATTACTATAGCGGCGTTAGAGGGACGCATCTGGAGCAGGCTGCTGATAACTCCATCATCACAGCAGCCTTGGAGATGCTTTTTTTCCTCCCTCTTTACGCAAACTGCACCAGCACCGCGTGAATTTATTATATATATTTGATTTTTGTTTTCCTCTATTCTATGTATTACAACTAAAACTTATTGACTTACACGAGTATAATTTATCTTTATTTAGCATATTTATTATATTCTATATGGACCTAATTGTTTAACACTGCTCGCCCCCGAGTCGGGAATAAATATATATTACAATTATTATTATTATTATTATTATTATTAATTTGAATCTTTTTTTCGATGATTGAATATGAATATCTTCTAATTATTTAAATAAATAAATAGAATTTTACCAGATTTCTGTCAATAACAGTGTTCAAATGCTGAACGTCTCAGGTTAACATTATTAGTAATGTTACCTCAATATCAGTATTCAAGTGAACGCGGCGTTTAAAATGTTCAGTTTCAAAAAAAAATTAATTAAATTGCACTATCTGTTAGTTGAATAAAAACTAATCCCGTTATTTTGTTGGTATTTAAGAGTAAAATATTTATGTGTAAACGTACATGAAAAACGTAGAAAATATTTATTTTTAAACACTTTTTTATCAAAATTTTATTTATTTATTATACAATGCGACGAAGGAACAAAAATAGGGCTAAACGAAAAATCTGAAATGGTTTTCATCATTTATTAAATTGTGTAACCACAAAATTATTGCTTCAAATAACATATAATAAGTCATCTCCTTGAGACTCGTTGAACACTTTTGGTAAATGGACATCATAAATTTTGTAATACAAATTAAATGTATTAATGAGAAAGATATAGATACAAAATCAATCTATCGAATAAATTTTGTTACATAGATTTGTATTATGCTTCTTGCAAATGTGATAAAGTATATAATAAAATAAAACACATTTTTACTCAATTTTTATTTTTATTTATTTAAAATAACATTATTGTACTGTGTACAATCATTAGATCCAGACAAAAGTGCAATTCCTCGTAACTGCGCTTTAAATAGTTTTTAGAAGTATTGTTATAAGATATTTTATAAAATTATTTTTTTTAAATGTTGATGCTGAAACCTAGGGAGTTATTTAGTTTATTTAACACTACTAGCTTATATATTAACAAAATACTAGGTGCTGTTATTAACATTTATACAATTGTGAGAATACTTTTCTCCTATTGTAAAAAAAAAATACTTTTTAAGTTTATTTTGTACGTTTTTATAAATTTTCCCGATAGCACAGTTTGTTCTATAGAGAAAACTTTTTTAAATGTATATATAAATGTATATTTCAGTTATAAAACATTATAACAAGCCAATAATTAACAAATTTGAATGCGTATTTGTTACCATAAAAATATACGCATCTCTACTTGATAATAACTTTTAATTATTTTTTGTTTACCGTGAACCGGAAAGTGATTCTATATTTACCAAAGAGAATATTTAAAAAAAATTTTAAACAGCCTTGTAATAATTATAAAAGTAACGGAAAAAAATACTTCATATACAGGGTGTAACAGACCTAGTTCACAATATTTTATGGGTGGATACTTGACTAAATTACGCTTCTAAAATTTTCAAGGAACATGTTTTAAGGAACATTCTGCACCTTTACAAAAAATATTTTTGTTAGCATTTTTTACAAAATCATGTTAAGCTTTAAGTCTAAGTACTTCAAGATAAATATTTGCGAAATTTATCAACTATTAATCTCTATCTATAATGCAGGCCCTTAATCATCTAACAAAAATTTGTCTGCTCGCTCGAAAATTGATAACCTTAAATTTGTTATATTCAATATATAATTTAGAATCAATTAATCAAAATAATCGTAAAATTACGACATGGTTGAGATTAGGCACTTATTACTTGAATATTTTCGACTCGTAATTTAGTCAGATATCCACCCATAAACTATTGTGGACTAGGTCTGTTACACCCTATTTAGCACTTTTTAGTTTAAGATTAAAATACTAGTACCGAGTATTTATTTAATTTATAAAAATCATTAGCATCTGCTTTAATGTGGTATAAATACAATACTTACGAAATTGTAAGAAAATTAGTATAGTATAATGGAATGTCGAGCCTTTATGTTTGTGGATTTAACCAATGCTTTAGCAGTTTTCGACAATACATTTCGTATTGTATCTTCAAACAAAGATTCAATGCTTGAATTCTGTTCACTCATTTCTCTTCTCACGCAAGTAAATAATAATATAATCATGAACACTTAAGTGGAATTATAAATACTAGTCTTTATATATTACAATAAAATAATAGAGATTACAAATAAATAAATAGTATATAAGTAGGTACATTGTTATGTAATAAAAGTATTACATAAAAGAAAAAAACAAAAAGCAACTTTTTATTATCACAGAATAACATAATTTAGATTATAATGTAATTACATCTACATTTTTTAGATACAAGTAGATACATAAAAGCAAAGTTTAATTTTATTTGTTAATTGAACGGTGGTTGATTTCATAATATGTATTATCAGGTAATTGTTTTTTCTACATTACATACTATTAAATAGTTGTTTTTTCAGTGCAATATACTTATCTAACTAACTGCTTATCAAGAGAAATCATTTATGATATTATGTAAAACATTTTGTGACGTACACTAAAATATAATAACTTAAACACTAAGCAGCGTATATTAAGGCATTAGCTTGATATTTAAAAACATAATTCAATCTAAAACATTCCGTTTGTACGTATTACGTACACTATTTCTTCCAATAAATTTTTTTTTAGGACTAATGAATTATTTAACAGAGATTGTATTTTTTTACCGATGCTTGATATGATATTAATTTAGGTAAAAGAAATGGACTAATTTATAGACAAAAATCGTTTACGAATACATTTTATGATGTAGATACGTACATCTATTTTAGTACAACTGGAATGAATCACCTGTAGGCATTCTCAAAGAACTGAATAGTATTACTTATTTATAATTTCTTCAACTCAATATTTATCAGGAATTATCCTGTTCGATTGACTTAAATCTACTTTTTTCACCATCCCAAAGTAAGCAAAAGAAGCCCATTAAGCATTATTTGGGAACGAAGTACTGATGCAGTTAAATGTCGAAATGTGGACACAAATGCACATCCATGTTTTATTGACTTCCTTGAAGCATTTGACAAAGTTCGACATGAGAAAATGCTTCAAATCAGATTGACAATAAAGACATAATAATAATAGATAAGCTTTACTGGAACCAGAAAGCAGTGGTAAGAGTAGAACAATATTCAACAGACGAAGTAGAAATAAAAACAGACATGCAAAAGGAATGTAATCCTCACCCATGCTGTTCAACTCATATGTTAAATAGTCTGCATTATGCAGATGATACTGTGCTTCTAACAAGTAACATCGATGATCTATAATTTCTACAGAACCAAGTAGTAAAGGCTTAGGACTTAATACAATTAAAACGAAATATATGCTCATTATGAAACAGAACACAGTTGAAAATGAAAGCCTTTATATTGCTAGAACTAAATTGAAGAAGGTACAAAGTATTGTAAACCTGAGTTGCAATATAAATTAAAGATTCTTCTGTTGAAATCAAATACCGCATTAAGCAAGTTCGTGCAACCTTTATCCGCATGAAAAACACGTTCTGCAGTTGTGATCTCAAGCTTACATTACGAACGCGAATCGTCACATGCTTTTTGGTATTATTCTCCATAGAATATTACCATTCCATAGCACTATACTATTCCATAATATAATCAGGGACATTTACGGAAGAAATTATAATGCGGCTTGAAGTATTTGACATGTGGATCAACAAATAAATGCTTAAAATATAGATTGTCATTATGATGTTATGGTTCGGATAAATAAATAAAAAATATTTAAAACAATATAAATCCGAAAAATTCAATACCCCGGACATGTAATGAAACATCCAGAGATGTATCAGATCTTGCATCTCATAATACAAGAAAGATTGTTAAGTCAGGGCTCTGGGAGGAGGAAAACATCATGGCAGAAGAATCTGAGACAATGGTTTGGTGATGGCCAGTTTGATGTTAGCCTACATGATAGCCAACTTCCATTTAACGTATAAGGCACGAGAAGAATAGAATATTATTTGTGAATGGTAATATTTTACAAACAAGGTGATATTTACTGCAAATTATCTTCATTATATCTATATCTGTGTACCTTGAATGGGAAATATTGTTTCATCTATATGGTGCCATCGCCATTTCAATATTGATTTATGTTTTGAACTTTTCAGCAGGTTTAATATTTCATAATTTTATGGATACATTACACATGTATATTTGACAAAAAATATGATCATTGATATCAAAATAATAGTTTCTAACGTAGTAATATTACTCTATGGTAGAAAGATAATAAAAGAGATTAACGTAATAAACACGTACACAAATAAAACGTTTGTCTGCGTACAGAACAATAAAGAGTTGAGCGCGGAGCGAGTTGTCATTCATTGTCTATTGTATTTTGTGCGCCAAGTAGAATGTCCACTTGATTTTATACATCGAACTGTACCATTAAACACTAGATCAGATTTATCCATGTATTCACTTGGATGTAGAATACATTTTTTTTTTTAAGAAATCATATTTTTTCTAAAATTTATCTTAAACGCTACGACATTTAATTATTCTATTTTTTTAAAAAGCAACCAACATCAGTCCGTATTTTTTTAAACTACAGCATGGTAGAATCACATATGTGGATATAATTATTATTAAAGAATCACGTATGTTCTTGTTAATGTTAAATTATCACAAATATTTAAATTTATGTACGTACACAACTGACTACGTAAGTGCGGCGGTGTTACTAAATCGTCATCTGAGGATGCGGTATATAGAAACGATGTTAATACATATTTTGACAGCTGAATTTTCTATTAGCTTTAAAATGACTCTTACAAATAATGGAACATAATCATAACTAATTTTTAATATATTATTGATAAAATTTGATCTTTCTTGGAAGTACTTATTCGTAAGATTAATTTATAACGGGTCTTAAATTAAATCTGAAATTATATTTATTGCGACAAAATTCTATAAAAAATCTTACGTCAACAATACCATACAACACAAGTTTTCCAGTAATATTTATTATTCTACGATATGATTCGCGATGATACAATAAGACAGATAATGACTAATATTATATACAAATATTAGTCGCGACGGCACGACAGCATATTATTTCAATAGAATAAAAATAATATAAAACACATACAGTGCGTTATTGTACTAAACTGATAAACAACTTGAAATAATAATAAAAAAGACTTCAGTAATAAACTTATATGTCGATATTTCGTATGTTAATGTATGAGATTTTCGACTCGAGACAATCCGTGAGACAAAATTCTTTGGAAACAGCTCTCAGTTTCTTAGTTCACTGTGTTGCACACACACAAGTTTCCGACTACCGCCTCATTTTACGCTTGTTGTGCGTCAAACGTCACATGTCAGTTCATTGACCGTTAATTTTCCATCGGTCAGTTGAGTGAATTATAATCCCCCCAGCAGTATATGTATGATTCTAGGTGACGTCTGTGCGCGCGTATCGAGTCTCGCTTCAAATCATGTTTGAATGTTGTGTCTTTCTACCAGTATCAAATTGATCTCTGAGTTTATCTCTAGCTCAAATTCTTAATACTTGTACATGGTATTGAGATATATTTCAACTAAATCTATGAGATTCGTCTCATCCGTATCTCGTTCCGTAGACGTGGGCCATAACACAGAAGACAAGAAACGATAAAGTTAAGATTTGTCCCATTTGATTTACCTGCAGATCTCTTTAATGATGCTTACTGGTATTTAAAAACTCTTACGACCAAAATTTCTCGCTATTAACGACTCCATTCATGCATCTTAACTTTCATTATCGGGAACCGTCGATGCGAATTGCTTGTCTGTCTGGTCTGGCATCACCTCAATAATCCCTCTAGCATTAGAGCCGGAGCCGGAGCCAGGGGCCGTGCACTTCTTCATGTGAGTGCGCATGTTGCTACTCTGACTGAAGGTCAGCCCGCACATGCAGCAAGAGTACGGCTTGTTGCCTGTGTGGTAGTTGAGATGCGTCTTCAGGTGGTGTTTCTTGGTGAAGGACTTGGGACACAGCGTGCACGAGAATGGCTTCACACCTAGCGACAGGGATATTTTAATTCTAGTATACGAGACATGGAGTTGTGGATTCAATGATCTGGGGCGGTGTTTCAATAATATAAAATTAACATTTAACGCCATCGGGAAAATAAAAGAGATGACATTGATCACTAACTTGATTACGACAGTAGAGTAGGATGTAGGATTTTTGTTAAATACTAGTTTCAACAACTAACAATTAAAATACTATGAGTCCGTATATTAGGTCGATGCATAGTTATCCGTCGTTTTTATCGCGACGTTTTATTTTGGGAATTTGACATTTAATTGTCATTTGTCACAATTTAATTCTTTAATAGGGTTAGGAAATTAAAATGCGCATCGAAAATCATACACAAATATGCCACATTATGCTGTACTACGTCGAGAAAACTGAGACAAGGAATGATTAGCGAAAGGGCATGCCGAGAGTGGTTTGTTCTCTTCAAAGTTGGTGATACCAGCTTAGACGACAAGTCAGGAAAGGGTCGATCTTCGGATTTGGATGACCAAACACTGTGGAAGAGGAAGAAAGTTGAACCACTGGGACACGGGCTGAGAACTTTAACATCGATCAGTTCACGATTATGATTACGAATGAAAAATGTACATAATATGTTTTGAGTTTGTTTTCGTTTATGGTTATGTTATTTTTTTTAAATGGCGGATAATTATGCATCAACCTAATATTATATCAATCTCTCCTTGTACCTATTAGAATAGCTCCTTTTTTAAACTTTGAAAGGTGGATTGTTCATTAATACCTGAATGCAGCCTCATGTGCAGTGTCATGTTGGATCTATCGGCGAAGCGCTTGCCGCACGCCGAGCACGAGTACGGCTTCTCCCCGCTATGCGTGCGCGCGTGCTGCTTCAGCAACATCTTGCGCGAGAAGGCTTTGCCGCACGCCTCGCACTGGTGAGGTTTCACACCTGCGAATAGTCAGTGACAATAATTATGTTTCATTCAAATTATACATCATACACTTGACGTGCATGTTTAGTCAAACTGTAGAACTGCAAGGCACTCGCTAGTGGTAAAGTTTTCGTGCCGGGATACCATTAAGTTAATCATGTTTTTTCATGACACGAGCGATTAAATCAATTTAAAAATAGTCATACATATATTGATTTTTTTTTTAAATGCCTCTTTGTTTAGTAAGTCAATTATAATGCAAATAAGTACTTAATAAAGCCGCTAATTCATTCAAATCTTTAAGTCATTTAAGACGTAGTATTATGGGTCATTTGAGTCGTTAAATTATAGGTCTTCAAGTCATATGTTTTTTTTATGTGTTTTTAATAAAAATAAAACAAATTAATATTGTTAACATTCATACGCCACATTCCATTATATTAAATAGGTGCTTATATACAGGTACATAAAATGTTTTAAATTGATTCGGCAGAAGTGTGTTTGTGTACGTATGTTACTGAATAAGGTACATTTTCTTCTTCTGTTAAATAGGCAATCCACCCTTCAAGAGTGAATTGTGCCATTAATCAAGTTAAAAACTTTATTTTACAGAAAAAAGTACAATAATATTATAGAATTGGAAATATTATATTACAAGTCAATACCGTTGTCGTTCAAAAAACTTGCTAGAAGATGACACAAGTTAACCGGGAGCTGAAAATTACCATTGACGAGACCACTGTAAAAAAATGGACAGGCAAAAAAGACATGGTCAAGAGTTTCCTCCTCCGCACCACAATCACACATTCGTAAAATCTATTTAGTTCAATCTGAAAAAATGAGAGACCACCTGGCAGGTACATTTTCATTGATATGAATATAATATGTACATTACTAACAATTGTACGGCATGTATTTCAAGCATATAGCGCACATTTATTATTATTTTTATGTCTTAAATAGGGAAATAGTGTTTAGTATAATTATGTAATGTGTTATGAATGTATGTAATTTAAATAAATAAATAAAAAATAAAATAAAAAAGAACACTGTATTTCATCCGATAGATCGGATCCTCCGTGTTGCATTATACTTATAGTTCAATGTTGACGGTGTGGGCTATTTATGAAAAATGTCTTGAACTGTAATTTTTTTAAATCAGATTAAATTAACATGGCCGACCTCTCGGTTCCGGTGCAAAATATATTAGAGTGTACAGAAATAACTACCTACAAATTGTTGTCATCGTTTACGGCTTACTGACTCTCACGATTTGTCCGTCACCGCTGTACTACGAACTGTACACACACACACGAGCTAAGCAAACAAGCGTCAGTTAATCCCCGTAGATTTAACAACTTAAAAGCTTAGTTGTAACATTCATCACAACATGCCGTGACGGGCTATCAACATTTTACCGGCTTGCTTGTTTAATTTATAAATCATTCAATTCCGTGTTCTGTTTCTTAAGTTTTTTAGTTTTGATTCTTAAGCTAGAACTAGAAACTTAAACTAAAAGTAACTTAATAGCTAATAATCTCGGCAGGCGATCAAGTACGAAAACTCGAAGAGTCTCTAAAAGGTCTTCCAGGGAACACCGGCCAAAAGTTAACTTAGACCCGCCCGAGAATGAAATGGACAGATACAGTGAAAAAAGATGCAGGCAGATTGCTAAAAATTGTATTCCGGCTGGAGAAATTTGGTTTAAAAAAAAGGATGCCTAAAGAACGTTTATGCAGTCAGCCTTGAACCTGGCTGGTCAGCCAGCAATCTGTAACTCATATACAGAACTAGATAAGATAGAGAGAAAGTTAAGTTACCATATTGTTTGCATTTTTGAATTTAGATATACACCTGCCGCCCCTGCTAACTGTTTTCAGGGATATTGATGATGAATTCGATGTACGTTATCTGTATCTCGGCATCTTTAGGGATTATTTATATTATAATTCATCCATATAGTCGAGCATCTTATAAATACATTTTTAAATATTGCATTCTGTTTGGTTATACCGCTGTCTACACTGTAGTTTCCGAAGATTCATTCGGGGTTCAAAATGTTTCGATGCATTCAATCTTCTAAATACATTTATGAATTGAACTTAATGTCATATTTTTCGTTCGTTTGAGGGATGGGACAAAACTGCATCAAATTTACCGATAATTATTTACTGATGATGTGATGCTCGTACGATTGAATTCCGCAAAATAATAAACTTTCTTAATGTACTATTACTTCATGAAATTTTATTAATGAATCATTAATTTTATTTATGAATTTCGTAAAAGTAGGTGAAATCTAAAGTTTTGCAAAAATTATCATTATTATTTTATAAGACCTACAGCTTTGACAGCGAAAACAGTAGACGGTTTTAATTATACATACAAGTAAATTATTTTAAGTAAATATGTCTTATAAAGGAAACAAAAATTGATACTTTCAAGTCTGTCAGTTCAATGAAAGATGTAGTATTAAAGAATTATTAAACAAATAATAGATATCTCATAAAGTCGAAGCTATTTTTTAAAATTATATTTAATGCAAAAACATGGAAGTACGGGTAATTATAGGACTTATTATCTGTCTTCGGCTGGATTAAGTGATCACTTTATACAAATATAACGTTCGCCATTCTCACCCATTAATCAATCTTCATATCTATCAAATTTTTGAACGTTGTATATATGTTACTACGTGGAAACACTTCAAGTACAACTACACTATCGCTATCTATGGCCTAAATTTGATAATCATTTCCCTAATTTGAAGTTTTTTCACATAGTAACATGTATACAACTTCCAACAGATAGTATGAAGATTGATTAATAGTTGAGAATGGTGAACGTTATATTTGTATAAAGTGATCACTTAAGTCAACCGAAGACAGGTCGCAATTCTTGTAATTACCCATGACTCCATATCTTTCCATTAATTTTTTTTTTAAAATACCTTCGTCTCTATGAGATATATATTATTTGTTTAATAACAGTGCCTTTGTAGGTGAAAATCCAGTAATTGTGTGTTCTTGGACATATTCAAATATTGCGAAGAATTATTAATTTAAAATGAACTTACCAGTGTGAATTCGAACATGCATGTTGTAAGCGACTCTTTGGTTGAACGACTTCGGACAGTGGGGACACTGATATTCCTTACGATTCCTACAAAAATACATTTCATGAATATGTTTTAAAACTTGAGCAAAATTCCAAATCATTCCGCAACAATAAAATACAATCCACGCACGACGGCGACATGTCAAAAAAATATTTTTAAATTTAGAGAAAGTTTGTGTTAAATGTAATTAATTTAATAATTAAATTAATTTATAATTTTATTTTTGAATTAAGGAGCGAGTTGGTATTTTTTTTTTTAGTATTAAATGCACCACCAAATGAAATTATTACATTTCTCACTCAATTTTATCACTCGAGCGATAACTCAGCGAAAGAATGCGAGATTAATTCACGTATCTTTCATATTTTTATCGAACGATTTTTTACGCTTTAATTCACGCGTTTTATGTATCCATAATTGTACTGCGAATTGTATATTAAATAATTGTATGAATGAAATATGAACGTATGTTGTTTACAAACTAATACAATACAAATCAAGAGTGTTAATTAAATTATTTTAAAAAATCGTTACTTTTTACCTGTGAATCTTCATGTGACTGCTCAAGTACCCCCTGTCATTGAAATACTTCCCGCACACGTTGCACGTGGCGGCGAACTCCTTGGTGCCCTTGTGCACAGACACGTGGTACTTGTAGTTCCTGAGCTGGGAGAAGCACTTGTCGCACTGCTCGCACTTGTACCGCGCGCGCGCCGCGTGCCCGCCGGCGTGCAGCGCCAGGGTGGCACGAGAAGTGAACATTTTCGAGCACACTTCACATTTCAGGGCGCACGCATCTTCAGAGAATATTGCGGGAATCGATTCCGCTTTAACTGTAGAAAGAAGGTTTTCTTCCAAAGACTTTTCGTTAATGTTCTGTGGTGTTTTCTGTGTCTGGTGTGGGGTGGCTTTCGGTCTGCTGTCGTTCAGCATTTTAGTCAATTCAAAGTCATCGATTTTGCCGTCCCATACCACTCTGTCGCCTGTATTGGGACTGCGAATACTCGCCGTGCGGTGAAGGGCGGTCGACTGTAGCTCACGACTCGATTCAGCTTCAGAGTGAGCACCGCTCGCTTTTAATCTACTACGGTTACTTTTAATGGAGTCATTATTGCTTTCGGCGATCCTGTCGCCGCCACATCTTAACGAGCTTAGTCCAGTCGCAGTTTGTTCAGTGGTTGCGTGTTTAATAACGCTTTCCGGAGAAGAACTAATATTGGTCGCATTACAGCTGGAAACCTGCAACAAAAAATATTTTTATTGCAAATATATACGGATTAAATCAACTAATTTATGTTAATATTTTCCGACACTCTCGAAACAAAAATGTATATAATGTATAGCATTAAATGGTCTAGGTCTTCTAGGTCTCCTCTGATTCTATGCATAAGTAATTTTATGCAAAATTTGTACTTTTGTTTTAATTGCATGTTTGTATGATCTAGCGGCAAGCCTCTAGTTCAATGACCAAGAAATCTATTCCGGGATTCAGTAGTTTACCAAGTTTCTCCTGTCTTTCATACGCATTCATAAATAGCATTTGCTAAATAGTAAGAACATGACAAGTAATCCTTATGTCTAGAAAAAATATTAACAAACTATGATATATACCAATTACAGCAAGTAAAAACATGCACAGTTCATAGTTTATTTGTATCTTCTACTTCAGCTGCCGAGTAACGGATAGAAATGCTTTAAGTTGTAGTTAATGTGAACAATGTACTTAAATGATTTGTAGAGTTTTTACCTGTTTTTCTAAGTCTTTTTTCTTTTCTCCTCTGCGATAATAAACGGGACATCTACCACTCCAAGGGCCGGCTAAAACTTTATTCTGCGGAATTTTCCTACGGTAGCTGTAATCATCGCTGGGCGAACTACTGCTCATATTATTCGTGCTTTGCAAACAATTTTGTGTTAACAATTTGCCAGACATGCGAGTGTCCTCATCAACCCCAATACTGAAACCAAAACGTAGAGGTTTTCGATTGTATGTGGAATTTATGCGATGCGTCGGCAACTCGTCGTTAACTTTTGGAAAACTTTCCGAGTGACTTTTGATGCTCGCTTCTTCATATAGTCCAGGAGCACTGCTGACTTCGTCAAATGCACTTTTCGAATTTCGCACAAAGTTCACACTTTTGAAAGTCGTGAGATCCAGTAGCGCTTGAGACTCTCGGTGTGCCTGTCTGTAATCCGGTATGGACTGGAGGTCTCTGATCGGCATCAAGGAGGGAATCGGTCTGACAAGTTTATCATTTCTCGCAAATCCTCGCTTATTGCTGATATGATTCAACTCGCCTCCATCGTATCCGTTCCACGGTACTTTGTTTGAATATTTACTTAAATCGAACGGCGAGTCCCGATAAATATTTCTTTGATTATTTACTAAATTTAGCACGACAGATTTTTGACCTATTTTTAAATCGTTTGAATTCAAACCACTTGAATTATTCTCAGGATCTTCCTGATATCCGTTAACTTTCCTAAAACTGCAATATCCATTCTGCGATGACGCGTGAAAGTTTGTCTTATTAAATTCTCGGTCAATGTCTTTGTGTAATATTTCAGAGGAAGTGTTACTATAATTATCTTCGTAGAAATACTCAGATTTTTCCATTTGAGATTTATCTTTGTTCTCTAAAAAAAATTTTTGTAATGAAGCAGTTTTAAATTTTGTGAATTTATTTATATCACTTTTTAATATATTTTCTTTGCTTGGGGAACTATCAGTAAGTGCAACACTTTTGCCACATTGATTTCCTTTACTTACTAAAATGTCTTTCAAAAAACACTGTTTGTATTTTTTTAAAGAAATGTGTTCATCTTCTTTTGGCTTTAAAACGGTACCTCTTATGAGTGGTACATTTGTGCCTGAATTTTTTGATATCTTGTCACTCTTAATTAAAACCTCAACGTCAAAGTTTTTGTTATGATTCTCATTCTTGAGACCTGGATACGAATTATCTTCTTGCAATGTCAAGCAACTTGGAGATTCCTTTTCGGATTTCCTGTTAACTAACGCATCTCTCGTGGTACTTTTATCAACGACTAAGTTTGTAGGATTGATTTCACATTTTTTACAGCCAGTATTGACCAACAACTGTTGGAAGCAATGGTGCATTCCATCGATGTGCCTCTTGTCGACGTGAACTTGGAGAGCCTTCGCTAATGCCATGAAGCCTTCCAGGTGTTCTGGAGCGAGCCGAACCTCGCCTCTGTACACGTATTGAAGTAAAGCTTCGACGGTTTCTGCTGAAAAGTCTGCGAGTACGATCGCTGTGGGTGCGTCTTCATTCGGAAGAGAAAGAAGCAAACCCTGTAAATATAAATAAGTCTATTAAGGAGAACACATTCTTATTGTGAAGTTGTATTTATTCAGAACATAGGTCTGTGATATTTTAAATACAAATAAATGTAATAATTAGAAAGATATACATATAAAATCAATTTTATCAAAAAATACTGTTGTTGCTACCGAGATTCGAACCTAGATCTCTTCCAATCCGGAGAACGTGCATTAACCAATTATGCTATACAGCACTATTATTATTATTTTTATTTGATAAATCTATCAAAAAGTAGTTCGCTTTGAAGAAAATTCTTGTTGAAACGTACAAAAAATAGTTCTTACTCTCATGAACGGACTCGCGCAAGAGAGCACCACGCGATGCGCCTTGTACTCGCGTCCCGACGCCTGGATGGTGACGTCACACCAGCGCCGTGTGAGCGCCGCCTCGGCGAGCCAGCGTCCCAGAGAATAATTCTGGACCATGCTGCGCTCAACACTCACCTGTGAATTAAGAAAGTTTATCTTTTATTTATATGTATTGAAAATGTATATTTCACAAGTTGATTAAATATTATTCAAAATGTGTAAATATTTTTTTATTATGAACTTTAGCTTAATGAAAGGTTTTTAACAAAATTTCATTAAAAATCTTATACCTTTGAGGGACATATCTCTCAAGCGTATACTCGGCATGTATAATCGTTCTCAAACTCTAGTATAGGTATACATATACAGTATTCTCAACTGATCCTCAGTTTTGTTACTTTAATAACGTAACTTGTGGATGGACCATTCATCTGTTAACAATACGTCTATGCTACCTATGATTGACTGCCATTCACATATTACCAAAACTGAAATCGTTTCTTAAATTTTCTTCCTGTTAAACTACAATAAGTTAAAATAATATTAATTATAAGTTTTTAAAAAATAGAACGTAAATTAAGAACTCATGTCGCTTATTTTCCACCTTAACTATCTTATATAATAACAGATTAGGTTTATTAAATTATTAGGTTTTTAATTTGTAATATGCACATGGCTAATATTTGTAAAGATACAAAGATAAATCACTTATATCAAAATTCACGTAAAGGATGGATCAGTAACGCGAAACAAACTATCATTCTTTGTATATTGTATTTTGTACACAGGTCATCTAATTTACAATTTACATACCTACTAGTTTTGTTATGTTTTTTCACAAATTTTCTACTTTCAAGTAGAACTGTATTTTATCAATTCAATTTAGATATTAAATTTATTTATAATTACAACTCATTGTTCCATTAAAAAATAACGAGAAGTAAAACAAACTTATTGTTCGTAGAAATAAACTCAATTTTTAAAATATTCATTGAACTGAATTAGCTAAAGAAGTACGCGTTTATTTTGTACATCAGTAAATTAATATTATTAAATCAAAAAATTGATTATTAGGAAAAGTATGCAGCCTAAGGAAGTAAAAGCATTAATGCTGCAGTGGGCGGGACATTCGGTGAGAGTAGTGTGTTTCCCGTAACCCGTACAACGCCCTCATGCACAAGAACAAGGAGAAAACCGATGGTGGGCGGATAATGTTAAGAAGTGGCCTAGTGCCCATCAGAGTGGACCACAACTGCGAGGTCTTGACCAATGTTCCCTCTAATTTTGGATCACGATATGCGCAAAAAAATATTTTGTTCAATCGTAAGTTCGCTGGGGGAGAAAATAATAAAACCAATACCATACCAGTATAAGGCTACTGGTAGGATCTGGGTTGATCACATTACTAATGAAGATCTATTAAGATGCATAAATATGTCAAGAGAACTAATAACAACTATCAAGAAATGCTGCACACTCCGATCACATTCTCCGCAATGAAAAATATGATCTTTTACAACTCATTATGTAGGACAAGATATTATTGGAGGCAACAGAGCCGTAGGTAGAAAGAGATTATCTTGGCTTTGTAACCTCAAAAAGTGGTTCAATGTCCAAAATGTTCGTTATCTTTATAGGATTAATTAACATAATGCAACATGGTTGCCAACCTCCGATAGTAGGCGGCACATGAAGAAGAAGTCTTGTTAAAAATTGTACGCGCGCTATATTTTTTTGTGTGCGCTTTGATACCAAATATCGTGTGCACGCGCACACCCAGACACCTTAGAAGGAACATTGGTGTTAACATTAATTTTGCTCCTTATTTGGAAATCTTAAACTTATTTTAATGAACGGGTATACATTATTATTATCGTGAATTTAATAAATGTTTTTGGTATTATTTAAATATACAAAAGCCATCATACGTATTAATATACCTTCTTGCTGTCATCATTAAAGACATATTTTATTTTTATTTAAAACATTAAAGATTACGCGAATAACATTCAACATTAACAGGAGTGTAGGAATCAAATACTGCAGAGCGTGAATTTTATCCAGGATTGGTCCTGTCAAGTTTGCCAGGTTGTTGATGGTGACTTTGTAATATGTAAATGAGTTGTGCCAAATTCCGGTTTGGGCAGGTAACTGCTAGTCGGTGGCCGGGCGATAATTAAATTAAAATACTTTCTTCCCAGCTTCTAGTATCGGCCACCCGCGGCGGCGCCATGTCGGGGCGTTCAGTACGCGTGAAATTACAAATAACATAGATTTGTATTTGAATACAGATAATTCTTGTAATTCTGTAAGGAATTGGCTGCTGCTGAATCCATGGAATAATGTCGTACCCCAAAAAGTGGATCATTTCAAATCGCAAAGAATCAGAATGACAAACAGATCTTATGGCTTGTGTCCACGGATGAGATTTCTCTCGGAGATTCGACTCAAGTGCGCATAAAGAACAGTTCAAAGTTCAACACGAAGCGATCTATAAGTCATCGCCTCATGTATTTTGCTCGTGGATTAAAATGACGCATCCGTCCGTACGTACCTTTAACAACTCTGAGGGATCAGTCTCTAGAAATATAATATTTGGTTATTTTGAGTATTTAGTTATCGCGTTCTTTTGGGCTATAAAATTGTATACCTATAAATACCGATTTTGAATATCTATAGTCCGTATCCATCCACAGTTGGATATGGGCCTCCCCAATATTCGTCACTCTCTTCCGTTCTGCGCACCCGGCTGCTCCTGGTGGTGGTGGTCCGCTCACACTTCTTGTTCCCGTTCGAGGTCTCTACTCCAATACTTTCTTCGGCCCATTGCCATTTCCGCTTACACACTCTTTGAGTAGTGTCGGCGACTTTGATTTCTTGTGTGATTTCTCAAGGAAATGCCAAGAATTGCTCTTTCCATGGCTCGTGTACTACTTTTAGTTACCGTCCAAGTTTCAACATCAGTTACGTCATCATTGGGAGAACGAAATGATTTTAATTTTTATTCTTGAAGACCGAAGAGATATTTGATTTGAATATTTCTTTTAAATTTCTAAATTCTGCCCAGTCTAATTGTATTGGTCTCTTAACATCTCTGTCGAACCCTTTATAGAGCAAAGGCCGAAATTGGTTAACATGTTAATCAATCAATTTCTAATACCACCCATACTAGGGATTGAAAATCGAAAATGTTCTTTGATTAATAAATTGATCCAACGGAGTGAAGTTTGCATTGTTTCCCTAAAATCAACGTTTTATTTTAAATATGATAATTCAAATTTAATAATCTTATAAAGGGTTCGATTATGTCTCCCAAATTGTATTGTTAGGCCTGGATACTACTCCATTTTCTCTATATAGATTACTTTCTATCAAAACTGTTAAATGGTTTATATTCATAATCACTTTTGTTTTATCCATCTTTATTTATAGACCAATTGTACGGAGGCGTTCGTTATTAATATAAGACTCCCTGACATCGTTAGCAAATCTCAGGTGAGAATTTTTGTTTTTGTTTATATTTATACCTCGTTCATTCTGCCAAAAAAGTTTGAAAACATCTTCGAGGCAGTGAAGAGTTTAGAGGTATATTGTCTCCGTGTCTAAACATTTTTTACACGTGATTGAAATCCCCCAAAGCTATTCAACCATATTCTATCATTTTATTTATGTAAATGGCTTTTTTTTATGCCTACTGCGATGTTCCACATTAAAAATTATTGTGACAGATACGTATTCTGCTATTGTTTAAAACTACATTGCGTTTTGCTCTGATGCACAATGCTGACTTAGACAAGATGTATTGAAGAATGGAAAAACGATAAAATTACACACACAAAAGATCAGTATAAAAACTATTTAATGTCTACAATGTTCAATTGATTTTAAAAATGAGTATTATTGTAGTCTTTATTTTTATTAAAATATGATTCAAATTAATTGTGTAACTCTGTAGCTATTCCAATCTTGAAAGGACATAAGATTGTATTTATTGCTATAACAATATGTATACATCTGAGGTCTTCAGAACAGGCAAATAGCCTACTGAAAACCCACCATAATTTAAAAATAAAATATTAACATATGTGTAAATATATAAATAAATAAAAGTGTTTATAAATATTAAATTTATCTTGAAACCTGAAAAAAAATTCGTGGTCGTGGTCTTTCAAATAATATAAATATTATGGAGTTTATTAATTTTATAGTACTATAAAGGTTTATAATTTATAATTAAACTTACCTGACTTGAGTGAGTATCTTCAGGTTCAAAGATAAATATAATAATAATAGTTTTTTTTAAATGTGTTTTATGCCGGCCTCACTGAACTTCGCCCGTGCTGATCAAATAAAAATGAAAATAACTATTTGATTTTATATATATCTACGTATAATGATAAACCGAAAAACTTGTTCATATATTGCACATTTGATAAAAAAGTGTCGTAAGTCAAAAATGACAATTTTACAGGTGAATGTAAAAAAGATCAATTTTTAAAGTTTAATAATGAAACTGTTATTGGACCTCAATTTTTATTTATTGATAAATAGTAACTTCATACACTTTTGAATGGAATCACAAGTGTTATTAAGTTGAAATCGCTAATATTGCTGTTTACTCCAGATGATGGAAGGGATGAATTAACTTTGATACGGTCTTCATGGGGACTTTTCGTGAAGGGAATCATAGTTACTTGACTATTCCAAAATAACTAAATCAGAAAAATTGGACTCTACTCTTTACTATGGGTTGTACGATGTTAAGACCTTAAAACTGATCATATTTACATACTCAAAACAAAATATACATGAATATATATTGAAATTCAATCAACACTTTCGAGCTCATTATCTCAAAACAGTGTCAGTGTCAGATGGAACCTTGTTATTCTGAAGGGTCGACATGATGGCTTACAAATTAGTATCTGCAGTCAAACACATATGTTGTCAATCTATATGATATCAATACAATCAATTAATACGATCAATTATTCGAGTCCTTTATTTTGAGAAGTTTAGTTTCTTGGGAATACTTAAAGTATGTCTCAGCATACAATGATAAACCTACATGTTTGACAGGAATATTCTAAATTGTGCCAGTTGGACATATTAACTAGTCACATACATAATTCTTGGAAACAGTGCTGTCACGTGACTTGCATATCGCAAAATCGACCTCAGGCAATGCACGGACAAGAAATATCAACATACAATAAATTTAATAATGTCTGGTGGTACTATCATATTCTAAAAATATTATCCTATTATAGACTCGTTTGAAACATAGTTCGCCCTGGATATAGATCTGCCTAACTAAACATATAAACTCCTTAACATATGAAACAACTTCAATGATACTATCTATTCTATGACGTAATTAATGTTTGTTTTAAATACTAATTTAATGTATTAATTATAAATATATACATATAAAATCAATTTTGTCGAAAAATATTGTTATAAATATTGTATTGTATTATATATTTATAATTAATACATTAAATTAGTATTTAAAACATCACAGACTATGATTTATGTGAACTTATGTTCTGAATAATTAGAACTTCATAATAATAATGTGTTCTCCTTAATAATGTTTGTTTTAATTAAACTTCACGCTTTTGTCTAAATATTTCTAATAAATAGTTTATTAACTTTGTTTTATAAATCATTGTGAGTTATTTATATTCAACCGGTTTCCTTTAAATTATTATTTTTAAAATACCCTTTCCTTCTTCAGGATAAAAACTAAATAAAATAATTTTTGAATCACTGTTCATTATATACGTCATTACCTATATTGTACAAGTTTTTCTACTGATGTCACTATTGTACTATGTACCTCTTATGTTACATTTGTACCTGTTTTCTTATTTATATGTATTTTCTTTTCTGTTGTCCCGGAAGGTTAATGTTATATATAATATTAAGTTGTCACTTTATATACATTTAAATTACCAATAATTTATATAATTTAAATAAATTAAGTCTCGATAAACATTAGCATTGTTAAGTGGAACCGACAAGGTAGTTATTTTTACTCCTAATAAAAAAATAATATTAATAAAATTAAAATTAAAAGTATTGGCTTAGTCTGAAAAAGAGTATAAATTAAAATAGAAAAAAAATATCGATCTAATTCCGTTTGCACGTCTCCATTACAATAATAAGGTTAAAAAAAAATTAAAGGCTTATTCAGGTGGTCAGTAGTTTATAAAAGTTAATATTTATTCTTTTTTTTTTATTATATTAGTAATATAATTATTCATTTTTTTGGAAAAACCAATAGTAAATACATAGATATAATTATTATAAGAAATTATCTACTATTATACTACTTACATCCACGTGATATTCTAAACATCGTGTTTCTTTAACAAATTTCAATTAAAAAACAAATAAATAAAAATTTTAATGATGCACATATAATATTATATATCATATTTATTGAGAATGGAGACAGAGAGGCAGAAGGAGAAGATCATGTGTGTAAAAAATTGTAATATGCGAGGTGGCTAAGACTTGGTGATAGTACAGAATTCGTATTGAGTTATTCATCTAAACTTTTATATGGAAAACAGACAGAATTAAGGGAAAAATATTGACTTTTACTGCTGTTTTGCACATTTTAAGAACAAAACTTCATTAGTAGACAATATAGACTCGCACCATATCGGGTTCGCGGCGCACCATATCGGTTACAAGGCGCTCCATGTAGGGGTCGCGGCGCACTATGTCGGGTTCGCGGCGCATCATGTCGGGTTCGCGGCGCACCATGTCGGGTTCGCTGCATACCGTGTCAGATTCGCAACACACTAAATCGGGCTCATATTAAAGGTTGTTTAGAGACGAGCCATAGTTAGATATATTATTTTTATAAGCATGCAGGTTAAACAAACAGTCATTATTGGATTCATATTTGCTTGGCGTTGACATAAATCCCCTAAAATAAATATTACACCTCACGTGCGCCGGCTTCGCGATCGGTTGTTTGATGCTCATTACGAGTGCTAGAAATGTTGAATTTAAAACAGTTTTTGGTAGTGTTTGCTTTGAGTGTTAGTCGTCGATTTTCACCTGTCCGATGCTTTCTGGCAACATATTTTTGACAAACAATGTTCCGCCATTACGGTAGGTCACACGTTGTACTCTCTAGGAATTACTGTACTAGCGTATTCGAGGAATAACCAAAAAGTTCTCCAATTATTTTCATTTTTTTAACGTCAAATTTTCTTCAACTCTAAAACAAGTAAAAAATAAATTCAGTACATTATTTTAAATTAAGTATTTCTGATAGCTCAAAAAATGACTTAAATAAATTAAGCATATGTTTAACATTGTATTTATCTTAAGTGTTTAAAAATGATGTTTAGTTAATTTCTCTAATGTTTCTAATTCATGTCCTGTAGAATGTAAATTTTACATTTGTCGGAAATTGACAAATGATCACTAAGTTATGTACAAATAATGAATTCCACATATTTTTGAAGAATTTTGGTGTATCATTTTCTAAATAAAATACAATCCAAGTCAGATCTTATTTTTTTTATGTGAGGATTTTATTAATTATTAATTAAGATAAGAATTCCGTACAGACTATGTAATTAATAATTATTGAGTGAAATATACAGCTCCATTAAAACCAATTAAAATTAATTCAAAATGAACTTCGATAGGTTTATCTTTATATACAAAAAACAATAAAATTAAAAGTAATAATTTTCTACAATCGCCCATAAAGCAATTTAGTATTTAGCTTTCAATTTATCTGGCTCTAGTATTTATACAACAAATATTCCATAATTGTCATACAAGTTGCCAATATTAAAATTAAAATGATCAGCCGGTAGCTACATAATAATCTAAATCAATTATTTGTGAATGATAAATGCGCATAAATATAATAAAAACAAGAATAATAATTTTGCTTTTAACAGAAACAAAAGATCGACACCATTTCACAAGCAGGTGGTACATCTCGGAACTTCAGAGTTTTCCCTCAAAATGAAGACAAACGGAACTCTTCAATGACAAGAAAAGCAAACAATGTCACCGACCTAAAAAATGGTATCACCATCAGCATTCAAGTGACGCCGAAGAAACTTTGGAGCATTTATTGTCGGCAGCCTTTGCGGGTGGAATTCTCAAGTGGCAATATGAAGTGCCGATGCTAATTTTGCTCTTAAATACTTATTCATGTGATTTTACAGCATTTCGCTGATAAAAAAATTATGACTAAATGGAAGATTGTTTCTAGTATTTGTAACAACACTCGTCATGCGATATAAGTATAATGGCCCGTGTTCACGGAATGAGACACGCATGAGATGAATCCCAGAGATTTACTTGGGATAAATCTCAGTACCACGTGAACGTGTTGAGATTTTGATCAGGAGTAAACTCAGAGAACACTGCGAGAAATTGGTAGGAACGATTCGTACACACGGTGTTCGATTTAACATACTCAGCACGTGTGCAAAAATGTCACCTAGAACCATTAAAATTGGTATATACCTTCAACTATTTTTTCTGAAAGTTAAATAGAGAATAAAGTATTAAATTACAAACACGAAACCATGTTTGTATATATAGGTGCTAACTACTTTTTTATAATTATATTTAACCATATGTATACATATTCTTATACATTATTTATCATCATGTATTTTTCATTTTCATTTGTGTCTGTATCTACAGACTACGGTGGGTAATCTCATTATAGTAAACGCATGTGATGAACATTTTTTAAATATTTAATGACTATATTTTTTAATATAAGTAATTTGATTTTTTTTTGTTGTGTCATTATACAGTTAATGCTCTGTAAATTATAAAATAAAAGAAAATAAAAACATTATTGTGTTTTAACAACTGCAGGGAAGATTTAAATTCATCCAACGGACTGACATGTGACGTTCGATGTACAGCTAGCGTGGAGTGAGGCCTGAGACAAACAGCGGTGCTTGAATCTCTGAGACTCAGTGTGTACAGAGTAGACTACGAAAGCCAAGAGTTGTGTCCAAAGAATCACACGGGTGCATAATCCGAATCTCAGAGACTGTCTTGAGATTAAAATCTCATCTGTAAACACGGGCCACATACAGCCTTTCATGGTAATTCGGTATGAAAGATTATATAAGTTATATATATATATATATATAATATATCGAATAGTTAAAAATTATCCGAGGGCAGATATCGCAAATCAATGGATATTTCATAATTGAGTATAAATCGTAAATATGATGATGATAGGAGCCAAGCCACATATGTGAAAATAAAAAAGTTTGATTCTACACGTTTAATTTACTTGAGACGCGTTTCGCCTCGTAAAGGCATTATCAATATAACAATTCAACTCAATAACTTGTATTTATATCTAGTGGGGGACAGCTATTTGAATGAAATCCAAAGGGACAAAACGGAATTGGAATTCTGAAGATTTTCATAAATATTTTTTAATGTTTGTAATTATTCTAAATAACCATTCCGTAAACGAATATAATTTTTAAAAAAAGTAGTTTAGTTTCACATGTGTGATTATGGAGTTCTACAAATTAACCTCGGAAATAATAAATAATCCAAGCTGTACTATAAAAAAAAACTAACTTGCCAGTCTCCTGGATAATTAACCCGGACAAAATTGTTCACTTCGGGTGTCTTACGTTAGCGCTGGTGCTGCTGCATCTTAGTTGCGTACCTATCTAAAATTATCTTTTTATTGAATTCAACAAAATCACAATAAATTGAATCAAAAAGAGTTCAGTTTATTACAAAAAAAAATTAAAATATTCCCACATTTTCATACCAAATCGTCCACGCTCTAAAATGCGAGTATTTTTCTATCTTTATTATCAACGGACCAGTCGGTTGCACAAACGTCTCATTTTTTTATTATTTTAAGGGCATCCAGTACGTCCATATTACTGTCATCATCTAACGTTGGCACGGTTACAGAATAATGTATGATATGTTCTCAAAAATGTCTCGCGCAAAGAAATGAACGGTGTGGCGTGGACAAATAATTACGAGTTTAGGCACGCACTCTTCTCTTCAAATTCCTTAAAACAGTACAGCAGGCATTTGAAAAAACGTGAAATGTAAGATTTTGTAAATAGAACGCCGCGGTAGTACCGTTTATTATTATTACTGTGTTACGGTGTTATTATTATAAACTCATCTGTTTCTACAATATCGTTGTTACAATTGTTTTCACAATGATCCCAGATAGTTTACAAGATTTTACCATCGCCGGTGATATAAAAATGTGCATCATATTAAATACCATTTTTGCACTCGAAGCTAGAGCTTACAGCTAGTTTACTTAGGCTACAGTCATAATTCATTTACCTAATGTTAATAAAATTACAGCACGTTCAAAATAAAATAATAATACTTACCTACTGTTATTTTTTTTTGGAGGTTGCTCTCTTAAAAAAGTACACAATCGACAACCGAGAAAGTGATAGTGAGTGGCGCGCTAGGACTATAGAGTATGGAATTCAATCAACTCTTAACCCATTTAGACACTTTTTTAAATACAGTCATAACCAATTAACTTAATTCAAATACAATTAAATCTAGTTTATTCAAAATTAATATTAAGGATTAATACATCACATTATATTGTGATGATGCAGTTTTTTTCAGAACATATTTCAGTGGTATTTTAATACTAATTAAATATATCAATTAGAAACATAGAAAAATTCAATTCAAAAATATTTTTTCAATAAAATGTAATTTCCCGTTTAAATTTTTAAAATTTCGTCTGTTTAGTTTTCTTCGTCTATTTTATTAATAATTTTGTTTATCTTAAATGCTACTGGGTAGATTATTCAACAAGGTATACGGGAAAAAATGAAGAGATCCAAAATGAAAACACATTTAGTGTTTACGACAATACCGGCGTTGGTTCCTTCATCAGATCACCTTCGCGCTCGGTTGTCGCTCACTACTGGGTCACGCCGCCTCTGGAATACCAAGTTATTGCGGTATTCCTATTGCACATAGTTCTTCTTAAACTAAACATTTGATTTTTTAAAAGATTATTTTGTTGAAGTAGTCGTTTTCTTAATACGACTGATTTTTAGACTCAAAAATTTGTTTTAAATTAACTTCTAATATTGTAACACTTTTATGTGTCGGGATTAATAACAAATGTGTATTAAATAATTCTGGTGTGTCTGCTAGCAGATAACATGTCGCTCATGATCTGGCTCAATGTACAGAATTGTGTTTGAAATTTGTTTGTAAAGTGTTTCAATTCCAAACTAGGTAATAGCAGCTTTAAAAATTCTAACTGAATTTAGAAGAATAATCTCCAGCGGTCCATAATAGGTGAACAACATATTTTTATAATTTATGGAATAAAATTTTTTGTGGTGTCGAGCGATCAAATAATCAAGAATGTTAATGAACATTACACCTATTTGTCGGTTATATCATATTATTATATCAATGATTCAATTATTAAATATTATATATTGGTTAACTAGGCGAAACAGACATCTCTTTTGGCTGCAATCGGGACTTGGACTTGTAGCACTCAGTTCTTAGAGAAGTATTCTATCGATCAGCCATCATACCCGTAACGTAAAAATGTATAACTTAGATTACTTTTCAATTTATTTACAGGTTCCTGATTTATTTCAATACACCTGTACCTATATGTGTCGATAATAAATATGAATTAAATATATTAATTAGAAAGATATACATTATTACGTTATATTTGGTACCTACCGCGCACGAGATAGGTTGGGAGTTGACATTTACCACTTGGCAACGCTGACCGCGCAAGGAAAAGAATTCTCGCTATCGTATTTTTCTGTTGACAAGTATCGACGAGTACGGGCGTTTGTCCGATGTAAAAATAACGGAGATGTGACTTCGTATAAGTTGAGGAAGGGTGAGAATAATTAAATATGTTTGGCATCTGTGTTATCCTGCACCATATGTAATTTTTTTATTTTGCTAATTGTATGTGTAATTACAGGATGGACGCATTCCTTCTTCGTTACCTTCTTCTTTACCTTCTTATTTTACTACTTTTTCTGACTAACATTCCTGACATGACAGGAAAGTGGTCATGCCATGACAATACTTTCTACTTCAGGAAGGATTTCTCCTGAAGAATGAAGGAAGGGGATACGATTTGATCTATGCCGCTAATCAGTTCACGACTGGATTTATTTTATAACCGAAGATAACGCAAGGAATTCATGGCGAGCTCAAATGCAAGAAACCCAGCCTTCCTGACGTTCTGATTTGTCAGAGATACAAGTATGTACGGGTGCCTCGGACAATCAAATCTGGATGAAGACTGTGGATCTCTGCCGCATGGACGATTACCTCGCGTGTATGGTTGTAGAATGAATTTTGATATGAATTGATAATATTGAGAGTATTGTAGTCTTATTTTTTTCTTTTCATTTTTTAATTTAAAATTAATAACTTTCTAATCGTATTGAACAAATTTATATGATATGATTTTTTGCTACATTTAACCTGATAAACTGGTCAGGTGGTAAACTTTGTGTAATGTTATTTCTTAGGTGAAGATTTTCACATTTTAAAGAATCAAGTGTTTTTATCACACTATTACTTGTACAATAATTTGTTGATTTAGATATTCCAAAGGTAGTACCATTTTATTATTTTGATTGAGACAAAAATTGCCAATTTAATATTTTCATCTTATTACATTCTAGTAACGGATCTCTTACTGCTTTTTACTAAAATATTCATATGTTTTCTTGTCTATTAATTAAATTTTGTGATAATAAAACTTGAACTAATCTTATTATGCTTATTATCTTAGAATGCTGGTTAATGTGAGTGGCAAGCGAAATGGTGAATTCTGTGAACCAGACCCACGCACTTCATGCAATACCCTGAGCAAGTCGGTGGACGTGCAATAAACGACGTCACAACATATAAAATCTATTTTATCCAAAAATATTGTTGTTGCGCCACCGGGATTCGAACCTGGATCTCTTTCCAAACCGGGGAAGGTGCATTATCCAACTATACTACCGCGACGACATTTTTAGCGACAAATTATCGAATATGTTACCTTTTTGATATTAATATATTTAATTGTTCCATTATTTGAAAGAGCCATCTACCTTATTTTACGGAATCTCAAATACCTTTGAGTAATCTGATAGGAGACGCCAGAATTATCAATTCATTTGTATTAAATTTTGGACACATTGATACAACTTATATATTATTAAGGAGAACACATTCAGTTTCGAATCCCGGTAGCGACAATATTTTTCGATAAAATTGATTTTATATGTATATCTTTCTAATTGATACATTTAATTAGTATTTAAAATATCACAGACCTATGTTCTGAATAATTACAACTTCACAATAAGAATGTGTTCTTCTTATGTTCTCGATTTAGCACGTGAGTATAAACGTCACCTAGAACCATAGTATCTACAACTATTTATTTTGAAAAGAAATTCAAATAATATAAATACAAATAATATAAATATAAATGACAAACATTTATTCCGTCAACTGCTGCTGAGAGTTGTCTCTGAGGAATCTCATGAGCACAATCCCTGTCTGAGAGATGGTAGACAAAAAAAATAGTATTATCTAAAGAGTAATATTTATTAATGATGAGAAGAGTAGTTTTAGTAGTTTTGTAACATAACATAACGCGAGCACAGTTTTCCGTGGGAAAAACGTAAAATAGAATCCAGCGCACAATTTAATTACTTTCATATTTGTAGCGATAAACTGCATGTTGAATAAATTGATATATCATGACTGTAATTTCAAAATATAGGGCAAAAATGTTATGATTAATTGCGACCATACACTAATACACTAACACAAGCATAAACCCGACTAACCCACGTCCCATTAGCTGCGACAAACTAAAAGTTGATAGTGTGTGATCTAATCGCTATGCTTACATGTCTGTTTTCATTTAATTCATATATTCACAAAAACATCATTCTTTTGTAGAAGATTTCACTTTATATAATAGTATTTTTTTTTTTTACTTTTACCGGGGTAGGTTTGTAGAACTTCACAATCACATATCAATACTCTAATCTACATGCAGCTAACTCAATTTGTCTCAAATGTTCAAGAGCAACAAAAAGCCGTTTCATTTTGTAATTAAACGGATTACGAAAATTCCAAAACACACTTTCGTAGATTATTTATGTAGAAATATGGTGGCTGTGAAATTTCATTGATATTTTGATTTATCTCGTACTTATAGAGAATATTTGGAGTTTATTTGGTACTCCATGATAATGTAGTGCAAGCGTTCTATTTTTTTTTAACAATTCTGAAACATAGTTAGATAACTAACTAACTTACTCTCATGCCGTTTCCCCGCGGGGGTAGGCAAAGAGAATAGAGCACCACACTCTTTTGTCCTGATATATAATTCTCGCCTCATCCACATTCAAACAAGTTCGTCGATTATTGAGGCTTCTAACATGACCATTCTCCAGTATCTGATTTACCTGGTCGTGCCAAGACTTCCGCGGACGTCCTCTATTTTTGGTGCCATCACCACTTATGTCAGGAAAAGGTTTTGAAGGTTTTTACAAGAATCAATGTAAGGTTTTTCAGCACGTAGTACTTATTTATTATTTTTAAATTATTTAGTGTTTTAAAATTGATGGGAATTTTTGCCTTTTTGTATACCATAGAACAATAAAAGAAGAAAATAATGACATCAAAAACGGTTTTTTGACCATGGGCGGAGTTAGCTGCTTTACAGATTAAGGTATTAATATATAGGAACATTCGATTGACTCTAAAAATATTTTTAAATTCATATGATATATATGTTGACTCTTAAATAAACTAAAATATTTTTATACTGGGATTCTGGTTTTATCATTTTCAATGTTTAGTGCGTATATAAAAGAATAATCTACATTTTTTTTTTCTAAATGTCACTTACCTGACTTTGATTCTCTTCATTTTAAAAGTTTGATTTACTGTTGATGTACCCTAATCATGAGTATAACTAATAATATAATCAAATGAACTTGTTTAATGTCCTACTTCTAATTATTATACTTAGTAAAAGAAAATGGATGATGGAGGCTGTACATAAACGGAATAAGTTTGGAAAAATTAGATAAAATAGTCTATCTGGGATTCAGATTAAACAAAAACTGGGACACCCATCTATGGAAAGTAAGTTCTGCTGCGCTGAGCAATCTGTTTTTCTATTCCACAAGTTTAATTTACTTGAGATGATTTACTAAATGAATGAGATTGATAATGCCTTACAAGATATACATATTTTTTTTTATAAAATAATCTAGCTTTACAATTTTAATAGATCGTATGTAACAAAAATAGTATTTTACGGATCGTAGACGACCAAAGTCATATTTTTAGAGATCTTTTATTTTTTTTATATTAAATATTAATCGAACTTAAAAAATATTCTGTTCAAACCAAATAAATATGTTCCCACATGTTTCTGTTACTGTTGCTTTTCTTATCTTTGCATTAACTGAATATTTCCCACATTTTGTATTTTTCCATAACTGACAAAAAGGGTAATGTTCTTGAAAATTAACGCCTCAAATATCATCAAAATAATTTCGTCTGTGCCGATTCGTCGTTTGTTTTATTTGTCCACAAATGTTCCTTCATCACGCGCGCCACACAACGATCCCTACCATCCACATTGTACCAATCACACAGCGATTTAAGCTAAAGATACATCCTTCAACGTCCTCTTCTGCCACTTCATCTGAATTGATCTAACATGTCGGGGTTTGAGTCTTGATACAATGAACGAGGTCATCTTTAGAGAATTAATAATTTTACTAAAACACAGCATCACGCCATCACCGGATAAAGAATTATTTGTATTCCTTCACATTATTTCAGTTTAACTTTTAATGTTGTAAATAATTTATTTTTTTTTTTTTTTTTTTTAGGAGAACACATTCTTATTGTGAAGTTGTAATTATTCAGAACATAGTTCTGTGATATTGATAATATTGATTTTGTATGTATATCTTTATAATTAATACATTTAATTCATATTTAATTTATTTTTTTCTTATTAACTAAAAATATATCGTGAATTTTGATACAAATTTATATTTTATTAGGACACATTGTGATAATAAAATATTTTACTTATTTAAAATGTTGTGTAGAACAGAAGCTGTAGGTACAGGTTCAACGACCATCACGCTTACAAGTAGTTTATCTTTTTTTTTTTTTAATTTTTTGGAATAGAGATGCGTACATGGAATACATGTCACATAATACAAACTAAGCTAAACGCTTGTACTATGAAAATAGAACTAACTTGCTGGTATCCTGGAACGAGGTGCGATCCTCCGACCACGATCACTAGGCCAACATCTTACCACTAGACCATCAAGCTACTCATTATAGGTGTATTGAGATTATATATTGTTTGCTTAATATAATTCAACTGTCTTGTTATATTTATAGTTACTAAATATAAATGTCAAACCATTGGCATTGAATTGAATATCGATACAGTCAAAATTCCTACCACCAAAA
Source organism: Eubasilissa splendida (assembly GCA_031772225.1). Classification (NCBI taxonomy): domain Eukaryota; kingdom Metazoa; phylum Arthropoda; class Insecta; order Trichoptera; family Phryganeidae; genus Eubasilissa; species Eubasilissa splendida. Next base: position 37,673,822 of record CM062845.1, read on the forward strand.
TCCATATAACTAGAATTCCTTCAACCAAAATTCCTAAACTCTAATCGTTGTAGTCAAAATTCCCAAAGAAAATTTCTAAATGCTTACAGCCAAAATTCTTAAATTACACTACAGATACATATTTATACATACTGTGATGATTGTACAAAACTTAATTTTGTACAAAATAATTAATATTCACTTTAAAGGTCAACAGATTCTATATTAAAATGGGAAAACGTAATGTAAAGTATCCTGGCTTCTACAGAATCGTTGAAGAAGTTTATAAAAAAGAACAGAATGAATACTTCGCAGGGAACTCTGTCAAAAATCTAAGAAGACTACAATCTATCGAGAACGTTTGTTAAAATCAGTTTTTGATGAATTAAAATGATTAACCCACAAAAATATGCTACAATCTGTTAAGGTGTAATGTCATAAAAGAGTCGAAAGGATGTGAGATTATGGATTTGTAAAAAGAGAAAAGCTATATATCATCTTGTTAGTGAATGGTGATACATATACCTCGATCATACCTCGCTGATATAGAAGTACCTTCCATTCAGTCAGTCCTATTAATAATTCTGACATCTCAGAGCGAGTTGGTCGCTGACAATTTGATTGAAGCTCGCCACAGACAGTTTTTTCTTTAAGAAATATTCATACATTCTTAAGTCTATCTTAGAATAATTTGAATGTATATCAGCAGTCTGCAGGTGTTCGTCGCTTCTTTCACATTCAAAATACAATAATCTAAGCTCTCCCCACATGTGGAGCACGACTGAAGTAGGTATCGTGGCACAGGCAGCTCAGACATGTGTGCGACATGCTGTAGCCTGCATAAAACTTATTGTTAGCGACCTTTTATGAAACCACGATATCTTTCGGCAAGATTGGTGACACCTGATATGCCGGGTCTGCTCTAACGAGCTTAACAACGCGACTTTATATGCATATCTGAATTCAAAAACCTCACTCTCGCCGACTTTACTGAAGTAGGTATGGCTCGCGTAGCCCGAAGACATTAACTCATATTGTTTAATTGAACCCGGCGACTGACAAAGTATTGAAACGCGCGAGTAATTTATATCTATCAAACCTGTACTTCACATGTTACTCGCAATTCAAGCCCGATGCAATTCATTTTCAAGATTACTTAATAAACTATCGAAATGCTCACGGCGTGTTTAGCATTTTTTAAATTGATTTTCCTCCTATAGTATAATAAATCACACCCTGAGGTATTAATAAAATGTGCGGAGACATTTACTAGTACGTATACTAAGCGAAATATTGTTATGTTTTAATATTTTATCGATTACCTTATTTCACATATAAGCAAGGGCACTGCATACAAGCAAAAAAGGTGTACAGTACTAAAGATTCTGGGAAATAAACATAAATTAAATAATCCTTATCTTATGAAGAGACTCTTTAAAATTCTAAACGTTGTTACCCAAATTAGCGTAACCCATGGCTAGATTTTTGCGTAGCCGTGGATTATTCCGAAAAATTGCGAATTATTTGTATACAACTTTATGGCCATTTTGATTCGCAATTTGCCAGGACGCACGCATCTTACTCGTTTGTTCCAACCCTATGAGAAACACACTGAACTAAATATTTTCTTACTCAAGCTATGTGGGCATCTTTATGTCTTCCAATTTTCTGCATTTTTCAAACAATTTGTGCTTAATTCCGTTGATTTCGAAAGGGATTAATCCTGTACATCTTTTACATATTTGTTTTGCTTGACAGACTAAACGTATTGTTTTCATAGTGTATTCCAACCAGTTATTCCTAGTCATTCCGTATTTCGGTGTATCTGCGTAGATAAAAATTATAAGTCATAACGTATTACCGGTCAAGCGTTTGCAGCAGTTGGTAATTTTCGTGATATTATTACCAATATTAAATTAAATGTTAAAATTAAATCATTTCTGTTGTGAGTTTCGAATATGCTAATTTGTATAGCTAGTTATTTAAATAAATGTTTATAAATAATTATAATCATTTTAAATCCGTTGTCCGAGGGAGAAATCGTAGAAAATATTTTAAGCGAAATCGAAAACAGCGCACGGTACTGAGCAATAAAAGAACGTACCTTTTTTAATGTAATAAATTTACAATTATATTCTATATTTTAATTTATAGAATTATTCTCCAAACCTACCTACATACCTAGTATATATATTGTATACTTAGTTGGCATCGTCGGTAACAGCATAACCTAAGTTTGTACCTACTGCACGCCACTAACATATAGTTACATATACATAAAGATGTATTGTTATTTTTTAATATTTTATCGATTACCTTATGTCACGAATAAGACTACGAGACTTGCCATGACTTATCGTTATTTGCATTTATCCGACAAATGCTCGTTTTGCGTTATTACAGCCAAGACTAAAGAGATGAGTTCAGATAGGTAATTAATGCACGTTGGAACACTAATAGAGTTAATTATATTTATAATAATTATTATATTAATCGTCGGCGTGTCACCAGTGTGTGGGCACTCGGCAATAGGTACCAGATGCTATGTACGCGCGCATACACGCGCGGGTGACATGTCGGGTGGTAGGGCGAGCCGCGTCCTGCGGGCCTCGCCCGGGGGCGCCGGGCAGCCGGAACACTGCGCCAATTATCAGCGAACTCGGCCCGAGTGAAGGAACCCGCGGATTATTGCTCAGTGCACGGCAGTAGGAAAATGTGTAACATAATATGTAATAGTCAATCCGCATTATATCCGCGTTTTGAATACGTCGATCAAATCATTTGACTACCTGTGCTTCTCATCGATAAGGTCCGTGTCCACAGAATGAGTAAAATTTCAGATTTAGCTAAGATACATCTCAATACCGTGTACACGTGATGAGATTTTATTCTGGAGATAAACTCGGAGATCAGTTTGAGATTGTTAAAAAGAGACAAAAACTCAAGCCATTGTATACTGCGTACGTAACTATTGAGCTTTCACTATCATAAACGTCAAAGTAAAGAATTTTGCTTCAATGATCTCTGTTTTGTGTCGTTTCTCCTCAGTTTTCGATCTCTAAGGTAGATATGTTTTTGAGCACATTGTTAGCACGCCTTATATTATAGCTTAGTACTTTTCAGTAGTGACTTCAGTATTAGCTCTATAAACATCCACTCTACACGGCCCAATCACCCGAGTCTCCCTACTTTACTATCGAGAGCATAGTTCTGAAAAAGCTCTAAAGAGATTGGGCTTTGATAATTCCCGCTCTCATATACAGTTCCTTACTAAATCATGTATTTCTGACGATCAACCGATATTTCATTTTTTCTTTTGTATTTATTATTCTTTCGACACTCAAACAGTTTTCGCTCTGGCTGTATTGCTGCATTTTACTGAAGTCAACTACATTTTAGTACCACGCAGACAGAGTACATTTTGATTTTTTCTTTTCATTGGAATATTTATAAATTTATATGAATGACAGAATAATAAAAAATGTGAATGAAAAATTTAATATCTTGAATAAAAATAAATGGATTGTTTTTCAAAGTAAACGATTTTTAAAATTTTATATCATATAAGTCAAAACTTAAGGTCTGGTTTTTTTTCATACTCAGTACGAATCAATTTTAAAACATAGAAAACTCAAGTCATCGTCTGTTTGTGTAAGCAACCTTTTCATATTAGATAAACTTTACCGAAAATAATTTCTACACTCTATACTCTACATGAGAACACTGAGCCTCTCCTTTGTTTGTCGAGCTTTTGTCTCAGCGGCCACTTATATGATTATATAAGCTGCCAAGCTCAAATAGTAACGGACACAACGCCTAGACCTATACACAAGTAAGTAAACATTTCATTTAATATCGATATGTATATATAATATATTAAAATAGTCGAAAGAAGACCTAGAACCCCGAGATCAATTAAACATATTTTAAATCCTTAATAAAATATGTGTGCATAAACAGATTATTAAAAATAAGAGATAAAATCTAATAAAAAATACTAAATATATCTGATATAACTCGAGTAAGTACATTTAAACCACTTTTAAACAGAGAGTTGCAGTATGGGGAAATCAGCTACATGATATAATGATATGTCCGCGAGCGTTTTGTCCGAGTAAGTGTCCATGTATGTAATATTTTGCATTCTGAAAGTAGTTAATACCTAATGCCCCTTAACCATTCCGCGAGTCCACCGACAGCAGACTCGCCCGGCTCGCAATGCGCTCGACAATTGAGCTCACTAGCTTTATCAGGAAGAGACTTTTATAAGAAATACTGGAATATCACAATTATTTGTAATTTCTTAAATGGGCAATTAATTTTATTTTACTTTTTATTTTTGAGAGAAACACACAGTACAATAATAATAACTGATGTAAATAAAACATAATATCAAAAATAATACTAGTGACGTTTTTTCGGAATTAAACAAGCTAAGAAATAGTACATAATAAACTAAACAAACTGATTAAAAAAAGATTTAAAAAAAAACAAAAACAAACAAAACAATTTTTTAAGTAATTAGTTCTACAAAAATTTGGATGAAATAGATCATTTGATCGTTTTAGGTGTGTGAGATAGTTTAAAGTTATTTTTTCTAATAAATAAGGCGAGCTAAGTTATTTAAAATTTTATAGAGATAGCATAAATCTTTTGTGTTTCTTCAATTTAAAAGGGGGGGAATTTTATGGAAACACTCACTTTCTGAATGAGATTGAATGTCTAAGCGGGCGCGTGAATTTAATATATTGAAAAATTTATGTTGAACATTTGTAAGTCCATTGCTGTAGGTGGAATAATGTGTGTTCCAAACTACCGATCCGAATTCAAGGTGACTGCGTACATTGTACAATTGCATCTTCATTCCATTCAGATCATGGCGCTCTCAGTTCATCATACAACGCATTTCTACAGTTTTGGGCAACGCGATATCGGAAAACTTAAAAGCCTACCCTAAAAATCGTTTTTCTTTTGTGTCAATGTATAAACCACGATATATATATATTGTTATGTACGTATGTTAAGTAGCAAAATCTTTATGTTCAGAGTTCTGTAAATTATTTCGTTTTGTTCTCGAAATTCTACAATTTTTTATCCTGCGTCAAAGTGAAAATCTACGTTTCCTATAGGTAGATACTATATACAATTTTAATATAATATGAAAACACCTTTGTTTACCATTCATTCTGAGCTTAGTTACATAACATATATCAACATTGGTAAAATCAATTTAAGTTATAGTAATCTTGGTAATCTGCGCAATAAACTGGTAGGTATATGTTATTTAATTATGTAGGTGATTTAGAGAAATTTTCATTTAAAATATAAAAACAAAACATTTTGATATTTCTTCATAGGCACTTTGATAAATAAATATTATTTCTAATAAATAAATTATAAATTGTTAGAATTATTAATACAGAATCATTAAAAATCAACAATTTTCATGACCAACCAACATATTGGAAATATCAATCCTAGAACATTTTCGGATAAATATCAATGAATCAGAAAATTAAGATGTTTTATTTTTTTTAAATACATCGGTATTTTTTATATCGCATATGCAATGTAAAATGTTAGTGTTTAATAACAAAAAAACATGAAAATCGATTAGAAGCAGCATCCAGCAATTTTTCCGGATGAGGCGGCGATAAATTTTATTTAATATGTATTGTAAAAAACCCGACTCTTATTGCTTTTACTTCTCGAAATCACTCGGGTACCCAAGAAGTAAACCTTTTTGGAGCATTGGCGGTTTACTAAAAAATAACTGCCTGACATAAATATTTTGAATCAGTATAAAAATTTTCGCTCGGGTAAAAAACACCACCCCTAGGATGGTAGATAAAAAACACCACCCCTAGGATGGTAGGTAAAAAACACCGCTCCTAGGATGGTAGGTAAAAAACACCACCCCTAGGATGGTAGGTAGTAATATTAAGATTTGTCTCAACGAAATATCTGACGGTTTCATCGGGTTTTCTTTGTGGAACACGGAAGCAGAAACAAATATAGGTTTCTATTTTATATGTACACTTGTATTCAGTCCGCCTCGTGCTTGCATTCAGCGGGGATGCTGAGCCTATCTGATCAACTTTATTCTAACACTTGCTTTAAATATTAATCTAGGGGTGTTGTTACGCTTAATTTGTACAGGGTTGTGCTATCACAGGCATCAATCGTTGTCAATAATTATTTAGTAATTATAAAACTGAATCAAACAAATATTACATAATAATATTATTCTGGAGTGTTTGTCTCTACTGCAGACGTGCACCCGCACCTGTTTATCTGTACATGCCCATCTACACGACGAGTACTGGATAAAATAATAATACATACGCTCTCGATATAATTCGCATTACAATGCTTTTTTTTCTCAAGCAGGCCCAACAATAACTGATTCAATCGCGAGATTTAAATACACTGGACGTGTGACAATCACATTTCTCATGAATAATGCATGACAGCGCTCGGAGTGACTGAGAATTGGTGGCAACGCCTCCGTTCACCCCCTGCATTCCCTCTGTATTCTGTAGGAATGAATATGTTGACTTTAGTGATTTATCACTTGACACATTTTCACATTTTCTTACAGTGTTGGTGGAACACGATGTTGATGGGACGCGGTGTCGGTGGGAAGCTGCATCGGCCACAATATTATTGTTGGAGAAATGATTTACAGCCACCCACTCCGCGAGATTTTCATGCATTTCGCGTTCTTAAATCTGCATAATATTCGCAGTTACAGTAGAACCCTTCTATTTGTGCCAGGAGGTTGTCTGAATTGCGATTTGTACGAATGCCGAATCAATTTTTCCACAAAGAAATTAGATAAGTTGGATTATTCCGTTCCAGACCCCCCCAGATGATTTACAGATAAACCTTTATAACCGATTACCCAAATGAGTGGCCAGATCCGAGACGCGCGTTCTACTTATATTTACTGCCTTCCTTTTAAGCTTGGTTAAAACTTTACTCTTTTTTGGACCAGTCATTCCACTCGTTTTCAAAGAAAATTTTAAAATATTCAAAAATAGCAATAAAGTAATGCGGGTTTCGCGGACCTTGTACAAATAATGATATTGCTTAGTGAACTTAGTGAGATTGATCTCAGACCGCGTAGTAGGAATTTCTAAATTTATTCCAAAAAGTTGGACAAGCGCCGAGTTGTACAAGTAGAGAGACTGACGAATGGCGGTGTTTCACGGTATTGGTCTTCTAAAGACAATTACTTACTAATAAATATATTTTTAATACTCTTGTGTACAAGAATTTTAAAATCTCTATGCTACAGCGACGATATTTTTAGCGACAAATTTTCAAACCTACATGTTACCTTTTTGATATCAATACATTTAATCGTTCCATAGTTGGATAATGCACCTTCCCCGGTTTGGAAAGAGGTCCAGGTTCGAATCCCGGTGGCGCAACAACAATATTTTCGATAAAATTGATTTTATATGTATATCTTTCTAATTAATATATTTAAAATATCACAGACCGTCTGTTCTGAATAATTACGACTTCACAATAAGAATGTGTTCTCCTGATAAATTAATTGATTTAATTATCGTGACAGTAATAATCTGTAACTGGGCCTGTCTCTTTTTTAATGTGCTGTAATGTTTTTAATTTAAATACGAAAAAAATATATATAAAAACTAAATATTTATATGAATCAATTTTAAAGATATACAGAAAAAATCTATGTATTGAAAAATATTTTGGTTACTACCGGGATACGAACTTTTCATACGTGGGGAAACGCGTTACCATTTCACCACATCAACCGATTACCGATTATAAAATAAAATGACAACTTCTCATCAATAAAGTGTTTTCATTTTTAAAAAAACTTAATATTGTATTTTTGTACTATAAAAATAAATAATTGAGTTACATTCTCTTTCTCTCTTACACAGCTTACCTGCACTCTTGCGATGTTGAGCATTGTCCAGGGTGACACGTAGCGACACTCCGGTCATATTTCGAACATGGTTTGTTCATTTTACCGGAGATCGACCTCTCGCCTTCCATCCTTGTATAATATATTTCTCCATGTCACCGATTTCTCCAGAATATCTCTGTCTCTTCTAGCAGTGCGCCCAAATAGTGACAAACTAACATATCGGCGACGGTGATTTAACAATTCATAGACGTTGCCGTGAATTAAGGACAAGGAATAGAATAGATATGAACTTAGATATATATATATCTAAGTACACCTACACGAACTGTGTGGGAGGTATACAAAATATATGTAGGTACCACTTGTATGTAATGATTATCCACGTCGGTTCCTCGTGACGTTTATGGGGATCACAATCTTCATGAACTCCTCCACTCTTCCCGGCACTCTAAAGATCCGAGGGCTGTCACTAGAGAAGTGGCTGTTGCTTTTTCAACCTGATCGGTCCAACGAGTGGGAGATCTTCCTCTTTTTCTCCGTCCTTTGACGGGGCCTACCACAACAAGCTTCTCCAAGCTATCTTCTCTTCTTGTAAGATGTCCAAAAATTGAAGGATTCATCTTGGGAAAATGGTTGAGAGCCTCCTGTAGAGTGGAGACATTGAAGCACGTATATTCAATAAAACTGAGTAAATTTTCTGTACATAAGTAAAGAAAAGAAAAAATAATAATTCTCATACACATATATCGTACCACCTCTGGATAGAATATATTTTTTTTGGTTCGAATAAAATATTCATACATTCTTAAGAAGAACGCATTATTATTGTAAAGTTGCAGTTGATGTGGCGAAACTGGATAACACATTTCCCCGGATAGATAAAGGTCCAAGTTCCCGGTAGTGATAATTTTTTTTTTCAATAAATTGTTTTTTTTATTTATCTTTCTAGTTGATTCATTTAATATGTATTAATAGATTCAGTTAAATAAATAAAATTAATATCTTCGTGGCGGAAAACCAAATCCCGGCCTCCCGCACAACAGGCGGAGATACTTACTACTACACTGCCGAAAAGAAAAAGTGATATGTGAAAATAGCCCTTAATAATATTGTAGATAAGCTCTTTTAAATATCACTATGGCAACTATTTTTAAAGTTAAATTAAATTTTACGTTAATAATGTACTGTATATCAAATATAAAAATCAATGCACTATATTATAACATTAAAAAAATCAACTTTATTTACTTATATAACAATTTGATACGATGAGTCGAATGAGGGAATAGCGATAAAGTATGATGAAGTGCTCCTTAGCACGTGAGAGGTACCGAGACCGATTCTCAGTGTCCAGTATAGATCCCGGTAGGTTTTCGTGATGTATTACGATTCACTCGGGTACCCGCCGAACAAACATGTTCCATGTTCAAATGTCCCGAGTAGCTGTGTTACCAGCACGGCGCGTCATCCTTTAATTTTTGTGACTTCCCATCGCCGTATAGCTCGTTAATTTCGAAGTCAAATTGCGACTCGCTCCACGCTCCACGCCCATGACTGAGCACGAGCACTGTCGACTTAATAAGCGGCCGCGGTGGCTGCGAGAGGTGCGCGCCGCGCGCCGTGCGCCGGGACGACCCGATTGTATTGTAATTTGTAACGAGATGACTCCCACGCGACCGGGCGACCAGGCGACCTTAGAAGGACGTCTGACTCGCCGAGTAACGCGTTGATCTCTCGTGTTTTCTGTCCTATCATTCAGAAGAATTATTTCAGTTCTATCCGTATGTGTCGGAGCTTGTCAATTTGTGTACATTTACTATTTGAATAATATATGTAAGTATTCCACGACATGATTCAGACATTTTTGTCAGCCAACGTTGAATATGTTTATTTGTTAGTTATCTTTAAGCTGTTTTATTTATCCATTGTAAAATTTTATGACTTTCAATTCGTCTAGTTTCACTTTTGGTATGAAAAAATAATAAATATATTTATACATTTCAAAGGCATCTATTTTATTTTTAGATATCTTCAAAATGTTGGAGCAAAAATGGGCGATTTGATTGTATGCTGTTTATTTTACGCCGATGATGCAGTACTAATGGCGAATAATGAACAAGCATTACAGAGGCTAGTGACTAGAATGTAGGATGTATGCAAGGAAAGCGACCTCGTGATGAATGTTAACAAGTTGAAAGTGATGGTATTCGAGAAGGAGGAAAGCGAGACACCGTGCTAAATACTTGTAGGTAATGAATGTTTGGAACAAATAGATGAGTTTGTATATTTGGGAAGTATTTTCGGTGGAAACGGAAAGACAGAGAAAGATATCGAAAGTAGGGTGACTGCAGGAAATAAAGTGAACGGTGCTTTGAATGGAATTATATCTAATGGGAACTTGTCAACTGAGACAAGACTAGCGGTTCACAATGGAGTTCTGGTACCGACACTGATGTATGGAAGTGAGGCCTGGAGTTGGCAGAAAAGAAACTAAAGTAGACTAAGTGCAGTGGAAATGAGATCATTTAGGCGTATATGTGGCAGATCCATTTATGATAAAGTAAAGAATGAAGAAATAAGGAAATAATGTATAGCTGATCTTATTATAGTGAATAAGATAAAGAAAGGATCACTTAGATGGTTTGGTCATATGGAACGGATGAATGAGGAGAGAATGGTAAGAAAGATATATGACGCAAGTGTTGATGGCACCAGAAGTAGAGGACGTCCACGGATGACTTAGCACGACTAGGTAAACCAGATACTGGAGTATAGTTCTGTTAGAAGCCTCAACAACAAGCGAACTTGTATGAATGTAGATGAGGTGAGAATTGTGTGTCAGGGCAGAAGAGTGTAGCGTTCTATCCTCTCTGCATACCCCCGCGGGAAAACGGCGTGATGGTAAATTAGTTAGTTAGTTAAAAGGTATAATTTGAATTTCAGATTTTTCAGAAAAGTAATTTCTTATATAGGGAAATGAATATTTGAGACAGGAAGAGACGAGTGAATCAACAATCGTCTCCGTCGTTTCGGAGAATATAGAAACCAGCCATTGAATAATAAATACCCGGTCCCAGCCAGCCGATCTCAGATATAGCGGCAATTGTTATAGAATATGAATAATCTCATGACTATTGGAGATGGCACTTCTACTGTAACATTGCAGGATGTTTATAGAGTGGGTACTATTAGATATTGGTTGTAGGTAAGTCGTGGTTAAGATCGATCAAAGAATTAAGAAGAGGTAGAAATTCCCCAACGTGGGACGATATATTTTCGGAGCTTGAAATTATGAATAGTAAAATTTAAGCGATTAATCAAATTAAGTTTGTAATATTGTTGAATAGTTTTTCTTGATGGACTGGGTGGAAAATTATAGAACCTGATGAAGGAATGGCACAGAGCACAGACGGATTCGAAGCCTGGCCATTTATGTAGGATAGTAACAAATAATATCGGTTTTTTTTTCATAGAATGAAGTTGAGTTTTTCTTCATTTTGTTGATTGCCCTATATTTATATAGTACGAGGGGCAAGTAAAAAATAAGGTTCCTACATTTTTTTCAGGTATAAGGTATTTTTTATTGCAATAAATTAGTAAACCATCTGAAAGCTTGTACTTTATTCTATTTTTCTATGCATTTTTCCTGACGAGTTATCCACTTCTGAAAACCCGCTTCGAAGAATTCCGCCGCTAGGCCGCCGATGAACTTGGTGACCGCTTCTTTCACCTCTTCATCTGTATTGAAGCGTTGTCCACCCAAGTGTTGCTTCAATTTCGGAAACAAGTGGAAGTCGCTGGGAGCAAGATCAAGGCTGTAGGGGGCATGGTCAAGCAATTTCCAGCCGAATTTGTCCAGTAGGGCGGTGGTCTGTCGAGAGACATGCGGGCGAGCGTTGTCGTGGTGCAGCCTAACGCCCTTGGTCAGCCTTCCTCTCCGGCGATTTTGGATGGCTCTTTTGAGTTTTGTCAATGTCTCGCAGTACCTGTCCGAATTGATGGTGGTCCCTTTAGGCATAAACTCGGTCAGCAAGACGCCTTTTCGGTCCCAAAACACCGTAGCCATCACTTTCCCTGCGGAAAGCGTCTGCTTAAACTTTTTCGGCCTAGGCGATTCAGGATGGCGCCATTGTTTGGACTGTTCTTTTGTTTCTGGAGTGACGTAGTGACACCACGTTTCATCTCCCGTAATAATGGAGTCCAAGAATTCTTCGGTATTCTCGGCGCATTCTCGAAGAAACCCCTCGGCACACTTGACACGATTGTCTTTGTGGGTTTCTGAAAGCATGTGTGGGACCCACCGCGCGCACACCTTGCGATAACCAAGTTTATCGGTCAAATATTTTGAGGCTTGACAGCTGGGATTGTCGGGATTGACGTAGGGATTGTTTTACGAGTTTTAGTAGCTGCGATGTCTGCAAAGCTTTTTGAAACTGTTGGATAAAGTCTAGAAGCTTGGATGTAGGAAAGATTTAATTGTGCTTGTTTAATACTCCTCTGCCTCGATAATTTTGGACTGATGTTACTTACGGCGGCATGATTTCTTGAATATTTAATGCAATTGTATTGACCTCTACTAAGCAATTTTCACCCAAGCCTGAGTATTTGTAACACCTTGGAGATGAACGACGTTGTAGTTTGATATACCGTGGCGAGAACATCTGTTCCAAATAATTGAAGGGTAGAAATAAAACTCGACAGGTAAAGAGTTGTTAAAAAGGTACTCATATTCGGGGAGTGATTGACCTTCGAATGTATAACTTCTATTTGAGAGGATTTTCATGATAGGGTATTAGAGGATTTATCCTTATAGATGAGTCTTCTTGTTTTCAAGACTTTACCAAACTGAGCAGGAAACGACACATGTTCAATAATTTACTCCTCACTTAACTCAATCGTCATTCTAAATAGAAAAATTTGATGTCGGTTCTGGTGATAAAATATCTAGAAATGAACGTACTTCTATTCCTGACGTCTTTTATTAAAGATCCGGTGGATCTAAAGACTTGACTATATTAATCATAATAACTTATATTTAATACAGGAAAATAAAACTAAAACAAACTATATGTTATGATAATAAAATAAAAAAGTTGGAAACAAAAATATTATAATATTAGAACAGTCTTATCTGGGGGTTTATGCAGGTACGAGTAATTCCGTGAAATGCCACCGCTGGGAATCCGCGCGAGCCTCGAATCACACAACCGAACGCGTCAAATTCAAAGGTCGAACTGAGAACAGGTGTCATTAATGTATATATTTACTTATTGTTACAACAAATTCCGTTGAAAATAAGATATTTTTAAATAGAGATGTACATATGGAGCGGAGCACATACCATATCAAATGTTCAAAGCAATTTGTATGGCCAAGCACTTATACTATAAGAATTGGACTAATATGCTGGTATCTTTAATGTTTAATATTGCAAATAATGCGAACGATTTGATTTCATGAATTAATAGACACCAACTAATAGTCAGTATTGTGCGCAGTGTGTAGAAGATTTAATACTTAACTTATTAAGATTTTATATGAATATGTTTTTAATTTCATTCATAAATTAAATAGGTGTATGATAGTTTGAAAATGGAAAATAAAACAATGTGATGTGTATTTGCTTTCACTTTACTTTTTCAAATTAACTCAATTTGTTTTATTTTTACGCGGTGACAGTAAATTCAATAAAATTGTAAAATCGACATTTTCAGCGTGTGGGTATTCTGAGCATCCGGAGTATGTTTTAGTGGAATATTTTTAATTTACTATAAAAAGTACTATAAAAAATGTTAAATTAGTTTTTTGAACATTTGATTACTTGAGATTGTTTTAAGGATTCAAATGTTAATTGGATAATGATTAATAATAATTGAATATGCAAATACAATAATAAAATATCACTATTTTGTTATGTTACGGTATAAGCAAGTAGTTGTCAAGTTGCGGTGCAAGTAATAGTGATAGTTTGTTTTCTGTATTTGTATAATCTTGGGTACCGGATTGGAACCAAGTTTTGAGGAATGTAGAGCAAGATGTATTTTCACATGAGGCTACTTTCCTTCTCTGTTGAAGAGATTCTTACAATCTTCTGTGAATAGTTTTCTGGTCTAGTCTACCGTGAATATCCGACCTTTCTGGTTGACATGTCGGATTCCATTGCAGAGTCCATCATCAGGGCTGATCCATTTCGAGTGTCAAAAAATTAACGTCAGTGGCGTAACTACGCCAATGCAACCAATGCGCCGCATTGTTATCTTAGCTTGCATGTTAAATAAGGGACCAAAAATCCATTCGCGCCCTACAATACATATTGTGAGATTCTTTTTCCAGCGCTAATATGGACTAATCAATTTAAAATTTACCGCAGCATGACATCGAATTATAAACATTAAAATAATTATTTGTCACGTACATTAGGAAAACATTAATGGATTCAGATAATATATCGGAATAGAGAGAAATGATTTTGTGCAATTACGAATGTATACGGGTGCCTAAAAACATGTTTTTTTTTTATAAACATGCCCAGTCAACTGTGTAACGAAGGCGTCTCGGAGACTCGGCAGCGCCATCTCGGGGCGCATCTTCAGTGTGCGTGCGCCTTCTCTAACGCAATGCCGAGTATGATTGGTGATATCCGGAAAAATGTACCTATAAATGGCTTAAAACTACATTTGTCTTAGTACAGATGTATGCCACGACGGATCTCAGATACGCAACCATCAGCAGTCCATCATTAAGTCGAGTGCTGATCAAATTAGTCGCTTGACACGGTGACACGAATAGAAACCCTCCGAGCTCCGAACGGCTGTCAACATTGAGTTTGGTGACATTATCACACAATCAGAAATATTTCCAGGCAGTCGAAAGAGAAAGTTTCCAAGTTGAATATTGAAAAAAATATTAGCGAGTTCGGTGACAGGAACACTGCAGACGAAGTTCAGTCCAGGAAGAAAAACAGAACAGTGCTAAAGAATCCATATGTATCATTTTCCGCTCTAGGTTATTACATTACAACTAGAACCATTAACCGACACACACATCGTTATCTACTGTTACAGTCATGAAGGGGTTATAATGCTTAATATTTATTTTATTTTATTTAAGTTAATAATATTTCAGTGTTAAATGAGTAAATATATAAAATAAAGTTTCACTGTGTATGAATAATTATGTGCTTCAAATGCCGTCCATTTTCTGCCCCACACAAACTTGCCCTCTCTAAAAGGTTTTCGCGGCCGATAGGTAAATATCGCGCAGGTGTCATTACGCTTCGGGGAAGAGCAAAGGGAGTACAATTCACACGAACTTAGCATCACTCCGCTATAGAAAGTCAGCCCCGTATTCAGTGTAAGCGGAATTTTAAGCATACAAAATACGTTTTAACTATTTTAAGATATAGAGGGGGTCAAATGTCACGAAGGGGTTATAATGTTTAATAACGTTTTTGTACTTTATTTTTAAAATTTATAATATTTTAATATTAAATAAATTTAATATTAATATAGGAAATAACGTTTCATTGTGTATGAAAAATTATATCTTGCAAATGGCGTCCTGTTGTACTTCAGCTGCTGAAGTGTTTGAAATTTGTTAGCATAAACTTTTATCTTGAGGTAGGCCCAAAGAAAGGAATCAGGAGCCGTCAAGTCTGAAGACCGCGATAGCCAAATTGTGTCTCAACTGCGAGAAATTATTATTTAATCGAAAATTTGTCTTTGTAGTTGAAATGTGGCTCTTGCTGTGTGAGCTATGGCACCGTAAAGATTGAAGGATTTCAGGATACGCCGGAGAGACGTCCGGGAGACCCCGACCTGTTCAGATCGCCTTCGCATTGATGTAGTCGGGTCTTCGACACTTTCCCTTACCACTTCGCTTTGGCTTCGTTCCTAACGGAGCGAGGTTTGGCAATATGTATAAGGTCGCTAACTGAACCCTTGCTCTCAAAACGACTAATCAAACGCCTAATCACTGATTCGCTTGGAGAATTTCGCACATCGAAATGGCGACAATTTGCACATTTAGTTAAAATTATGGATTGCTGATTCTGATAATATAATTTCACTACTATATCTATTTAGTATCTCTCCATGGTCAATCTGTAACAAATTTTAAAAATATATATTAAATATTATAACCTCTTCGTGACTTTTAGCAAACCTTGTAGAAGTTATCAATTCTATTTATTTTTAAAGTAACAAGTATGTACTCATATTGTTATTTCGAGATTCAATCTTCATAAAAAGACAGAATATATTGGATTTGATAGTTGAAAAGTATGCAAGTCATCTGTGTCGATTAAGAATGTTTCACATTCAAAATTATTGTGACAGATTCGAAGTGTACTTTATTTAAAATTATTTATTCAAAATTTGCTGTTGTATAATTTCGTTAACGTAATGTAGGATATATATTCTCAAAAATCTTCCTCCTCTTCAGTTTGTAACCCCCCGGGCGACCTGATGATGTCATTGGCGATTCTCCATCACATTTTTCTACAGCCCGCATATGACAGCCAGTAGCGTCTTTGATCTAGACGGTCCATTGAGTTGGGGATCTGTCTCTTCCTTTCGGATTCCCCCACCTTCCAGTCACCCTCATCCCCCGCTTCTGCTGCCTCACTCTGCGAGTGTGTGTCCCTAAAATTGGGGGATGCGTTTCAGACAGACCGTGGACAATCTGTCTCGAGCCTCGTAGCGTTACTTCTTTCAAACATATAACGTGATGTTAATCTATTTTTAACAAGCATTTAAGATGACTGTCAAGTGTCACTTCCATGTTAACAAAAAGAGAATGGAAATTATAGCAGGTCAACTTCGGGCTTAAAGGAAACCATTGTTCATTCAAATACAATTTACATGGAGATATGCATAATATCCGTCATGGCTCATATCATCAGTAGTACCAAGATTATACATTGATCACAGTTTCAGTTCGCGAATATTCGATTAATAAAATTACATCGTGAATGTTTTTCAAGAAATATCATTTTTAAAGAATAATATCATAGTTTATCACTGCTTTTATTAGACATTTTTAAGGTAGGTCATGTCTCAATAATTTAATGTTTTAACTCACGTACATATTTTGACAGCAGATTTGGGTCTAGGTATTTTTAAAATATTATTACTTTTAAATAGAGATGTTCGTCACATACAATAATACAATGAATGAAGAGAGAACGGTAAGACAGATATATGACGCAAGTGTTAATGGCACCGGAAATAGAGGACGTCCGTGGAAGACTTGACACGACTAGGTTAACCAGATACTGGAAGATGGTCCTGCTAAAAGCCATAATAATTGGCGAGCTTGTATGAGAAGATGTATGAATGTGAATGAGGCGAGAATCGTGTGCCGGGATAGAAGAGTGTGGCGCTCTATCTCTTTGCCTACAACCTCAGGGAAACGGCGTGATTACAGTATAGCAAATACAATAATAGCCGTGACTAAAATGTAGTACTTATATATTGTTTATATTTATATACTTAATCTTTTTTGCTTTTCTTTTCATAACATTTATTTATATCTTTTCATAATTATTTTGTTACTTGAATGTATTATTATATTGTATGAATTACTTTTATGGCGAATCGGGTATTGCATGAACAACTCGATCACGCTGAAATAAGCACAATAATATTATTATTAATAGCACAGCTTAACAAAAAAATGTTTGTTTTCTTGTCAAGGATGTTTGAGCTAATTTAGGGTATTTCGTGATTGCAGAATTTAAAAAATAAACCATTTTTGTTGAATTGGTTCTTGTTCCAGTTAAGGTAATTACGTGATACCTACCCTCAATTAGCCATAACGTGTGTATATGAGAATCTATCAGAATATTCTATAGAATATTAGTAGGATAGTCGGGTTAGGGTAAAGCTAGATCATTCGTAATAAAATATGATTAAAGACGCAGCGAAAAAGATTAATAAGCTACTAATATCATGCTGAACTGTTGAATCTTCTCAGACTTCTCTCGACATCTCATCCGTGGATGGGAACCATAATTCGCTGTGTTAGATACGTCTTGTACCGTATAAACAGGCGTACCCTGCATGCATAAAAGGCAGAAATACAAAAATCACCTAATCTTTTCATATAACTCGGTCCCACTTCCCATGTGGGCAGTGGTGTCGGTTCGCACTACCTACCAATTTGCCTAAACCTACCAAGTTAACTAAACCAGTCTAATTGTAAATTGTATCCCCGAGAGCATGTGACTAAAATTAAAACAACACGTATTAGGTTTAGTTACTTTGTAAGAAGATATTTAAGACCATAGATTAAAAACTTTCATATTTTTATTATAATTGAAAATAATTTTGGTTTATACAAAGGTTTAACAAACGACATAGATCTTTTACCAAATTATTAGGTAAATTAGATGAATTTAATAAATCAGAAATTAAAATTTTACTTTCATTAATAGGTACATTAGTAAACAAATTAACAATATCAAAAGAAACAAGTTTAACATTTTTTGGGAAGATCCATGTCCTTTAACAAATCCACTAATTGCAACGAATTTTGTGTATTTTGGTTTAAAAATATTAAGTCTATTTATAGTTTTTGTAAGAAAAGAACATAATTTAAAAGTTGGAGCACTACAGTATGAAACCACTGGTCTTATTGGAATATCAATCTTATGAAGCTTTAATACGGAATACAGTTTTGGAGGTTTAGGATTCATTAAAATAAGATCTGATAATACTGTATTACACTACTTACTGACAAATATGGATCTATTCGGCCTGCACGTTCAGCGTGCCTCGAGCTGAATATACATAGTCAAGTCTAAAAACAGCACGCTGCTGCAATGGATGCACCGGAGGATTTAATTGATACGGAGAATATTGATAAAGCATATTGACGGCCTTGTTTTGTGATACCTGCCTGTGATAATCAATAACGAACTTAAAGTTCATTGTTATCTTACACAAACTAAAATGGTTTCCAATTGCACTTAATTACCCGTTGGACCTCGTTACAATAAACCAAATACAACTTATTATGTATATTGCCTCTATTGTTTTAAAATGAGACAATCAATGATGATTTTATCTAGCTGAACCGCTCAGCTTAGTACAACGCATTTCTTCAATTAAAATTGAATAACTAATGAAGGTATAATTATTATTGTGGGCGACGTTAATACAACCAATTAGATGGTTAAACGTAATGTAAAATAATAATAAAAACACTTTGGTGGGTATCACAAACTACTAAATACTTCAAATTATAGAAATAAGAAAAAATATTAATGGCAAATTAAATACTACAATTAACCAAATCCTTTTTACAAATAGTCACCTTTTAAATTTTTTTTTACAGTAGTTGCTAATTAGTTACCCACCACTTATACTTTTATAGTTCTGTTTTTATCTATACTTATATTTTTAATTTTTATACATTGTTTCCTGAAGAAGATACCATAGGTATCGAAATATTTTGATTTATCAATAAATAGTGGTTTTGAACAAGGTGTTTTACTTATTATTTATATAATATATTGCCACAAAGTAATTTTACTAATATTGAAGAAGTGATTATAACATTTTATTTTGGTAATATAATCTTGAGCATGAAGTGCTTTAGTGTCACGCCAGTGAAAAACCAGCACCAGTCAGTAACGACTCATCGGTTGCGTCGCTTTATTTAGTGATTAGATTTGAATAGCAATTTCTCACATCATAACGGATGAGAATCATCTCAGCTTGACCCGAATAGAGTATCCCGGTTGAGAGTAAAGTATTATTATAAATTGAATCATACGATTTTCATTCGTTTTGTAATTTTATCACAGGGTAACTTACCGCGCTAGTTGTATCGTACACTACTATCGTAATCTACATCGACAGAAATATTTTATCGACAGATATGAAAAAAATAACACACTTTTACGTTTACCGATATTTACTGATTTTTATAAAATAAATAAAAAGAGAGTTACACATTATTTACTGTATTTACTGTTCATTGCTTTGAGAAATAAAATAGAAGTGATTCAATAAGTTCACGGCATCGTGATGATGAAAGTCCCGCTGGTACAATTAATACGAAGACAATACCGACTGACGCAACGACCTCACTCGCCTTGACTGAATTTTCGCGGGGCGTCTGGAAAATTATGGAAAATCGTATTAATAATATAGCACTAATTGATGCAGATTGCGGCACCAGCACCAGCGCAGCACGCCCCGATCCTCGCCTACACATCGGGGTCTCGGCGTTACAGCAATTCTCATTACAGAACTTCTTTTCAATAATCTCATTAATTACGCCCGCGATCTCCATCAGCGCGCCTCCTCTTCAGCTCGGGTAGTCCTGACCCACTCAACTTGCAAGTGACGGCTCAGCTCACAAATCACTCTGAATATTTATTCCACCTGTTCGATGCGAAGCTCTGTTCGTATTCAGTTATTTGTAGTTAATTAATGCATATCAATCGACAGTCGGATTGTTCCTTAAGTTCACACACGAGGCTAGGTCACACGGCGCAATGCAGAATTTACCACTACCCACGCCATCGAAAATAAGTGTCGATGTCTTTCGGAGATTCGACTCGAGTGTGCATAAAGAACAGCGTACGCAGTATTACTTCGCGCTGAACTCTGTACTGTTGCAATCTATGAGTAAGATGCCACATGCGTAAAACTGTCATGCAGTTTGCCAAAAATATTATTGTAATGTATATACAATATATGTAATGAAGTTGAAATAAAAAAATCAATAGGTTTTTGGTGGTATCGCAAAGCGTATGGAATATTTGGACTGTGTATGTATATAAAAGTACACGTAACAGATAGACAGGTATTATGAATTGAAACTACTTAATGTTGGCACTAAATTTATTGAAGGAAACTTATTACAAAGGTGAATGTTTATAATAAATAAACAATAAAAATAATTTATTTAAAAAATGCGTATTTTTTTCCGAAATTCTAACATGTAATACACATGTACAATTCTGCATACTGGACGTCTGTCTCCGAAGCCAGAAGAGATGAAAGCTGACAAGGCATATCTGAGTATCGGGTGTAAACAAATTTGCGTCATTTCTTATTTATTAAACAAATTGATGATGTACATTGTACTAAAAAAATACGCTTTTCAACATGTTTTGTTGCAAAAATGCATGTAGCCAGTCAATTTAGACGAAAAAAGGCCCGACTGTCAAACCAAAGCTAAATTTTTGAACACACTTACGTTTCGATGTTACAAATAAGTATATGACAAAATTCTAAAATTGTCAGCAGGGCAATGCGAGATATTAAAGGTCAAAAGTCACCAAAATTGGTTTTCCGCGAATAACAAATAATAAATGTATAATCTCGCTGTCAATTTATAAAATGTTATAAATACTAATTAAATGTATTAATTAGTATTTAAAACATCACAGACCGTCTGTTCTGAATAATTACAACTTCACAATAAGAATGTGTTCTCCTTAATAAAACATTATATTATATACATAAAATGTATAGATTCCACGTGAACAGTTGAATTATTGAATTTCAAAAACGTAGACACAAACATGAAAAATGTTGGCCATAAAAGAAATGTTGAATAGTGATCAGAGACGTCAGCTGATCAGAGACTTGTGCTTGGTTTGTAAATAAAATTATTGATTTTCTATTCTTAAAGTATAATAGATATCAAAATAACTATTATCCTCGCCTAGTTCCTAAAGTCCTCTAATAATATTTTCACACAGATATATCTTTCAGACACATTCCTCTTCAACTTCAGCGGTCTCATGTAGCGCCATCCATCGCTTTGTGGTCCACTCTGCTGGGCTGCTGGGCACTCGCCTGCTTATTATTATTCGCTTACCTACGTCTCGGTCTTAATGCATTATGGGGCTCATCTACTCTCGCTACATGCCCCGCCCACTGCAGCTACCTTACTTCCACTTTTCCTCGGGATATCTGGGGCGGTATACCGTTTCCGAGGTTCCAGGATTTTTAATCACGTATCGGGCCGTAAATCATGTGCGCGACTTTATATTTGAAGACCTACAGTCTCGCAAGAGCAATTGAAACTGAGAGATCAAACATCACAGTATAGGTAGAATGATTGGTTATATCAGTGTTGTATACATTTTTATCTTTTCTTAAATTTTGCGACAAACATAGCAATTTCCGTAAAGCAATTTTATCCTACTATTTATTTATTGTTATATAAGTAACATCTATAAATATATCATTATTCCTAGCCATATTTGCCAATTTAAAAGCTTTGCCTCTTGTGGCTTCTGTCCACGAATAAGATTTTTAAAAGATTTTCGACTCGAGACAATTTCTGAGATATGGATGTTGCTCCCATGAGATTCCTTGGAGATAACTCTCAGTTTTTGTGGTCACTGTGTGACAAGTTTTGTCGTTCGTCAGTTGGGTGATTTTTAATCTCCCCAGCAGCAGTTAAAATAGAATAAATGTTTGTAATCTAACGGTTTATATTTAATGTAAATGTTTAATGACACGTCTAACTTTCCAGAATAGATAGTTGTAGGGATATACGGTGGATTTAGATAACGTTTACGTGCACGTGTCGAATCTCGCTGTTAGATGGAAAGTCGTGTACATTGGTTCGATGTTTATCTCCACATCAAAATGTCAACACGTGTATATGGTATTGAGATGTATCTCAACTAAATCTCTGAGATTATCTCCTTCCATGGACACGAGACTTTACCTTGAATGGCGATAGTGATGTTGGCATTTCAGATACATTATGGGGGCTAAATAAAAATATAATCATTGCTACCTATACTCTCCACGTAAATAGCTGAAAACCTTAATGTCACCAAAGAAATCATTTTCGAATAACGAATGCGCTGTAATATTTCAACATCATATCTTCTACCAGACAACATCCTATACTATTTTATGTTTAAATATTTATAGAGAATTGGACTGCGGTGTGAATTGTTTTTAAAACTACCGCTGCAAGAAATCATATTTTTCCCATTCAGCAACATGTTACATTAAAATACTCGGGAAATGGTTTATTTAAAATAACATTTTAATGGGCTTCCCCTCAAACAGTTCAAAGTTATTTAGTTCAATTGATTTGGAAAAAAAATTGTTATAGAATCGAAAATAAGTTAAAAAAACTTTTCCCGACATCTCGGTGCACTCCGAATCTGAAAAATACTTTTAAGACTGTTTTAAAATTCAATGCCGGATCTTTAATCATAATTTGAATTAGAAAATTACATGCAATCACACTCACGACCTGATATTAAATTTAGATATAAAAAAACGAGATTATCTATTGAAAATGAAAGTAAGTAAAATCGGCTATATTTATAAGGATCATTGCTGTGAGCGCTTTGTCTACTGGATTTTTGTTTTGGCAGCCATAAATCATTTAGTCGTTGATGACCTACTATGGAATGCACCGCTTTAAAAGCTCCGCGCAAAGTTAGAGAAAGGGGAACAGTTGCAACAATTAAGTCAATTTTAGGTGTATATTTATGGATGTTTTCGATAATTACTCGATTCGATGAACATATCACAGATTCTTACCATTGTTAATTGAAATTTGTAGCGCTCTAGTAGCACCCGAAGTTTCAACAGACGAACATACGACAGGCGCGAGGTGCTGGCGGAGCTCTGAGTGCGGAGCCTATATTTTTAATAATTTTCTTGTCAAAACTGATGGGTATGGTAATCAGTATTTTTTCTAGCTCAACTATTAGAACAAAAGAATAATAATTTCGATGATGTATCACCTTTTTGCAAAGTAGCACTCAAAATATATTAATTCAATTACAAAACGATACAATTAATAAGAGTCTACACAGTAGCACTTACGCGATTAATAGGCAGGTAGATTTATTCTTTTAAGCGCAAATATGAAACATATCAATGTTTGAATTATACAGCTATTTCTATTTTCAAACCGAATTATAAAGTGATTGCACATATGTTGTTACCTTTTAGGCTGCAAAAATTACAAATAACACGTCTAAAAATAGTGTTGCTTCGATATATTATTATTTACATATAATGAAGTAGACGAAATATAAAATATATTTTACATATACAAAACAAATACAAATATAAAACACGTTTATTGTACGAAAATGAAACAAAATATTTTATTCAAAGTATTGCCCATCGCTAGCTATACATGTTTCCCATCTCTCTGACAATTGGTGGATGCCACGCCACAAAAACTGTTGCTCTTTTGAGGTAAACCAACCATCGAGCCATTTTCGTAAGAAGTGAAGCGCTGCTCAGCAAGTGCGTGTCCCATCGGTGCAAATAAGTAATAATCGGACGGAGCCAGGTCTGGTGAGTAAGCCGCATGCGAAAGTATTTCCCAACTAAACGCCTCAATCGTTTCCTTGACCGGTTTTGCTGCGTGTGATGGTACATTATCATGAAGCAAAATCACTTTGTGTTGCCTTTTTTGATATTCTGGTCGTTTTTCACGCAAAGCTTAATTTAAATCGATCATTGTTGTCGGTAGCGTTCAGTATTAACAGTTTTGCCAAGTTTTAACACCTCATAATAGATTACACCCTTATGATTCCACCAAACACAGAGCATTGTTTCTCACATCAAAATCGATACGATTCTGCAGCAGTTTTCTTCAAATAGTAACAGAAAATCAATCAATGCTGTCCGCAAATCGTAGTTTCCAGGTACAAAATTTGATATGTTCAAAGCCATTAAAAACTATGTTGTTATATGAAACTTGTATTGTTATGAGTTGAAAATCTTTGTCAGATGTCAAAACAATAAAATGGCGCCAATGACGCGGTTTGACGATAACTACATTGACAGCTAGGGCCATCTATGGGCAAATTCCGGTTTCATATTTATATACCTGGTACTATGAAAATTATTAACATTTGGGATTCTTTGTGAAATGCGCGCATAAAATTGTTAAAATGATAATTTGATTGATGTATCACGACCGATTATAATTATTTTTAATTAGATAAAAATAAATCTGTTTATTCCTGACAATAGGTTCCATTTTCAGCTCCAGATAACAGGTCTGAGTGTGCAACAATCAGACCGCCGTGTTAACAATATACACATTCCAAGAAATAACAGAAAATATACTCGTAATGTACATCTGTATGGTATATGGTATATGCATGTATGGTAGAAAAGAAAATGAAAATTAAAGTTGTGCAGGTGCTGTTTACCAGGCCGTCCGGTCTCGCGACAAGGTATTGTACCACCACCCACCAGGCGAGAATTGGAAAACCACTTAACAAAAACCTACATCCATGCACTAAATAATTATTATAAACCTCACCCATGAGGTGGGCAAGACAATTTCTAATAAAAAAAATGTTTATAATTCAACAAGCATATTTATTTTCGTAGTTCTCGTCATTGATACGTAATTTACTTATTATTATTATCCCATTTTCCAGCGAAGTAGGGAAAAAGGATAGACCGCCACACTTTTCTATCCCGACACACTCGCCTCACTCATGCATTTTCCTTCATGTTACTAAAGTTTGGCTTGTGGTAATTCTACCGGTTCTTACTGGGTGAGGAGAAATAATACTGTTATTATAAATAATACTGTTTGTACAATATAATCAGGGGTGTGCAGTGCATATAAGCAAAAAAGCTGTGCATTACTAAAAATTCTGGGTAATAAATATAAATTAAATATTGGATTAACATAAACGGAAACAATATTATACAATTAGCACCATCTGTGTACTAGTAAACTTTAATTGCTTAGTTCTAAAAACTACCACGACAACTCACCGCTGTACCCATGGCACTGTTGTGCATTCACCGCATTGAGCTATTCACATTACTCTGTTCTATCTTTAAACTAGTGTATTACTCAAGTCGTATAATTGGCTATTTACTGAATTTAATTTGATCCGGTTTGTATGGAGTCATTACTTGTGCTGTTTTCTAATGTTAACAGAATAATATTAGAAAGTCTTACAACTACGTGCAAATCATTGAAGTGCCAACTTCCTCTTTTACTAATTCGCGAATTTTACTATCTTACTGTTTTTAACGTGCTGATTTCATAGCTGTTCTTTGCGTTCGAGGTACATTTGGTGCATGAATTTGTTTTTGATTTGGGAAAAACAAAAAGTAATTGGCATAACTATTTCCTACGTTAACCTTTAATAAAAATAATTATTTCGTTCAGTTGTTACGTGAAAGATTTTCAAACAATAAAAGAATCATGTCCAGTCATAAAAGTGTTCTTAAAAACGTCCATACATTTTTTATATTGACTTTTATATGGGTAAGAAGGTAATATTTTACGTTAAAACTTAAACTTTAAAAACACTATTAATAGTACTATAAAATTACAAATAAATACATCATGGTAGGGTCGTACAAATGACGGATTCATTTTGACTAAAGACGTTGATTAATCGAAAGTTCAAAATTCTATAACATATGTTATAATACATATATTATATATGATTGTATAATATCATTGGTAATAGCGTAACCTAAATCTATACCAACTGCACGCCACTGAATATAATCTCAGGACCAACACTCGCGAAACTCCCTTTCTATCACTATACTCTACCCGTGAAAACATCAAATTTAACATATATATATATGTGTGCGTGTGTGTGTATGTGTGTGCGCGTGCGTGTGTGTGTGTGTGTGTGTGTTATATAACATTTATATTTCACGCATACACAAGCAATCATCGATTGATACGACTAAATGTTTTGACGTTAGATTTCACGAGTAATAAATTTTAAATAATCTGCGAACGTTTTAGAAGCAATCCGAAGCATAAATAAGTAGCAATCTACGAGTAGGTACATTATCTCCGCTCATTTTGCAACCTACATATAAGCAGTGGCGTAACTATGCCAATGCAGCCAATTCAGTGCATTACACAAAAAATTCGTGCTCTACAATACATTTGGCATTGATATTTTTGCGAGTGTCTATACATTTTCCAGCATAAATAATAATTAATAGCAAGAAATGGAATTATAAAACTTAAATAAACCTTTTTTACGAGTATTACGAAAATGCATATAATATTATCGATACAGAAACAATACTTCGCTAATGTGTCGGGTTAGGGAACACACTCTCGACGTAAAGTGAAAATCGCCTTCAAGCGAAGGAAGTATTTTTTAAATTGCAACTATAAATTGCAAGAGACTAATTTAATTCTTACGATTTAATACATAAACCGCGCAGTACTAATATTCGTATATCGTATACACGACACTTATTTAGAGAGACCTTTTTTCCGTTTTGCATTGAGGCCCAATTTTCGTAGTTACGCCACTGCATATAAGTATCATTTTTCAATTGCACTAGTTCCTATATAATAATACATTCATAAATATCTTAGCTTAATTATAGTAATCATTCGGACAGGTTCAATTTTTATTTCCTCATTATGATATGAATAAATAATTATTCACGTCGCGTCGTGTTCGGGCGAAAATGATTTTCTTAAAATTAGAAATTATTTACAAACACATCGCATGTGTTGCTCGACTGATTAATTCCGATTTTTTCATTTAAAACCACAATAGAGATCTAAATTCTGAACAAAATTAAATGTTCAATTTTGTAATCAAAAAATGAAGCTAAAAAATATACAGGTAAACTCGTCAATCTCGATAAGTATACAACGAAGTGATAGAAGAAAGAATTTTTAATTAGTATTAAAATTTCATGTGATAAAATAAGATTTAATGAGGAAAAGGACGGTTAATGAACGCTGTAGAAATGCATGTAACAGGACATAGGACAATTTAGTTTATTCACAAATATGAACATTATTTTCCTACATCTCGGTAATGAAGCACTTTATACAACTTTACTTCTTCAGAATTTAAGGTAATATATATAAATTATGTATGTTTCGTTTAGAGCATATGCACTTATACGGCAGACGATCGAGGTGATCGAAATTAATAAATATATTTTTAATTTACATTAATAATATTTTAAACTTTATTAAAATTATATACCGATTTTTTTCGGATGGACCATAAGACGCACTATAATGCGTGTAAATATTATTGTACTAAAATATTTTATTTTACAAAAATGTAATATTTATCTTAAATATGAATTAAATATATTAATTATAAAGATACACATATAAAATCAATTTTATCGAAAAATATTGTTGTTGCGCTACCGGGATTCGAACCTGGATCTCTTCCCTAACCGGGGGAGGTGCTTTATCCAACTAAGCTACAGCGGCATTATTTTTAGCGACAATTTTTCGACCTTATTTAGGCAAAAGTCGCCTAACATCAGTTGATCATTCTGATCTGCGCACTAAATACAATAAACAGCGAATGACATTTCGCTCCGCGCTCAATTCTGTACTGTCCTTTTGCAAGTTTCGAGATAAAATTTTCCACGGTGTATTCTATCTCCCGATTCTACTGCAAAGTAATTCTGTCCGAGGTTGCGTGGAAACGGATGAAAATGTTATCTCGAAACGTTTCATCATAATGAAACGTAAGAAAACTTATGATTACTTAGATATTTTTCAGAAAGCCATGCGAATAGGAATACTCGAATTTAAAGAGGAGCTGCAACAGACGAAGCTGTTGTTGTAGATATTACTTTTATACAGATTTCGTAAAGTATGGAGCACCTCGTTGCATCTTGAAACAACCGCACGATAAACGCAATACAAAGTAGGGACGGAAAGCAGGCTGGTGCCGGCCAGCTGCTCGGGGCCCACAACGTACTGAACTATCCACATCCACTATCCACCAGTTAATTATAATGATCCGCGGATTAATCAGTCGGACGTAATTAAGAATCGCGTCGTGTTGTTGTTGAAGCATTGTGAATTATTATGATGATGTATGAGAGGTTCGCAATCAGTCATTTACCATCGTGGAAATTAGTATTTCTCTTCGTAACTTTATAACTACCTGGTCAATTCCGATCGTAATTTCAAAACTATTCACGTTAAGTATTTTATTCAATGCACTCCAGATTGAGCACATTTCGTTTCGAGACCATAGATAATTCTTAGGGTAATAAATAGTCGTCCTTTTAGATATCCGCCAGATCTTCTATTCAAAGAGTAAAATGTTCTAGATGTAAAACAAATTTATATGTTGAAACTCGTGCAATATTTCCATTCAAACAATAACTCACTCCTAGCAATAAATCATGGTCACTCCAGTTCCGAGAGCAACAATAATTTTTAGCTCCGAAACTATACAACACGCTTAACACTAACTGGAAATCGTTCACTTATAAAAACAATTACTCAAATATGGACTCAATACATGATTCAATTGGGTATAGATCAGTCAGAATCATCGCTGTTCAACATTCTAACTTAATCACAATACAATACACTAATAACTCACCGTAGATTGACACCACATTCACTACACTTCTTCATTGTTTCTGTTTATTTTTTATATCTCTATTGAATCTGACTATTTATTTTTAATTTTTATTAAATAACACCGCAACAGCACGAAAAAAACTAACTACTTTAACACAGAGGGTAGTCTAACAACGTAGCCAGGACAATACTTTATATATCAGATAAGTGTGTTATATTGTTCACTTTTATATAAGAAGATATTCTCCCATTTATCCTGTACAAGGGAGCGCGCACGGTGAGGTTTCCGAGACCTGTCGAGATAATGTCAGAGTTTCAGAAATGTTTCGAGATTATTTCAGCACTGTGTACATGAATTTAGATTTTGAACCAGAGATAGTGTATGAACGTTTAATAACGGGACGTTTAATGAAGGGTATAATAATGTAGCCAAGATCGTAGTAGGTAAATCAAGAGTTTTGAAAAGGAAAATAAAACTGCATATTATGCATTAAATATTTTTTTTATAATCTTCTACTGAATTTGATTGAATCTGCACAAAAAATATTTTTGTTCGTCCAACTCCCACACCCCCATAGTTAAAGGTGCGTCCCCCTTAGTATTGTTACCTACGTACCCATAGCACTCTCCAGAGGACTACAGAACGTCTGTTAACATTGCTATTTTACAATTGTCGTATCCTATGTATTAGTGTAAAACATAAATAGATATACGAAACCACATCTGCGACAACACTATACATATATATCGGTTTTGGGCTGATCTGAGTTATCAATACCACAACATTGTATACCTTCTTGGGCATCGAAAGATACACTAAACAACCATATAAATTAAATAAAAATACTATTAAACACAATTTCTAAGAGAGCTTCCAAGCAACGAATTGTCAATCAGTCAAGATGTTGTTGCAGAGAAATAGTGAAATTTCGCGATCAACGGAGGATTTAAAATAACATTTTAAAATCCTAAAAAACTCATAATTAATAAATCAAATAACAACAAAAAAAATTCATGTGTACATAACACAATTCATTCATGTTGTTCCGCATTGCAATAAAGAATCTAGATTCGCTTGTTTGGCTCATTTATCAAGCAAAATTAACTGATAACCGTCAGATAAGCCGTTACAACAACGCTTTATAGCACTCACTCGCTCGTGATTTTCGTCGTTTTCTTCTAACAACTCCATGCATTGATTGTGAAGAGAAAGGGCCTTTTCTATGATTTTGACACTTCACTTTCGCACAGGAACAGGTTCCGAGACGTCATTTTCTTGAGATATAGTACAACAGTCCATTTCTTGCATTCATTCGTTAAGGGTTCGCCATGTGATTTATCAAAGTCTGAATGTCCTCTAGCGTGCGTTTGACACTACAGCTATTATACTGAAGGAAAGACCCAAATGATGCACTGGCTCAACCGTTCTTTTGTCTCACTCGCAACTTAACTTATATGTACGTGTATGACGTGAGTGAGCAAGAAAGATAGCACGCACATTGCAACCACTCATTGTGACGATTTCTGGCATGTGTCAAAGCCAGACAAGTGCAAAGAATTTTTTTTTTTTTTTAAATTGATCGCGATATAACGAATCCGCACTCGCGGGGGTCGCGATAAACGGGGGTTACCTGTTAGTGATGGTAAAATCGTTATTTAAACCGTTATTTTGACTGTAACCGTGATCGATTGTAACAATAACTGATAACTGATTAACGTAATTCTTTTATCAATGACTGGTACACTATAAAATAAGCCTCCGACAATTAAATCTTAGTTACCAATCATAGTTAAATCTCAGTCACCAACCGCCGACACAATCACAGTCACGTAACGGTTTACCATCACTATTACCTGTACATCAATAATGTTTTCACGTCTTTACAATTT
The DNA here is from genome assembly GCA_031772225.1 of Eubasilissa splendida. Taxonomy (NCBI): domain Eukaryota; kingdom Metazoa; phylum Arthropoda; class Insecta; order Trichoptera; family Phryganeidae; genus Eubasilissa; species Eubasilissa splendida. Next base: position 37,704,933 of record CM062845.1, read on the forward strand.
TCAATTTTATAATTCCATTTTGGTGGAGGTAGAATTTATAAATGATTAGTCCATATTAACGCTGGAAATAGTATCAATACCAAAAATACTGCAGGACGCGGACCTTTTGTCCTCTTGCCTGACATGGTCCCCAATGTACCTCATTGGCTGCATTGGCATAGTTACGCCACTGATAATAGCTAATAACAATGTATTAAAAACCCACAATTATTTCACATTTTCTTCCACCCACGCTAGGAACGCCGAGGAGGTGAGGACCGCTCTGCGGAATTGCGGAAGATTAGTAAAAGCTTTCATCGATCACCGCCAGACGGGAGAAGAATGGTGAATTAATCACGCTTCATATCTCCGCGTATAGTTCCGTTTCTCAACAGAAAAGTGCTCCATAATCCTGATGAAAAATGGCGGAACCAATCGCCACACAATACTTTGGAAACTGCTCCAGTTACAGTTCTCAGCGTTGGATATCATCTGTCTAATGTTATTTAATCGGACCTCGCATTGTTATAGTTGTCCATTTTGACACGCGTCTGCTCTTTGCTACCAATATGTTTTCAGAAATCGCCCATCCAAGTGCAACTACGCACGGAAGCGCTACATTATTAATGTTAAGTTGGTGATCGCTTTTTGATAGTGACCCACCGGACCGATTATTTTGAGCGGATAAATGATTTACATCGTTTGATAGTCAAGCCGTTTTTCATTAATAATAATTAAAAGTAGATAGAAACGGATTAATGATTCACGACTACATATGAAAAGTAAAATTTTCAAAATCAAAGTAAAAAATATTCATTGAAAAAATATTTTAAGGTAAAAATTTTTTAAATATGAATTAAATATATTAATTAGAAAGATATACATATAAAATCAATTTTATCGAAAAATATTGTTGTTCCTATCTCTTATCCTTATCTCTTTCCTAACCGATAAATCCAGGTTCGAATCCCGGTGGCGCAACAACAATATCTTTCGATAAAATTGATTTTATATGTATATCTTTCTAATTAATATATTCAATTAATATTTAAAATATCACAGACCGTTTGTTCTGAATAATTAGAACTTCACAATAAGAATGTGTTCTCCTAATAAGATATTTTTTTGTGAGAAAGAACGTATTAGGAATGCTTTAGAATATATTACATCATTCAAGAACCTGCAAACCGATATATCTAACAAACCGATATATCTAACAAACCGATATAACTAACAAACCGATATATCTAACAAACTGATATATCTAACAAACCGATATATCTAACAAACCGATATATCTAACAAACCGATATATCTAACAAACCGATATAACTAACAAACCGATATATCTAACAAACTGATATATCTAACAAACCGATATATCTAACAAAAATGAGATAACCGTGTTACCCACAACTAAATTTAAAAATGGAAATGAAGCCTATTTTACTTCTACTATCTTCCAATTGTGTGTCATCAGCTTGTGTCTCTCCTCTGCTGTATGTCGTCGCTCCGCCGAGTTTCAGGACGGCCAACCGGTGCCAGGCCTCCATTCCAGGATCTTACTTCCACTGTATAGCTGATAACTCTTTCCATTGTTCTTTGGGCAACTATTAATTTGGGTATAATGTTAACGCTGAGAGTATACGTCTTGGCACGTACTGGTTGTAAGGTCGTTAACCTTTATAAAATCTGGTATTTTGGCTATAGATATGTTTTACCTTTCCAAATGCTGCCCAACCCAGCTAAATATATATCTTTGTTTTGCTCTCTTAATTCTGCATCCCTAGTTGTATCGTTCGACCTAGGTCTATATAGTCTCGTTGGCCTAAGTTTGTATTGTACCTAAGAATAAATACTTAATAATAATAATAAATACCGATATCCTTATTAGTTCTCTGTTATTTTGTACATTTGCCATAATTTTAGTATTATTAAAATTCTTTTTTAGGCCAATAAGTTTAACCATAAAAACCAAATTCCGCATTTACAATCTGGCCGAAGGCAATAGTCCTAGGTCGTGAAATCTGGGGCATCACGGAGAAGAAACTAAAGCATATCTAAGTGATCGGAAAAAAATGTCCCGAGAATAGTTGGACCAATTTAAGGTAACTACCGACGGCGCACCCGCATAAACGCACATGAGCTTGTCGAGATCCTCCAACGACCAAATATCTCAGCAATATTAAAGTCGAGAAGACTAAATGGGCTGGACTTGTCAGATTTGACGACTCTAGAGCACTCCATTAGGTTTATAAGAAAACGCCGACGGGAACTCAACCCTCGAGACGCCCATGGGGGGGGGGGGGGGCTATTTGAGATAAAAACTTCCAATACGACAATATCACAACACAAGGTGAACTGTAGACAGCAACACAGTTATAGAGACAATGTTTTACGTTAAATAAATTACCAATAACCTAGAGCTCTCTAGCCGGCAGAGCTACAGAACTTGTTAATTATTGTATTATTTTTTCTTTTCGCTTTCTCTGTTGCTTCTGGTTATTAAATTAAAAATAAAAATGAAAATTTACCAATAGCTGAAGGAATTTATAAAACCACGAGTCAGACAAAACTATTTTATAACTGAGCTAAATAATTTTATATTCCGGCAAGTTGAATGTGTTGAATGAGAAAATGTTGTCAATCAAATCAGACGTCCGGCAGGCAAAAGAATCTTTCAATATTTTAACGCACGTGCAGACTAAAAACTTTGATAGCAAGCTTTCTGGCGAAAACCATTGTTATAATAATTGAAATCATATATGTAATAGGTACGTACAATATAAAAATTATTTGTTTACAAATTTAAATATTTTCTAATTTTTGACAAACTTTTCCGAGAATCGCCGAATCGGAGATGTATTTCATTTCGGGACGTTTCCCTGTCATTCGATAATTTTTTACGTTTATACAATCATCAAAAGCGTATTCCTTGTGGTTATTATTGGTTACTAAATATATATACAGATATGTGGCGGCTAGCCTTTTCCACGAGTGTACCAAATTATACGCACGAATCACAAAAAATAGTCATCACATATCACATAATAAAAAATAATTCGATTTTTAACCTAAAGTGTGATGAAAGTATGATTTTTTAAATTAATAAATAAGAACAGTATGTAATATGTGAAGAAAAATACGTGTGCAATACATTTTTAATATTCCTACATTGGATTTAGAGAAAATATACAATTTGTTGCTCATACCTATTTTTTATGGTTTATAATCAGATTATTTTAATCCTTCGTTTGATGCGGTCGAAACATTGCCAGGATGAATTTTAGTATTGTTGATTTGATAAGTTTCTTTGACGAAAATACCGTTTAAATGGGTGTTATAAACACAACATAACACGAATTACTAAAAATTGTCAAATAAGGTTTTTTTTTATTATTTATATATATCGTACACGTTGTTTTTAATCAATTTAAAACATTTTTGAAAACGTAATTCGAAGATTATCCACGCCATCGCTGATCTATATAATCGTGAATTATAATTCTCAAAGTTTATCCCTCCATTTGTACATTTGTATGTCCCGTTAAAATCTCGTGAATGGAACATTCTAGACACATAATTTATACAGAACATTCTGTAGTGAATTTCTAGGTCAACGCAACTATTTTCAAGTTACAATATTGTTTCTATCTCGAGCTACGGGTCCTTTGAATTTTCCATTGAAAATAACAACTAGGTACAAATTTGAGTAAACAATTATTTTTCTAATGTTATAAGTTTCAAAATTGAACACTTTTGCCAATGATTAAAAAATTACATATAATAGGTATAGATACGTTATTATTTAAATTACGACGACTAAAGAATGAAAATTATGTATTATATGTTTGGAAAGCCCAATAATGAATCTATTTCATATCAATGATTATTGCAAACAACGAAAAAGTCAGATAATATGAAAGTTATTCAATTCTTGAACTACAGGGTGAATATTATGTTTATGTCATTTTGGCTTGTTAAATATTTGTTAGTTCACATTTGATAGTCGCAGAAAGTAGTTAATTGCATTTTGACATGGCTGGATTTGTTAATAAACAAAACAGCTATTGTTGGGGCACTGAAAATCCTTAATTAATAACAACCTTTACACCCACACAGAGTTGTATAGAGAGAGTGTACGGTGCACCATGTGGGCCAGCGGAAGTATTGTGCTCTATTTCTTTCAGGATGCAAGCGACAGTGCTGTAAAAATCTCTCGATGGCCGAATTGGGTCGAATGTGACGATGCCACCTCGCACACAATCCGAGCAGCGCTTGAAATGTTGATGAATTAAACAACATCGGCGTGGAACATAATATTCACCGCGTACAATGTACAATCTTGAGAGATCCGAAAATCACAACAGGGACAGATGGGTCCGACGCGACATCGAGAGCAATCAAAACAGGATTGCATCCAAAAATACACCATTTTTTATTCTAAAATTTGAATGATGATTTTGTAAGGCCGGATAAAAAATAGATTGCGAATATTTATTAGTGACGGCGCACTAGAAGCTCTTATGTAAACATCAGCAGAAAGAGACATGTTGAATTAGTTTGATAATGACATTATTATCAAATGTAATTGGTAAAAAAATGTCTTATTAATGAGAACATGCATTTTTAACATTAAACCGATACATTTTTCAATAAAACGTGTTTGTATTTAATTAAGTGACAACATTTTCAATTATCAATCACGGTACAAAAAATTCAAATTAAAAAACCATTATTTATAAACTACTTTAAACATTGTGATTGAGCCGGTTGTCTCGATAATTTTCCGGGCAGCTCTTAAAGCACCAATCCGTCCTTAGTAAAATGTTTAATGAAATTTTTTTTGTGTAGTTGCAATTTCCGAACATAGTTCTGCGATATTTAAAGCAAATTAAATGAATCAATTAGAAAGATATGCGGAAAATAATGGAATAATACATGTTACATTTATAAAGACTATAGAATATGAGTTCTAAATTTGTCGAAAATTTATCTGATTTATATGACGAAACGGTGACGTATTTCTCCGGATAGGAAAAGATTCAGGTTCGTACACTGGTAGTAACCAAATATTTGTTCGGTAGATTGATTTTTTGTGCATGTCTTTCTTATTCATTAATTTAATTTGTTTTAAATGCAAAAATGTTGTGCATGATTACGATAAATTCTGTGATATAAAAATGACGACGAAAGAACGAAGATATTTCTGGCTGGCGCCATCGCATGTAATTAAATGTACCATCTCTGAAACATATAAATGGACCCGACATTCCAATAACTAATATAAATCCTCACGTTATAGAAGGGAAAAAATAAATTAAGTCCGTCAGATATCGAGTGTCAATTCGGTAGCTGTCGCACGAGCATTCACCGCGTCTATCAATAAAAGACAAGGACACAATTTTACCAATATTGATTTGATGTTAGATGAGATGGTGTATTTCCATGGCCGGTAATATCTACATATCATGTGGCAATATGTAGGAAATGAGTTGATTCAAATAGTCATAATTCTGATCGATTCTTACTTAACATATAACGCTAATAACAAGTATTTGCATGTCTTGATTTAAAGCGAAAACGGATATTTCAGTAATGGTTTTATAAAATTAATTAACTGAAAATACCTACAAGTACCTGCTCATCAAAATTCTTTCATTATCAGTTAAGTAAGGGAGTGCAAACCTCTCTGCGCAAGAAAGGCTCTATCTATAGTTTATTAACACCTTGAGCCTGAATTGTTGACCTAAAAAATTATCTCATGATTAGTGGGGGCTCCTGTATACTATGCCCTGAATCAATAATAACATTTAAAAGTATGTAATCATTCTTTAACACATAATTCGCAACAAATTCAAAATATTTGACATCGTATTTGAAATATTCAGTATAGCGCTTAATGTATTTACGAGAAAACAATCCCGAAAGACTAATTATAACTACAGTTTTTTAACTAATTTAACGTAGAATTTTTAAATCTTCAAATGTTTCCGTAAATACTGTACTTTTGTACAATTTTTTTATTATTAAAGGGTCAAATACAAAACTTTTCATGTTTTTCCTAGATTATCAGATATAGGGTATGCTTTTCAGAATATTTTCGGATTACGTATGTTAATTTTACTTTTTGAAGAAACAATTGTATTAAAGATGTAGATTAATTTACAAACCTTGAAAACATTTTTATTTGGGAACGTGCCCTGGTGACCTAACTTCAAAAATAATCTAATAATTAAAATAAAAGCTTCTTAAAACCTCTCAAAAATTGTAAATAACAGTAATGTAAACAATGGTTTCATACTTCGTTAGACCGACGTCTGTTAGCAAAATAAAACGTGCTAAATATATTTTTAAAAATTAATAAAACTTGTTAAATATATATTTTTTTAGGGATTTAAAATAATATAATATAGGTATGTATTTTTTTATTATTTGTATTCTTGGATTAAACAGCCCTGTTAAACATTTTTAAATATTACGTTCCAAAATAGCTCCACCTTTGAATCTACTATAAGTTATAAGAAGAATTTTTCCATTCTGTCACCAATCCATTCAAAAGTTGTCAAGCAATCTTTAATACTGATCGATGTTCTTATATAATATAAATGAAAAATTGTATAGTTCCAGAAACGCCTGTTGATTCCACGCCATTGTAATCCAGTGTGATAAACTATTGCCTTAATTATACACACAGAAGAAGAAAAATCCCCAATAGAAAAATAAATCACGCAAGCTTTTCGCATATTACCAGGTGATGTGAGAGGGGCCTGGAATGCGGTCTCAGAAAATCTTAAAGGATGAGAAATTAATCGATAATAAACCGATCAAGTTCTGTTCGAATTTTTATAAATTAATATTCTAAGCGGTTCGGTTATTACCTGCCCATTTATAGGGAGGGAAGATTTACACCGATTCGAAGACGCATCTTTAAAACGATAATTTTAAATCCTCGGAATGTATTCATTGATAATAACTAATGAAAACTTTGATCAGGAAACCCGGGATTTCCTAAATTCAACGTCAAGCTTGCAGTTTAAAATAATACCTGTTACGAGATTTGAGGTAACATATCGTATGTCGCTTTCCACTTTAAGTATTTGAATAATGTAGCTAAATTGTAATCAGAGTATCTAATAAAAAAAATCATGATAGTTCATCATATGTAAATTCAGTAATTCGCTGACAGTGAATAAATCAGTTTTTAGAATTCAAAATATCGCATAAAATTTCAAAAATCCCCACTGTTTACATTGCATGCTTTTAAAAATCACATAAATATACAACACAATAATTAAAAACTTACCCTGGCCGAGTTTAATTACACATCCAGTTGACGAATCACAGAATAATTATTACAACATCATTTAAAAATAAACTGTAATATATGTTATCGTTTTTTAATGCATTTAATTTAATTATATTATATTATATAGGCTTTAGAACTTTATTTGCAAACCATAGTAACTATTCTGAACATTATTTAGTGCTGAATAATCTATTTAAATAAATGTTTATAATCTACAGGAAAGCATGCGGTTCTTTACAAATTTTAATGATTGTTCTCTTGAGAATACTTATTTTTTTAACGACTTTTTGGAAGGATCAACTAACAGCTCCTTTATCTACGCACCTATCCTATTATCACGCGTTTTAGATAACTTTTTCCGTTACTTCAATAAAGTTTTATATCCATTGCGTTTCCGGAAAAAATGTGTTGTTAACATGTAATTGAAAAGCGCGCGCGGCCGTTCGAAGCGAGAAGTTGCATCGATTTAAGATTAAGATTTCCCGGCACCGTATTGAGACTTAGCCCGCGCTGTCGACTTCAGCGCCTCTAGCGGCTGCGTCTCGAACCCAACTGACAAGTGAAATGGCGCGTAAAAGATAAACAGCTCATAAAGTCACCTATAGATCACCATGCATACGACTAAATATTATAGTACTGATATCGACACGATTTCTACAAAACTTAGTAGAATATGTTAATATTCTAATTATGTAAACATTTGATTTTTTTGCGGACTGCTCTTTTGTACGTCGTTTTTATGTAGGTATCTATATTGAAAAGCACTTTTCGTGTAAACATCTAATTGAATCATTGTTATGAGCTGATGAGATTCGCTATTAGTGGCTTCATGTGTCTGATTATGTTTTCAATTAATTAAATAATTTATATGTATGTATGTATATTTTTCTAGTTAGTGTATTTGGTACTATTTATCTCATCATTTTTTATTTCAAAAACAAAATACATAGAGAAAAACGTAAAAATAAATATGCATAAATTTCAAGTAAATGTCCTTAATACTTCGATAATGTTATGCCACTTAATAGATACATGATCATTGTCTCCATAGTTGATAACAGAAAATAACAAATTGTGTCGTATGTTCCTTAAAATACACATTTAGAAGACTATTTTACAATGTTAAAAAATATGATATCATTGATACCTTGTAACTTACAAGGTTACCTTCTTATATGAACAATAAAAGTGATCTATTTATACACATCGTTGGATCTACCGCAAACCCAATCAGACATATTCTTAAAATAAAATAAAAATGGATAACCTAAATTAATTATTATATTTTCATTGTACTGTGCATTCTAACGATGTATCATAAATAAATCTTTGTTTATAGGTGAATATCTGCCAGCATTATGAGTCGAAAATGTGCCAACACTTTGAGAAAAATATCAAAAGTTATGGACAGAAGTGACTTCAAAGTTTGCATTTTTTCCAATCTTTTTTTGTAAAACGTTGGACAATCGTTTAAATACCTTATATCGAATTTTATAAATACATTTGTTTTAATACAAGTCAAATAAAATAATAAAAACCTTGTAGAAAATTTTGGTTCATTCAAAAGGTTACCCCAGCATTGCCAAAGTATCAGCAAGTATCAGAAATTCAGCTCATATTTGGTATAATCTTAAATCGATGAATATAGAATATATATTTCAATTACTTTTTGTGCAAACTAAGTATTTGTGACAAAAATGTAAATGTTATAATTAATTAGAGTATCGGAAAGTTTAGGGTGTATACGTATCGGATGTTATGTTTTATTTCACTCGTGCAAATACATTGAAGGCCCTCGCATCAATGCATGCGAGCGAGAAAACGATACTCACCCTGTTCCTCAAAATCGAACAATACATGTCCTGTATCACGTCACAGAAACGGGTCAGTGGTTCCCAAGTGCTCGGTGCTAATATATGGTTGATTATTGTTTTGTTGTTCTCTATTATAATTAATTCGTGAAGTGTATTCCGGTTTAATCGCAATTTACTGAACTGTTTTATTCAATAAATGATTATTTTTTTTAGATTTTTGTAGATTTGTATAAAATTTCCCCAGAAATACGAATATGTCTCAAAAAACAAATACGAAGATATAGAGAGGATGATTATAGAGATAATGGTGACGATTTTGACAGCGATACAGATTTTGAAGAATTGCATTCATCCTATAATTTCGGAGATTCGGCTGAAGAAGTAAATTTCACATACGAAGATACAGACGGAACTTCAGATAAGCAAGACTTGGATGATGAGGAAGACTTGGAAAAATCAAATCGAAATAATATATTATCCAAGTTGCAATGAAATTACAGAATCTGATGATTTAATATGTACCTATTTTTATTGATAGCAATATTATATTTGTGTGTCAAGTGTACATTTTCACCAAAAATTTCGCTCCAGTGTTCAATACTCGAAACCCGCCGGCTAGAGTTCAGTGTAATCTAATTTCTTTGATTTTTCCAACTCGGCACCTTTTCGAAGAATTATATTGTTAAATACTAATTAAATGTATTCATTAGAAAGATATACATATACAATCAATTTTATCGAAAAATATTGTTGCGCTACCGGGATTCGAACCTGGATCTCTTTCCAAACCGGGAAAGGTGATTATCCAACTATGCTACAGCGACAGTATTTTTGAAGACAAATTTTCGTACCCATATGTTACACTTTTCAAATTAATACATCTATCGTTCCATTATTTGATTAATTTTTAATTAGTATTTAAAATATCACAGAGCGTCTGTTCTGAATAATTACAACTTCACAATAAGAATGTGTTCTCCTTAATAATTATATTGTTGGTCAGCAGTGATGGTAAGTACCTAAGGCTATATTCCTGTGCCTATTGTTTATTGTTATTGCTCCTTGTTAATATTATTTTCTTATGTGTTTCTAACCTCTTATTGCGATGTGTGTTCGAATAGATAAACTTTATGTTTATATTACTTCCACGCCTTGTTACTTAAATATATTACATACAATCTTGAAACTAAATTCGTATCAAATGTATTATATAAAAAATATCCAGAACTCCCATATTTGTAACAAGATAAAAAAAATACTTTATAAAAATTAAAATATTACATTTTGAGATGCGCCGCCGCTGGGTAGACGCGCGTGGATTGGTCGAGCGGCGCGCAAGCCGTGCGTGTGTTTGATGCAATGCGTTTGACAATGCGGATATAAATATAAGGAATTGCTATCATATATAAAGTTAATCCGACTTCGTCATTTCATCCGCATTGTCAAACGCATATATATATATAATTAATCATATGTACTTAAAAACACATTTTCATTTAAAAAAAGCCTTTATGAAAATAAATATTCTTGGGGTCTTTTCGTCCCCCTGTTCGGAGCGCTAGTAATTTTGTCGTACTTCGTGCAGTGGTGGTTAAATTACTAGATATGTGTGCGTTGTTGCTACCAGTGGCGTGCAGTAGTCACAATCTTAGATTTTGATTTTGCCGACGATACTAACTAGGTATTGATATCAAAAAAAAATTCAAGAACAATTCTAATAATTTTAATTTAGAAAATAATTGTGAATTCATTATTTCAAAAAGTTTTTTATTGCTTCGTATCATACTCTGCTTTCGATTTCCTCATATTTAAAATGTTTCGTTAGTAGTATTTAAAAACATATATTTAAATAACTAGCTTTCCAAATTACCATTACCGAAACTCATAACAGAAAGAAATTAATTTTATTTAACATTGGTAATATCTATTAAATTAATCTACCAAATAAATGTAAACTCGATCGCATGAGAGATAATTGACGAACACCTGACATTGGAATACACTATGAAAACAAAACGTTTAGTCTGTTTGCAAATCAAATATGTAGATGTCATTGCACGCAGTTTGCAGTAAGGATTGATCCCTTTCAAAGACAACAAAATTAAGCACAAATTATTTTTAAAATGCAGAAAATTGGCATACGTAAAGATGCCAACAAAACACTAACATTGGTTCATTACGAAAATATTTAGTTCAGTATGATTGTTATGCGGATCAAACAAACAAATTAAATACGCACATACTAGCAAATTACCTGACAGCATTGCCATGACGTTGTACACAAATGACTGTCACCCACGGCTAGACAAAAATATAGCCGTGGGTTATGTAAATCCGGGTAGTGAGGGCTAGAATTTTATAGGGTCTTTTCATAAGATAAGGATTATTTAATTTATTTTTAATACTAAATAAATTAATCAACTAGAAAGACATACAAAAAAAAATATTAATCGAAAAAATATTTTAGTTACTACAGGGATTCGAACCTGGACCTTCGCGATAAATTGGACTTATATTCTGTAGCTCTTTCAAATTGATACATCAGTTATTCCGTTTTTTAAAAGAAATCAACTTTATATTTTTATATTTCAAATACTTTTAATTAATACCCGCTAGGAGACGCCAAAATTAAATCAATCAAATTTGGATACCTTTGATATAACTTATATATTTTTACTATGTGTGTATTAATAATGTGTTCTCAGTAAACCTACTTGGCTGATATGGCGAAATTGGATAACTCATTTTCTCCGATAGGAAAAGCTCCAGGTTCGAATCCCGGTAGTAACTAAAATATATTTTTTCTGTATATCTTTCTAGTAGGTTCATTTAATTAGTATTTAAAATAGCACAGAACCACGTTCTGAAAAACTGCAACTTCACAACCATAATGTGTTCTCCGTAAAAAATCATTTATTTTTATTTCCCAGAATCTTTGGTATGGTATATTTAGTATGCACATCTTTTTTGCTGGTGTGCAGTGCGCATGTACACACAGAAAGTCCTGAAAATATTATCGGAACACGTCGCCTGAATATAATTATGAATCACTTTGTAATAAAGACTAATAATTAACGTTTATTTAACACGTTATATGTAGTATGAAAAGAATCTCCCTTTCGACACTTGTTTTGTTTGTTTCAATTTGTTGATGAAAATATGTCTAGCTAGCGATTACACTGAACAGGGAGTTGTCGACAATTTCGAAAAATGATTTATTCTCATTTCTTTACTAAATCAATGTTGATTTTAAAACTAACTACCTAGATTATCATCACACCGTTTTTCCGTAGAGGTAGGCAGAAACTATAGAACGCCATACTATGCCATACTGCACTCTGCACGGCCGTCGGCCGTTCTCAAATAGCTGGTTTACCTGATAGCGCCAGGTCAATCACCAACGTCCTTAATTTAACATATTTCAAATACGATTAACTGGTATGTTATCTCATTTTTAAAATGATAGTTAAAAATATTATAAAGTTTTTATTTATTATCTGCTTTAGATAGGATCAGTTTCTCTGTATCAGGCTGACTCTATTTTGGGGAATTAAAGAAGACAAATATTAATAGAGTAAAGAGTTAAAAGAAGGAGGAAACAAAAGGATCACTATCACACAAGATGGCACTAGTTGAATTCGATATTCATTTTGTGAAATTCTGTTACTGAAAGTATTACCGCGGTAATGAGATACATTGTGATTGCATTATTATTATTATTTATTATTCTCTACCGATAAAAATAAATGTTGTGGGGATTTCGGTTTTGTAGAAAAAATGCAATTTTTCTTTTCAGTTAAGATAAAATCATTTACACTATCTAAATGTTTGACTTAAGTTTCCCGTATTTTTTCAAAATATTGATAACTGTTTGTTTCTCAAACGCACATTAACACTTAGCAGGTCGTTTTTCATTAGAAAAGTCAAATTATTTGATAAACAAAGCACCATGCTTGACATTTTGTTTATTATTAATTTTTTTTTAATTATAGGCTTTTTATCTTTCAACGCGATTTTTCACAACCCTCCTCATTTTGAAAAATTGTCTGTTATAAATCTTTCGAATTCTTGGAAATTGTATTGATAGCATTATTTCTGGAACAATTTCTGGTTTAATAAGTGTCAATAAAAGTTACACAGAAAATAAATCCTTATACGTACAAGACATGTAAAACTTATTATAACTTTAAAGACTTATCTTATATTTTTAATAAATAAAAAGCAAATGTTTAGATTGATACGTGTGTTAACATTATGCTAAGAAAAATCGCCGTCGCCGCTGCTTTAAGTTAATTTCAGAGACGACCGCTGCCCGTATCCAGGAATTAACCCAGCGATTGGAACTCCCGGGAGCGTGCACAGACGACAACTTTCCATGAAATTGCCCCCACCTCACTCTGGTAAATTCCGCCAGCCGTTAGATACAGCATAGCAACAACCGATACGAGGGGGTGACGTACAAGCGGAGGCGTGCGCGCCTTCCCCCTCTCACTGCCACAAGACCAACTAGATGAAGGAGCAAGGGGCTCATAGAGCCCGGTACTCCGATACGATAATAGAACAAAGTCAAAGTCACACAAGAGCTCCCAGTTCTGCTGGCGACGAAGACGGTACAGGTCGATACTGGACGGTGAATCTAGCGACTCTGCCCGAGCTGCCGATCTCTGTCTAAATAAACAAGACTGCTGCCACCATTACAAGACCGATTGCGAGGATTGCTGCCCACACCGGACCCACTTTGCTTTCTCTCAAGCCGACTCGCTTCCCCTTGCTGCCATCGCCGAGACACCTATCGAGAGGTCCGCCGCAAGTGTCTGCACCATTGAAGAGGCCGGTTTCACGGCCGCTAGTCGCTACGCTACGCGCAGTCGCTACGCTAGCCGCTACCTTCGTCGCCTCCGCTGCCCCTCGCCGTTCAAAAGCCTCCGCAATCCACAATGTCGAGCGCGGCTATCGCTGCTTCACCGCTATGTTCTGTATTGCTCTACCCCGCTGTATATTGGATTTTTTCCCTGACAATATTTCTAACAATATTTTTTTCTACAATTTTCACTGTTTCACATTGATTGTGATACTGAGCCTTCTCGATACCCTCGTATCAAGATTAATTGAATGCGAATTACCACTCGGCCGCTAATAGGACACAACAGGTTTCACGGCCAATGACACAAAACTAAACTGCGCAGTGGTGGTGGCTTCAATTCACCGCAGAAGTGTAATTGTAAGGATCTGCGTGTTCAATAGAACCATCACACATCGTCTATCGTTGAAAATTTAATAATATAAATAAAATTTAATATTCTGATGGAAGAAAGATTTTGATATAATAAATAAGTATTCGCAAATAAACGTAGTTTCAGACTTGATCTGCTTCGTAAATATAAGATATTGTTTAATTTTTCGGCGAATATGTTACGGTATGATTTAAATTTAATTTCGTTAACTTCTGTTGATAAATAAATATATGTCTAGACTCTCTGGACGTATAATATTTTCATCTGAATGGCATGTTAAGTTAATCTCTTTTTTCAAAATGTCGGCCATGGAATAATAATGAAAATAGAAGAGACAAGCGGCAGAATAGTCGAGAAAACTGGATATAAAATAGTTTGTAAGAGATTGTACAAAGATGCTGAACCGCCGTGAAAACCTGAGCATTATTCAATTATTAACATTAAAAATAAACTATATACATGTCTTCTATAGAAACATGATCCCTGATCCATAAATATCCCTAGACAATTTTTCTTTGTACGTTCCCAGTTCGGTGTTGACGTTCGATTCTAAAACCGACTTTATAAAACATTTGCTATTCGGTACTGTCACTTTGACAGTAGACTGAACGTGCGAGTATTTGAGGTTAACCCCTATTGTGTGGAAATGGATAAAGTGAAAACAGATATTACGTCTCTTTTTATAGACGCTAAAGAGAAAAATACGTTTTTGAAAGTATGTGCCCCTATGGTGCGGTACAGCAAACTGCAGTTTAGAAGTCTAGTCAGACAGTAAATAATGTTCATTATCATAATAAACTTTTGTAAATCAAGTACATACATGTTAAATTGTAACTATTTGATCACCAAGACCTAATGTCATGATGTTAATCTTACTGATTAAAGCGAAATAATATCCTCACATATTATGGTTTTAGACTGGGTCTACAAAATTACTGGACTAACTTTTAAAATTCATAAAAAGCATGTTTAACAGTTGTTTGCCCCTATTTTTTTAATGACCGGGAGCTCGCCTACTCACTACACCAGCGGTCGTCACAGGACCTCACAGACCACTAAATTTATAATTTTAAATCCCGTGGACCACTAATAGTATATTTTAAAGTGTTAAATATATTTAGAAAAAGGTGATCAAAGAACACATAAAATGCACCTAGTTAATATATTGATTGTAACCAAATTATAAAAGCATTATTAATAAAACAACAATTTAAAAATGTTTTTATATTATACTTTTTACATTATACCTTTCTTGAGTTTTTGCATTATGCTTGTTTGAAATAAGTTTATGGATATTTGGCTCCGATGATGTTACTGCAAGACGAAGAACTGCATTTACTCCAAGCCGAGATCGGTACCATGTTTTAATTGCTGTGACATGAAAAGACCTTTGTGCATCTATAAATTGCAGAGAATTGAATAGGAATTTTCATCGCCTTTGCGCTAAGCAAAGGATATTCACTTTTTATGAAAAGTTAGAGGTCTTAGATAAAGATGAATGAAATTTACCTTTGAGTGTCGTCAGACAATAGGTCGATGAAGCTTTCTTTTAGATTCATGCTTAAATTACTATCTTGAATGTTCGGTGCAAACAGATCTGTTATCCACATATTACCATGGATTAAAAAATGCAAATAATGTCCACATTTCTCTGAGAACCAGCAAATTTTTTTCGCAGACTACCACTTAGGCAACTGCTACACTACATAGTTACAACTTTTTAATATACTTGAACGTACCAAGTTCATAAATATGTGTTTATTTTTTACCCCTCATATACATTAATCTTTCACAATATTTATTACACGTCATTGGCTAAGTCTTTATATCTAACCCACAATGCATTTAAAATGTGTATCTGCTTCGTCTCTATATATTTTGTCACTAATTATTTTTCTATTCTTATTTGCAGATACGGCGTAGACCTCAACTTTACCCCGATGATTCTCGCCGATTCCTTTTGCAGAAGTTCAAAAGCTCGCTTAAATGAATTTTCAACAAGTACCTTGGACACACCACTCATAGTCCAATTTGCGGCAAAAACTGTTCATGACTTTGTTGGTGCCTCCCAATTAGTGTACCCTTATGTAGATGGAGTGGATTTAAATTGTGGTTGTCCACAACGCTGGGCGATAAAGGATGGTTATGGCTGCGGCCTTTTAAGTGAACCTGATATTATACATGCCCTGATACGTGATTTCAAAAACCATTTACCGGAAACTTTTAGTGTTTCTGTAAAGATAAGACTCTTAAAGGATCTTAAAAATACAATAGAACTTTGTAGATGTCTGGAACGTTGTGGTGTTAATTTTGTAACGATTCATGGCAGAAAACCGTGGCAAAAATCTAGCGAACCTGTAGATATAACATCTTTGAAAGAAATTAAAAAATCTTTGCAAATACCTGTTATAGCAAATGGTAATATCAAAACGTTAGAAGAGGCCAGAGCTATGCACGGTGAAACCGAGTGTGATGGAGTGATGAGCGCACAGGGTATTCTCACCAACCCTGCCATGTTTGCCGGAGTAGACATGACACCCATGAGCTGTGTTGAAGATTGGTTGAGCATATGTGATAATCAGAAAAAGTCTATGACATTTCAGTGCTTTCATCATCATCTTGTTTTCATGCTTGAAAAAATATTGAGTAAAAAACAAAAAAGAATATTTAATTATTTGACATCCTACGAAGGAGTTCACAATTTCTTGGTAGAAACATTTGGAATTACGCCTCAAAAGTTTAGCAACATCTTAGGCGATGAAATAAATTGTGTTTTCAACAGTATAGAGTACTCCACATTGAGAAACCTCTATAAAGTCAATGATAGTGCTATCAGTGACAATACAATAGAGTGTTTGAGTGATAATAATTATGATCCAACATTATCTGACGGGAAATACTTTAATAGTGCAGTATCTCAGAGTTATTGTGATTTGGATAATATGGAGAGTTCATTGTTCAATGAAAATTAAAGACAGACATGATGGGTATATCTATATATATTATCTTTTTATTTGAAATCATTCCACAACATTCCTTTTATAATAAATATTTCATAATTTGCATGTTTTATTCACACATTACTTAAAACATTATACATTCATTGATATAGTATTTATAATATTAGGTTTAATCACTGATGATCATTTTGGTAGCTACACTAAATTCAAAAACATATTTACTTGCGCCTAAATACTAGCTGGACGCAACAATGGGGGAGTTTATTATTGTTTATTTAATCAATGTCACGTTTTGTTTAAATGATAAAACATGGTGAGCATGATGCTACATTGAAAAGCCCTTTTCCATACAAATCAACATCAAATTTCAATGTGCTCTTCTTCCGAATCATATTTAACATAATCATTGATTTAAATAACTTCATTTTTAGTAAAATTTTCCATCAGTAAAATAATGACAATACTTTATATTAGATTATATATTGCGTACCATTGAAAATGGGAATATTTATTATTACATTCTTAGAACACTGACACAATTATATAATTTGTTTTCTGTATCATAAAATTTATTCAAACACTGCCAAATTTGAGTGATAATATCTTGATAAGTCAACTTAATTTTTGTACATAAGTATATCAGTAGTTAGAGAGATTAAAACATCACACATTTCTATTCTCACACTCTTTCATGTCCATGCACATTCTCGCATACATTTGTCAATTTTAGTCATTATAATTAAAATGATTAAGAGGGAACTAGGCAATAACAAATTCATAATGTGTATTCTAATCATTTATGCGTAAGGATAGTAAAATGCCGCCTCCTGAGTACACCCTCTGTTTCTGGTACCCGGGACCACACCACTCTACTACCCTTTCTTTTCTATGTCATAAAATAGCAATCATTCTCTTTTAAATTGCGGCACAAATTTATTTACTTTCCATTGCCTCATCATGTTGATAGTTCCAGATCACACTGCTGCCTCGGGCTTAACGATTATTTTAAGAGCCATTGCATGTATTCTGATATGATCAAACAGGACCTACATTTTTGTAAAGTGTACACATTATACTATTTGTTTTTAACGAAGACGGCCATGCCTTATGTCGCGACTGAAATTTTTTATTCTATCTGTTAATTTTAAAAAAATTATAGATTTTGTACAAATGTGAGCATTAACTCTTACATTTGTGAAAATTTGGCAAAAGCTCCTAACAACACTAATACATATAAGCATAAAATAAATGTGTTAATTTATTATTATTTACAGGCATAAATAAAATTAATAACAATATGAATACGAAGACTAGTATTTATAATAAATAACTATACAAATATGCTTTGTAATAAATGTAATATAATAACATAAATATGTATCAATATTTACAAAGATTCTTCTATGATGAGATATGTGTAGGTATAAAATAAAGACAAGTGTGGTAGAATAATATCAAAAAAATAAATAAATTATCAACAATGGTAAACGGCAAATCTGGATAATGCACCACCAAATGAATAAATAAGAGTATAAATTTAAGAAAATTAAAAATTACAGAATTATTACAAAAGCATCACCCAGAGCCACATTTGATGCACCGCTGAGAACAAGCAGGCAAGTGACATGTTAAGAAAAACTTAATCCAGTTTTTGTACAAAATGTAAGTATATAAAAAAAACATGACATGCATATAAAAATAAATATGAATGTTATATTTTTATAACATTAATTATAATAACCCATAATTCAAGATCATTCTTATTTGGGAGTGCACAACTCTATTATTGCATAAAAAAATTGTTATAAAAAATGTATTTTATGCTTGTACATAATTGTTTCTTTCTTAATTAAATGCAACATTTTTGTATTAATATCTATCACACCGCTGTATAATTGAATGTAAAATCGAAATCAGAAATAGAATCATAATTTTTCAATTACATTCTCTATTATGTACTATGTATTAAGTCTTAATTGTATATTATTAACACTGAAACCAAACATAACATGGTACAAAAGTTCTATTATATTTTTGCATACCATATTATGAATGTCTGATATTTTTTTTGTTGATGGAGCAAATTTTAAATCAAATAATAACATCTTGCCTATAGTTATATATTTGTATGTTAAATTAAAAAAATATGGTCTCATTAACCAGGTTGCGGTTACCCGAGTAAAAAATTCTGTATTTTTTTTTACCATATTTCTTTTGAATATGTACTAGAAAAGGAAATGGTGAAATTGATAATATATAACAGAAAAAAACTAATAAATAAAAACATAAGAATTCCCCATCAGCAATATTTTTGTAAAATTATTATTTGGGCTTTGCTTAGAAAGATCTTTGTCAAATTTTTTAAAAATAAAATTTAAACAATCACTAAAAATTAATCTATGTACTTTTATTTAATCTCAAAGCAAGTTTTTGCCAGTAAAATGTGTACTGAGTGAGTTTGGCTATTTGAGTTATGCCTATTTTTATTTCAAAAAGTTATCATTAGGGAGACTCAGAATATAGCATTTCTTCAAATCCAAATTTAGGCACTTGCAAAAAATCGAGTTATTTAGAATACGCAATAAAAGTTTGTTAAAAATCTTTGGTGAAAAAAATCTATTTTGAACATTATCAGCTTGAATTAGCTCACAAAAATAAAGACACCTTTAGATTATTTCAGTACAGTAAAACCTCATTAATTTAAAATTCAAGTGATTAAAAAATAAAACATGAATTACACAAAATTTCGTTAACTCGAAATTCAAGAGACCAAAAAAAAAATGTTATTACATGAAACCGATTAATTAATCAAATTAATGGATTTGGAATTCATGAAAACACTGAAATTAGTAAAAAAATGTATGAACAAAGGTGCCAGATTCATTAAAAATACATATATTTTCACATATTCCGAGGAAACATTTCGTAAACGCTATATCAGGAGTATTAATGGAAACTATCCATACGGGACAAGGCGAGAACCTCAAGTATCAATCTATTTGAAAATTAGCGGCAGTTGTAATTAATTTATTTGACAACAACCAGTGTGCGTATAGATCTATTTGACAATTACTAGCATGTGGTGATAACTAGTATCAATCTATTTGAAAATTATTGGCGTGCTATGGCAGCAAGGACCGAGACATATAAAGGAGGTCCCACACGAGCGGGCTGTCAGGTATGTCGGCAAGTACTGTTGCACAAAAAGGAGGCTCCACACTGGTAAAAAGCAGCGCGCATTATCAATTTTTAAAAAGCACTAAGTGATTATAGTATAAAACATAATTTCACAAAAGAATTTTAAATAGGGAAAGGTACATCTGTAGCTCCATTGGAACTTGTTCCCCAAGTAGAGACAATGTCACTTGTCTGTCTTCACAGTGTGTTCTCGAGACCATTATCATAAAATAAATAAATCATTGCAATCACGTGTGAACATCAAACTTAATAAGAAATACACACATAAAATAATATTTTGAAAAAAGCAGTCTTTAAATCACAAATAAATTCAATATCGCAGTCAAAACACTTAAAAAAGCATCTATTATGAAAACATCTTAATGTAATAAATATTGATATATAAAAATTGCTCCGTATAAAAATATAGTATCTCTCTACCGCATTACTTCCAAAACACCCAATTTAATGAATGTGACGAGAGGACCTATTCCAAGGCTTCCATAATTAATTTGTCAAAATGCTTTTAATTCTTAACACAACTTAAGTGATATTGTCATGTTCTAGGAAAGCCTACTTGAAATATAAGTTACATTTTTTGCAGGAAAGAAAGTGTGGTGATGTCTACCATAGAACACAATTCTTAAAAATACAATTATTTCTAAATTGGCAGCACCAAAATTACTTCATACATTCTAATGTAAAAGCGAACTAATCCGGTAACTAAGAATAACAAAATAAATAGTGAAATAATATTATGGACATCATTACAAGAGTCAAAGTACCATAAACCTTGCTTACTTCGATCAAAATAAATTAAAGTATTTCCTATTAGATATCATAAAACTGAAAACCGAACCTTACAGTCGAATATTAAACACTAAATGGTAGTTAATATGGTAGGGTAATATAGGTAGTGCATCGCTCAGTTCGCAAGTGACAGCTGAGATGTTGATAATTTATGGGAAAAAAAACTCCTTCCAATTAATCCATTCACATCTTCAAGCAGAGATTATTATATCACAAGTACATTGGGTTGATATGTTTTAAAATAAAATCTATAAGAAGTTTTTTATGTTTTGTAATATTTTTAAGATTTACTCAAGTGACTGAAAATTTATTTAACCTGTATTTAACATTGATCACAGTCAAAATTTGTATAAAAATAGTAAAGATTATCTTACAAATTTTGTATTCAAATATTTGTGAGCTTATTCCTCAGAGATCAAACATTTTAATTCAATGATTTATTTTTTATGGCCGAATATAGAAGACACTGATCAAACATGGTTTTATCTTTAGGAAAAATGATTTAAAATGACTCAATTAATTAATTGTATTTAATTATTTTACTACATATATAATTATTGTGATAGTTTCTTTTAACTCTATTATTTCATTTAGATTATTTTTCTTACTACTGTTTCATTTTGATAATTCCTTTATTCTTTGTAATGTCTTAATACTACTTTCAAGAAGTTTACAAGAACAAAATATTTTTTAATAAACCTAATAAATTACTAAATTGTAATCTTTGAATTTCAGAATATTTTTATTTTAGACCGCTGCTGAGTTTTAACTCTTTATTTACTGGAGGGAATGTAACTGGTCCCAATGAAATAAATAAACCTCCTAGAAATGAAAACTATCAATGGATTCTGACGCCACTTTACAGTACAATATAGCACAAGTATTTTATTTTGCCAACAGATAGCAACCTACCCAAAACATTTTTTCTTCATATCCCTTTTCAAAATATGTGCACTTATTTCTATAAAAAAAAACAGTAACTACTTCAATTTTTTCAAAATTCGGTAAAAAGGGGGTTAAACACAAAATTCAAGAGTTTATGGTCAAAGTTCGAATAAGTGGTGTTCCGCACAGCTACGGGCCCGCGGGGCGCGATAATCGCGGCCCGAGAAATGGTCAATACAAAAGCCCATCTTTTCCGCTTTACGGACGCATCTCGCCCGTCACTCCGCGCCGCTGAAAACCCTACGCCCCTGCACTCGGTGGGCCGCCGGGTGGAGGGGGTAATGGGCCGCCGCGCAATTTAATGTGCAATAATTAATTCCCTGGGCCATCGCCCCAAGTGAGATCTAGCAGGCATCGCGAGGGGGATTCAGATATGTAAAATAAAATACTTGCGATGCCTGAAAGATTAGAAGTAAATATGTGAGACATTTTTACGGAGAAAAAAGAAATCTGCCGCCCCGGACAGGACAGCAGAAAAAATGACTCGAGTTTTGGAGTCTGGCCGCCAGGGGGTGGCGGCGCTAGACAGAATCGGGGTGGCGCGGGGACTGGCCGCGCCATCCGATTAGATCCCGGCCCAACGGGGCACCTCACGCTCCCAAGATGTTTACATGTAAAATAAATAATGGTCCAGTGGCTGCAGAAATCATTGCCTTCCATTCTCATTTCGCACTGCTGGACTCTTCAAGGAAAAATCGTGTTTTTATTTATCTCCGCTTTGACCCTGCTATCACACTGGACTTTCTGGATTCTCGACTTTTGGCTATGACATTTGGACTGAACCTGGAATTTTCTTCAATTTGGACCACTGGACCACTGCACGCCACTGCAGATATCGATGTCCGAGCCACCAGAGCGAACCGGCGAACCACCCCTGAAAATCTATAGTCTTGTTTCCTGTACGGAACAAGTGGGTTAAGTACTTTGACTACCTAAAAAATAACTTCAGTAAAAGCTCTTTAATATGAAATTGAGGGGACCAAAATTTAAAAAAAAAATTGATTTTCGTATTAGGAAAGTACAATTTCATAAAAAGTTTTCAAAACATCAACATATTTTCTAAACATTTAAAGGTGTACTACAAATAAACATTTTAAATACACGTTGCATTTATTTTTGTCAAAGTACCCCAATGTTTTAATAAAAATAAATATAAATTACCTTAATTCACGATCTTGAGCTCTGTCAACTTTCAATTTGATTTTAAAATAAAAATGGAAACACATATTGTACATCACTTCACTGTGGCTAAACATACAAACATTACTGTACTTAAAATATACAAATAAAATAAAAAATTATTGTTTAATCAAAAATCACTGAACTTTTAAAAAATCCTTGATTTTTGTCTGTTTTGGCTAAGGGTACCTTTAATCACAATATGGTCCAACATTCCTTCAAAACTCAGCACATAATTTAAAGGCACTACAGGTGCTGTCTCCAAGTGTTCTTGTATCACTTCAAGTGCCTTTAAAAGTTCTGCCGTGACTCCTCCTCCGAATCGCTGCTGGAGTCACCTGACTGCATCTCGATATCCCCTGGGATTCCGATTTCCTCATGGCCACCGATGCTTGAAGTTATTATCAAAGGTGATGAAGTCTTTAAATTCAGACGATGTTATGAAATCGTTGTCTGAAAAATCTGACAACTTTCATTTATGGAATACTTTCCATATATGAGAACAATATCTCGCTCTTCCTCCAACCGCCTTGACAATTTTCACCTTTCATTGCCAGTATCTTTTCGTACAATAAATTGTTAAAGAGGCCAGTCTCATCCATATAAATATCTTGAGGTTGATATATTTGAAAAGTTCTTTTATATTTTTCAGTCGATTTTCCACCTCAATTTTGTCAACTTTTTGACTTTCGCCACATATTGACGTATGTAATATTGAATCTAGATTTAAATCTGTGGAGCTAACCATTGAAGGCTCTAAAATCATTAATCCCCAATTCATTGGCCAAAGAACGTCCCTTCTCTATAAGAATTGGACCAGAAAATGGAATATTGGTTACACGTATTTGAGAAAAAAATTCAAACTCCAGTTTTTTTTTTGCGTTTTGCCGGGCGAATGCGCCGACGCATGTAACTTTCCTTCAACTTATGATACGATTCTTCAATTTTGGTGCAATTTTTCAAAATTGTTGAAATGGTCATGTTGACAATACCATATTTTTTCACAATATTTCCCTTACTGTCAATTTTAACATCCATCTCTTTAATTAAATCCATTTTCTTTGAAATTGTTAATGTTTTATAGGTACCGTGAACTATGCCATTTTAAATTTTAAATTAAACACTACAGGCAAAATAAAATACCAAAAAATCTAAAGTTTAATACAAGGAGACGCAACAAAAATATGCAATATTCTTCACACTTCTCAAAAAACATTTAAATTTTTAAAAGAATGTCAGTTTTCACAAAATTCACAAATATGATTGGTAAAAATCATATTATTGGTCAATCCCTATAGGGATTAGGGGCCGGCCTTGGCAGAGTCGGCACAGGTATAAAATGACTCACATATATCACATACCTAGATCAAAACTCAAAGTCATTTTTCAGTAAACAAAAAAATAAAAACATTTTTCTCCATTTTTTGTTACTAAAGTTATGAAACTAAATAATAATTTAGGTCATTAATGTATCCTAAAATGACATTAATCGAGCACTCGTGCTAAGTCAGTTGCGTATATGACAAGAGTATCTGAATACAATAATAACTCAAAATTTTGTTTTTTTGAGTTGCCTTAGTTTTGATTTAGGTGTGCGATATATAAATGACTACATGTAAAGTTTTATAATTTTGTCTTAAAATTATTTCATGTTATGAATTATCGAAGTTTTCGAGTTATAGGTAGAATTTTGTATAAAAATTTATTGGAGGGGAATAAAATATGATAATTTTTTTGAATTATAACGAATTTCGAAATTAAGTTGTTTGTATTAACGCGCTTTTACTCTATAACTTTTCTATCCGATTTTAGCTTAGTTTTCCTCATATCTTTAAGATATTTTTATGGCACCTGATACCAACTAAAATATATTTTGATATCTCTTGCAGTATTGTATGTAGGTTTAAAGTTTAAAATCAGTCAAAGTAAGCATGGTTTACGGTACCAAAGATTTATAAATCAATTAGTTTTCGCATTATTATTAATTTAATGAATGTAAAAAATACACAATGCCAAATAAATTAATCCACTTCCAACTCAAATTTGTATGTTAACATGTTTTTTATAATTATATACATTATTTTTGACTCACGTGTTACACTACACATAAAATTTTGTTTCTACTTAACATTTCTCCTATAAACATATTTTATATCAAAAGGAAAAATCACCAATGATAAACAATCTTCCCACATTTAAATTGTCATAAAGTCACTTAGTAAAAAAGCCATAATTGCACATTCGATCTGTAAGGACAATTCATCAAATGAAGTGAGTCACACTTCAACATCTAAATCCAAAGCATGGAACCATTTAATTTGAGAAATACATCACACATTTCTGAGGTCTCCCAGTTACCAATACTATTATGTCTATATATTATTAAAACTAACAATAATGAGTCGCAACTTAGACCTACGACTATTTTTTCTTTTAAAGGAATGAAGCCTGAAGGCCATGAAATTTATTAGCAATTGGCAGAAAAATTGTGTATAAAATAGTACAAATATCAAATATTTTCTCTAAAATAACCAATTTATTTGTGAAAACTTTCTTGCATAATAGAAATTATGCACATAATGCTAACATGTCTGACTCGTGAAGATTTGAAATGTTCAGTAGAGGTTGATCTTGCTTGTGATATCTTGCCGACACATGTGACAAGTGGACAGCGTAGCCGCACACTTGGAGCATGCACCATGACCGCACAAAAAGGCCACGGTCCTCCGTCTCTCCAAGCAAATGGGGCAACAGTGAGCTTCTTCAATCTCCTGGATTTTACACTCTAGATAGCGGAGACGTTCTGCCGATGGTTGGCGACTGCGACAAGGAATTATACGACCATCTGTAGTCAACCGTCGTTCTGGAAAATATAATATAATATTATACTCTATATTTAAAAATAAGTTTTATGGCAAAAACTTTTACCAAAAAAATATTAGGGGGAATTTTTAAAACTATTATATTAGGTCAATTCGAAAGAAGACACAGTCTAGTAAACACATATGTTTTGTTATTATATTGAAGTGAGGGTTGTACATTTACTAATTTTAATTAAAGAATATCCAGGCCAGCAAATGAAAAGGAACATTTATATTATTGTGTGCTGTATTTGTTCAACCAAGAAATGAAGGCAATGAAAAAGAAATGAAGGCATGAATGCAATGAAGATAATCACCCATACATATGAAGATCTTCTAAAACATAAGTGTCACAGGTGGTTTCAAAAAAATTGGAGTAGGGCGTCACTAGAATGTGAAGACCTTTAAAATTATATAAGTGAATGGCAGAATAAAGTAAATGGTGCTTTGAATGGAATTATATCTAACGGGAATTTGTCAACCGGGGCAAGACTAACGGTACACAATGATGTATGGAAGTGAGGCCTGGAGCTGGCAGAAAAGGAACGAAAGTAGACTGAATGCAGCGAAAATAAGATCGCTTAGGCGTATATGTGGCAGATCCATTTATGACGAGAGTAATAAAAGAAGAAATAAGGAAATAATGTAAAGTTGATAGTAAGTAAAATTAAGAAAGAATCACTTAGGTGGTTTGGTCATATGAAAAGGATGAATTAGGCTAGAATGGTAAGAAAGATATACAACGCAAGTGTTGATGACACCAGAAATAGAGGACATCCGCGGAAGACTTGGCACGACCAGAAAAACCAGATTTTGGAGGATGATCCAGTTAGAAGCCTCAATAATCAGTGAGCTTGTATGAGAAGATGTATGAATATGGAGGAGACGAGAATTGTGTGTCAGGACAGAAGAGTTTGGCGCTCTATTCTCTCTGCCTAACCCCGTGGAAAACGGCATGATGATAAGTTGGTTAGTTAGTTAAAATTAGATGATAATGTCCTAAAGTCAATAATGGAATCAAATCCTTATCAATCAAATTACTGACAAACCTTGATTGTTCATGGTCTACAATTCAAAATCATCTTCATCATATAGGGATAATTAATAAACAGGGAATTTGGGTCTCCTATGAATACCAATGGCACTAAAGCTGCGAAGGACCACCTGTCCGCCCTTTTTCTCTTGATATGAAGCTAACCTGTTTTTACAGTGAATTGTAATTGGAAATGAAAAGTGGATACTGTACAATAATACTTTCTACAGGTCAAGTACCTGTCTCTACCCCTCAACCATTATTAACATTAAAGTAGGTCCTTCTTTTCTCTATTACGAATTCTAACTGTATCGTAAAAATTTATATTGTCGCAGGAAATAATGATATTTCTCTTCTTTATAATATTTCTTCTTTATTTTATTCTTTCTTATTCTTTATTTTATTCCTTCTTTCTTTTATTCATTCTTTGATTTCCTTATTTTATCTCTTTCATTATCTACTTCTTTACTACTTAAAATTACGTCTTCCCATCACCAGTCGACAATTTCTTATAATGGTCCACCTGGGAGAAGAAGATTTGTGCGTGAGCCGCCGGTTGAAGGGGTATTCCGATCAATTGCCAGGCAGTCAGAGACGGCGCTGCATGCTGCTCCCAGGACACCAAGAGAGACGGATGCAATAAGATATTAAGTTTTACCGTAGGAGCAAGAGGAATCGCCCCAGGTCGACGTATTATTTGACAAATTATTATTATCATCGTCGTCGCCTGTTATGTAGCTCCGAACTTAAATTTTATTTTTTATTTATCAAAATAATAATTACAGTTGTTTTCAGTTCTTTCATTTTTTGTAATAAAATTTAACGTAAAATTTGCTGACTCTCTTTTATTATAAAATATCACCTTTCATGTTTTACTGTTTTATTTTAGAAAAGTTTATTTTCCAGAAGATGGCAATGTGGATTTCGATTTTATGGTAAGTTAGGTAGCTTCTGATTCACGTACTCACAAATTCATGCTCTCCCCTGTTGCTAGTCGGTGGAGGATAGTCCGCCTACGTGTACGCCTGACAATGGCGTCCAAACCGTTGGACGTAGGTCTCCTACCTCATAATATATATATATAAAATTCACTGCACTGATATTCAAAGGTAATTATTTCTTCTGTTTCTTAGCACTCTTAAAATAATACGTAGGAATGTTAGTAATAACCAGATGAAAAATCAGAATCGCTTGAATTGATGCTCATGAGGAAGCCGTTGTAATCACTTATAATATGATCAACAATGACTTCTTTTTCCCAGTATTCTGATTCCGTTACATATATATTTTATTTATTAAACTTTATTGACATACATGTTTTTATTGTAACAGAGGTGAATATATTATAATATAACATGATACACAAAAAAAAAATATATAAATATCTAGTGAGAGTGAACTAAAAATGAGAAAACTAAAGTGAATTATTAGTGTAGGCATTGTATTGTGATTATTCCCCTCAGCTTCTCCGTGACTGTCTCTCGCTGGTTAAAAAAATAATCCCAATTATCTCTCGGGCAGAAATTGCACACTACACTGACGTTTTTGGCCAATGCAAACGTTTATGATGGCGTTCCCTTGGATTGTCGGGGCACCAGTATCTCATGTTCTGTTTATTAACATAGCCATCGATATGAAAATGTGCTTTGACATCAAACAATATGTTTCAAGCTTTCGTGCTGTTCCAAAATGTTCCAGCATAATTCTCGGTAAGGTTTCACGTAAAGAATAGTCATTTCCATTGAGAAACTGCACGATTTGCAGTTTGTGTGGGTGAAACTGTAGTTTCTTTTTCAAAATAACGTGCACTGTTGATTTTTTTATTCCAGTACAGGCTACAATCTTCCTTATCGATTTATGCGGATTGTGCATAATTTCACATCGAACTTGAGCCACATGTTCTGACGTCACTGCTGACGTTAATGGTCCAGGAGGAGTTTGGTTAACCATTGTCCCTTCTTGTCTGAACTTTTGAACCCAACACCAGATAAGTTGCGTGCTCGACCCATCACTTACTCGTCGAATATTAAAGTGAGTACAAAAAGAGCAACGCGCACGAACCAATGAATCACCGCACTTTAAATATTGCTCAACCGCGAACGCGCGGTATGCTCTCGACCAGTGACTCATTGCGACTGGCAAATCCGCAAATCACGCGTGTTGAATACCCCTCAGGGTGAGGTAAATACCTCACCCTGATGGTTTACGAGCAATTACAATTTAATCTTGAAATTTTTCCATCGGACACCCTTTACAACACCATGTAGTTAATTCGCACTTCAAAACAGCCGAAGATATTGATAAAAGCTTCGCTTATCTTATCAATCCTAAACTGCCATCCCTTTAAAATGGGATTCAGAAGCTGCCCAATCGATAGCCAAAGTGAACAGATTCTATTGGAAATTATTTGACAAATACAATTTTTTTCAATAAACAATAAATTAGTTAAAATAACCAAGAACTAATTTGTACACCTTATAGATAAGAATACTTCAATACAAATTCAAATTAGAATTTTTACCGCATCCAAAGTATTCACCGATATCGCACCCAACTTCAATTACCATTCATTCAAATTATTTGAGCAAACTTTATGAAATAAAAATTGTAATAAAGTTATTTTAATTTTCTACTTATTGTCACTACTATAGTTTAAAGAGGTGCAGTCCCTCTCATCATCAGGGGGGGGGGAGTTGTGAAAATTAAAATGTTACATGTTATACCACAAAATAATCGTCATATCAATTAATGTAATAACATTAATTAGAAGTCTTTCAATTAATAAAATGAATGCTTATTAAATTAAAACATAATAACACTGTAGAATGAATAATTTTAAAAATTGTACTACAGACAAGTACTTTGAATTACAGGCTAGTAGTACAGTAAAACCCCAATAATTCGAGCACCATTTATTCGAAATTCAACATAATTAGACATTTTTTTTAACACTCAAAATGGTTATTTAATATTATAGTTTATTAACCCTGTTAATTCAAAAACCCTGGTAATTTGTAATTCAAGAAAATTTTGAGACCCTATGAATTGATACCTATTTACGGTCACATAATTTTTTTGATAATATTGATAATATGATAATTTTGAGACACTATGAATTAATACCTATTTACGGTCACATAATTTTTTTGATAATATTGATAATATGATAATTTTGAGACGCTATGAATTAATACCTATTTACGGTCACATCATTTTTTTAAAAATGATTGTTGTAAAAAACTGACAATGTATGAGGCTTTCTGTCGGTTCCTGCCTTTATGCAGCTGTATTTGCCAACGCACTGCGTGTCTGTGCCTGCTCATGTGGGACCTCCTCCGCAGCTGCACACAAGTAATTGTCAAATAGATGGATATTAACAGCCTCCACACGCCAATAATATTCAAATAGATCGATAGGCATGCCGCTGCACACGGCTAATTTTTAAACAGATTGATACAAAAAATTCTCACCTCGACTCGCGTGGATAGTTTGCATACTCATATAGTATTTTCAAGATGTAAATTGGCACCTTTATTCACGATTTTTTACTAATGTAGCTATGTTTTCACGAATTCAATTAATTCAATCGGTTCCGCGCAATAATTTTGGTTTTGGTCTCTTAAATTTCAAGTTAACAGGGTTTCGCATGATATGAATTTTATTTTTTGGGGTTTTACTATAATAACTTGACATAATTTTTAGAAGTTAGCATACCAATGATAATTGCACAGACGAGGCACTTCTTCATGCGAGCAGAGCAATCTTCGCAGGCTGGTCTATGTCCACAGGGTTCTAAGAGGCAGTTAGCCTCTGACAGCTCGCAGCAAACCACACATTCAGTGGGCTTTGCCCGAGACACACCACCTGCGCAAAAATTGGTACAAAATTTATTATTATGCTGAACCTAATGCCAAAGTACTCACTTCACTGGATTAAGGATTAAATTTTAATTTCTACTGTCAGGAATATATGTATGTTGCCACAGAGTTTTGTTAAAATTAATAAATATTTAATTAATTAATAAAGTAAATAAATTGCCATAAAGAGGACGGTATTTACTTATGTTGGAAGGCGGAGAAGCTGACTTCTTATGCCTCGAAGGTCTGACGGGATGCTGTGGACTGGATGTATTGTTAGTTTTACCAGGAACACCACGGCTCATCATGTTGGCGTAATGAACCGGGCTACTGTTACTGCTACTACATTCACCTGTGGATATGAGGCTATAGAAGTAATGTTTATATAAAAATTATTATGATTAAATTAATTAATAAAATACAAGATGAAAATATTTTACATATGAAATAAAAACAATAACACCCAATATTTCTTATCATTTCTAACTTGAAATTTTTTTTTTAAATATACATAACACATAAAAATGCATTTGCAAATAGGTAGTAATATTTTGAAATAATACAATTTATTCCAAGAATGTTAAATTGAAATTTGTCACAAATCAAAGTTTTGTAGCAAAATGTGGTCCTTCGAAAAAGTTTTCATACTAAATAGTATAAGTTGAAAATCACTATTCGAAGATATTTTTGAAGCCTATAAAATGAATTTGTTGATATGTTTCATGTAATATGTATTTTGTCAAAATACAAATGTCAGTAATCGTAAGTCCGAAATTAACAATAAAGGGTCAGCAGCTGATGAATTACACGTGCTACAGTAAAGTACAAGCAAATTACTGTATTGTACAGTTGTTTTGTGGTGGTCGCATGTGGTGGCCGACGTCGTGTTCTTTATCTTCTTCACTCTCCACTTTCTTACTCCTTTTCCCTCCGTGACATTTCTCACCTTTAAACGCTAAAATTTCATCTGATCTTATTTTTATTATTATTGACAACGTTATTAATGGGGTCGAATATCCTTCTCCTAATTTTGTTTTTGATAATATTTTTTGTCAATCTCTTGTATTAAATAATTAGATTTTTTGAACAGTTGAGGTTTTGCACAAGTTTCACATTGATATGTACTATTTTCGAGATCATAAAATTATCAGTTAAAATCAGAAAAATGTTTTAATTTTAATTTAATGAAATATGAAAAAGCCTGAGGAACGCAAACCACATATTCGCAAATTTCAAAATGTCTAACATGTAAATATTAGAATACAAATAATCGTCTTTACATATAAAATAATTAACAAGACACGTGAAAATCTGAGGAAAACCAACCATGCATTTTTCAAAATGTCTTCACACTAAACTAAAATAGAAAGAGAAATGTCTGTACTAAAATGAATACAAATTAAATAATTTATAAAACACGGAAAAGTCTGAGGAACTCAACCGTGCACTAACGTTCGTACATCAAAATGTCCAATAATACAAATAAATAATGTGTTGTCACAATGGAAACCAAAATAATAATATATATTAATATAAACAGAAGATTGGCAAGTACTGACATTCGCATACTCGCAACTGGGAAAATTATGTTACCTATAAGATAACATAATTTAAAATAAGGATAATATTTGTCATCTTTTTCTAATGTAAAGAAAACGAGTTAATGCTAACGAAAGTTAAGCGTCGCAGCAAAGAAGAGAAATGAGAAAATAGAAAAAAATCAAGGATGCGCAAAATTATATTTGTATCTTTTTTTAGTATACTGAAAATGAGTGAGAAAACAAACAATGCGAATTAACTTTATGTATCGTGAATCGGTATAGGGGTGGGTACTACCCATTTGGATGAACTTCGAATAGGCACACCATAATGCATGTGTATTTTCACCAGCCAGCTTAATTCAACTCTTCTTGTTAATTTGTAATGCATATTTTCCAGATTATAGTCATTTTTATTATTTAACAAAAAAATGCAAATTAGGTGAAATAGGCAAAATAGAAAAATAGATTGACAAATTCATTTGATAGGGTCCAAAAATAGTTTTGAATAACGATATTCGATTTATAAGTACAATTTAGTATGAAAACTTTCCAGAGGGACCACATTCTGCTCCAAAACTTCAACTTACACTTTGAATAAACGGAATTTTACTGTCATATAATTTCAATTTTCATATAATTTCTGTCATTCAATTTTCATATAATTTCATATAATACTGTCATATAATTTCAATTTCATATAATTAACAGTTTTTATTTTCATTGAAAACTTAGTACTTAGGAATTCAATTTTTCCAAAGATACATTTTTCTATTTTTCGCTCTTACATTTTCATCAGTTTTACACCATTCTTTTCCATTCCCTTGAAAAGCATAAATAAAGAGTACTGTACCTATATCTGCATAATTTACAAGATTGTAATAATTTCTCTTAGAGGGTGAAGCATTGACATTGATTCCCGTGTTAGCACCGCCGAAGGCTCCCTCCCGACTACTATTAGGCATTTCAGGTCCTGCAAGTCCGGGGGAATGATTCACCACTGTCACTTCAGGATCAGAGATTATCACATTAGCCAAATGTCTATTGGCCAACTCTAATAGATCCACAGCTACAGCATCACTTGAGGATACTCCACTTGAATCAGCCTCATTATATGGAAGGAAATTGGGCAACAAATCTTCTAACTAAAATGAGAATGGGAAATTTTTTTAGATAAACGGATATAATATTTCTAGCAAGTATTGAACAAAAATAACCTAAAGTTGGGAGGGTATAAAAAGAAGAGGGTATAAAGTCGGGAGGGTATAAGAAAGGGTAGAGAAAGTTCTGACCTCTGCTAAATTCATTACTACAAGTACTCAATTATTTTATTTTATTTGAAGAACAAACAAATGATAGGCTGAAAATAAATATGTATTCTGTTATCACTTTTCTTTCTGACATGTTTTGTAGAATTGTTGGATTTAATAACATAAATTATCTTTTTAACAAACTATTTTTTATTGTAAAACCAAATTCTCATTTTCAACATACAAAAATATTATAACAATGAATGTGAAAATAGCGCCTAACCCCCACTCCACCAAACTTAGATCACAAAGAAACGTTCCGTTTTTCAAGCCACAGATAAAATGTTTCAAGCTTCTTATCTATTTTATATATATTATTTCTCCTATCTATGGGTTAGCTAACAAATATTGAGAAAAACATTTCATAAAAATATAGAATGGATTAGAAAACAAACCTTTTTCCCACTAGTAACAGAAATATCTGTCAAATCGTAAATGCACTTCCCTTCTTTGTTTTTAGCCTTTGGATCACAGCCTTTTTGTATTAAAAATATCATTATGGAAAACGTAACCCTATTTACACCTACATCTTGGGATGTCAATTTATCATATATTGCAAATATCCCTGGACAATCCTGCAATTAAAGATTTTACAAAACTACACTATATTACAAATACAGTTATATAATAAGAACCAAATCATTATCATGCTGTATATATATGTAAAAAATAAAATAGAGAAATTAGACCCATTCATCACATGCAATATATCTACATAGTTAGTAGTAGATTTACAGTTGTCATTCAAGTAACATGTTTGCTGCATATGTCACACACGATGTCATCTCCTCTGTTTTGTATTGGTTTGTTTAGTAAAACATTTTACAAACTTGTGGAAATTACCATTCCAAGTTTGAACTGTGAATATTGTCAAAAAATGAATGGCTGTCAGTTTTTTTTCCTATTAAGTAGTAGAAACAAAAAAATCAAATGAGTACATTTAGTCGTACTTTTCTTCTGGGATAGATCGCATTTTTGTAGATAATTTCTAGGCCTACGTATCAGCACAGTAATAAATTTTCATGTTTTTTACAAAAATTGGATTTTTGTTATTCATTTATATCTGAAGTTATATACTAGATTTGACTTTTTTTTAAAACTATTACTTAGATAGGACCTTTACACTCATTTAAAACTAATAAACTGAATGTTATTTACCATAATTAAGGCAATACAAGCATTATAAGAAAGACCGCGACCATTAGATGCATTTTCCGCATGCTACAAAATTATCTTAATTTTGGTAAATTATTGCATAAATGAAATATATTTTCTTATAATCTTGAAACCAAGATTACGGAGGCAAATCTGCATTGAACCAAATTAGCATAATGTTAAAAATTAACAGTGTTATAAACCATTCAATATGCAGGACATATTTCCAATTTTTGTCATTTTTTAAATACTT
This sequence comes from Eubasilissa splendida, assembly GCA_031772225.1. NCBI lineage: Eukaryota > Metazoa > Arthropoda > Insecta > Trichoptera > Phryganeidae > Eubasilissa > Eubasilissa splendida. Next base: position 37,740,347 of record CM062845.1, read on the forward strand.
TGTTTTAAAAAAAACATACGTTTTTCAATAATATATATATTCAATTTACTCACATGCTTTGAGGCTTCAGCTACTATTTAAAACTAAGTTTATATCAAAAATACAATAATCAGTTTTTAAACAATACATTTTCAATCTTATAAAAAATGATCAATTTAATTGTTCATCGAACTTCAATACGCTAGTTTATCCAGCCATGATGGACGTCGAATACGTGCTGTCATTATTTTCATTAAAAATGCCGAAAATATATGTTTTTACGCATATTTTATCCACAATATGAATTAATATTGAACTTATTCACAACATTAGTAGCAAATTTCATCAATTATGTTTTTTTTTACTGATTTTAAGGGAAAACAACGTTTTCTTGAACAAAGTAAACATTTTTTGCGCATTATTTTTATGTAAGTCGCAATTAAATAATTTATTTATATAAAACACTGTTGTATTTTAAACACTAGCTGTCTGTTTCACAAATAGTATGTAATTATGAAACAGACATTACCAAAAAGGCAATGGGGCGTTTTAAATCGATAATATTAAACAAAATAATAAATTGAAGCTGTCTTCAAAATTTTAAATTTAGAACATTGATTTAAGCAACCATCTAAATATATGTATGGACTTTGTCGGATTTCAAAACATTAATATATAGTGAAACCCTCTTAATAAGTTTTCCTGCCTAATGAGATCACATTCTACAGTCCCAAAAAAGTCCCATACAAATTACGTATTTTTTATGCTTAATACATCATTTTCCAAATAATAAGTTTCCCCACCTAAGAAATTAAAATATTTATAACAGAACTTATAAAAAAACCTTTGTAATAAATATGTTTTTGGAGAAGAAATTTTGTTTGACATTTCTAAAAATGAAAGTGGTATTCTTTCAATAGGTTCAATAAAATTTGGGTTTTAAGTTTTGCCCCATCATAAGAGATCTATCCACTGACAAAAATTGACATATTTGAATAGGCCAATAAAATTTACTGTCTTGCACAACAAGGAATAGCTGCCGCCGTCATAAATTATTTTTTGTACATGCAGAAAATCTTCACAATACAAGAGCCACATTGGTAATACTAATATCTTGTTTTATTTTTATTCATTTTTAACTTTAACTACACAAACATTCCTGGCCGAAAAATCCAATTCTTAAAATAGCTTAGAATTATGGTCATTTTATGGCAAGCTTATTTCAGAGAACAAAATAATGCATTGACATGTATTACTCTAATTGTATACTATTCTGCATTAACTGAACCTTTAATATGTTTCGGAAATTTAAAATATTGTATTGTTTCATCACTATTTTTTAATTGTATGAATAGATTTTGTAAATAATATGCAACTAATCAACAATTTTTATGCAAATTACTTTATTTCTTATTGTTTTTAGTTTAGTAGTTCATGAAATTATTAAAAAAATATATATATAATATTCAAAATGAAAAAAACGGATAGAAACAAATCCGAATGGTACAATGGCAACTAGAATCTAGAAGTTTTGAATTCAGGGCACATTCTCTACTGAAAAATGCATTTTGCAAAAATCAGAGGAGTTACTGTTTTCTCAAAATTAGCCGCGTTTCTTAAAAAATAAAATTAATAATGTGTTTCATGACCGATGGTTAACGTTTTTCTTTCAATTATCTCGTACCATGGTATAACAAGATATATATTTGAAAATTTATTAACAAAATCAAAAAACAAAGCAGAGCGTTGTGATGATCCACATATAACCAACTAATAATAAATAAGAATTCCGAGAAATTTCTAGAGCGGGTCGGGGGATGAGAGAACAGCTGGAGCGGGGATGGTGAACGCTTCTCCAGGCAGTCGGTTTCGGGAAGGCGATGGGGTCGCACATGTGACAATGGCTTTTGAACCGGGAAATCGAAGGGCCGCTTTGAAACAGGGAAAGTAGATGGTGGTCCTTAGGGCGGGCGAGGAGGATGTCTTGGCGCGAGGGGGTCGATCGGTTGGGAGTTTTGGCGCGGGAAACGGGGAGAGGTAGCCTGGAGCGGACTCGGACGGTTGAGTTTACGCGGCCGCGACAGTTGTTCTAATGTGTTAAAGTGATAATCAATAACCTTACGACCGTCGCGAAAGTGTTGGCGGACCAGTTATTCGATCCGGATATTATCGCGGAAGACGTGTGTTGGTGCCCAGAAGGACGTCAGCGGTGAGGACCTGCTTGAATCTTGATGAGTTTCTTTTGCATGCCTTTATTGATTACCATACTATTTTACCATATTTGTAATATATGTTTTGACTCTTTATGATTACTCAAAATTCTAATTGAACGATAACCACCTTGGTTGCTGCAGGGCTCGGCCCTGAATAAGATAAACTGGTATAATCATGGAGAATCAAAGTATCAATATGTATTTTAACCATTTGTTATATTATATATTGCACGATTAATTCCCAAAAGGAATTAACAAGCTACTACCATTGTTGAATGACTTTGGTGATACAGTAAAACCGCGATATAACGAAACCCGATATAGCGAAAAATGACGTATATCGAAAAAAAAATCGAAATTTAGTCCCTAAAACCAATTTTTCATACAAAAATGCATTTATATAACGAAATCCCGTTAATATATATAACAAAATCATTTTTGTCCCGTACGAAAAAATTTACGTAAATTTATAACGAAATAAAAAAATGTTAAAAGATGAAAATATTATTTTGCACTTACAAAGCCGCGCCGCTGCATCTGCCGTATGCGAACGGTTTTATGGCCTTTTCGGCGGTGCGCGGCGGTCTACCGACAAGGTAGTAAAAAACTAAGTCAAACTTCTTGCTTGGTTCTAGTAGCCCATAAAACCATTTGAATAATTTTTCTACGCTTGACGCCTCGATTTTGTATTGCAATCCCAGACCCAAACTGCGGGAAAATACAAAAATTAACTGGGAACCCCCCAAAAGTTGAAGTATGTTACTTTTGGCAATGTCAGTCTCAGTGTATGTCTGTAGAGTTAAGTTTGTTCTGCTTTTTAACGCGGATTATTGCATGGACCGACTGCATATTTACATAAATTAATTTTCGTTTGATAATTGTTTTCGTGGGGAAACTCGTCAATAATATAAATAATTCGTTAAAATATTTTGACTATTTTTGCACGCTTTTGTGTTTCTATTATAACTATTGTTTCAGTGTATTTACTGAATCTGATATACATATAGTGTATACCAGAATTATTATTTAAAGTACATTTCCTATAATTTTGTGAAACCTTTAAAAATGGCTTCAGTACGTGATTTTCCGCAAAACTTTAACCATCGCACAATAATGTTAACGTATGATTTTAAGTGAACAATGTTAACGATAATTTTTAAGTGAACAATTTTGAACGATTATATTTTGAGTGGTTGCCGCCGTTACCGGTAAGTACCTTCGTAATTTACATATGACTCATTTTATAAAAATGCCACGATTCAACTGTAAATTTTTTATTTTTGAATTATTTTTTATGTTTCATGCCCAAAACTATGTTTGAAGCGGCTCTACATTTAAACACAATTAAAATATTGTTTTGTGTTTCCAATATTCTGTAATTTACAAAAATATCTTCCAATTGGTGTTGAATAGGTTCTGTTCTTAATTTAATTCCTTTAATTATCCATTTGCTTATCTGTTTTAATAACAAAACTACTCAAAATATGTAGGTATTCAGTTCCCTATGGCCTTTTTCCTCCTTTGTTTGCAGAATTTGCGATCTTTTTTGAAGCCGCGCAACATTTTTTTGCGACGGCGCGTAACATATAGTAGGATTTTTTTAATTTTTTTTGTTATATGTGGGAATTTGTTATTACGAATTTTTATTTTTTGGTCCCTTGGATTTCGTTATATCGCCGTTTTACTGTATTACAAACCACAAAATGAGGAGCTGCATTTATTTATTTATGTACTTCCTTCGGCCAGCGAACTGAACTGAATATTCTGATATATAAGCCTGCTTGAAGGATTTCGAACGTGAGCGAAAGGGTTTAAGCTGACCTTCAGGATGTCTGGTACCGATGGAGAAGTATAGTATATATTAGTATATATTTCGGGACCAATCGCTGAGAGAATTTAGATCTGCTACTATGCCTTGTCGTCACCTACAGGAGGCTTTCACTCTTCAGGAGGATTCCACGGCAGTTTCGGTTTTCTCAACATACGTCATATGCGCCACAAACTGTATGTAGCTTACGAGCGTATCAAGTGGGTTCCTGTAGGATTTTCCGAACACCCCGTACCTCAGTATAGTTGAAGAGGATGATAGTAGGATCTCTAGCGGTTAATACCCAGAGACAGTGTTCCTGAAACGATCTGCAATTACACAAACACACGCACACACACACACACATTCGCACGCACGCACGCACACACGCACCAGCATGCAGTGATAATAATCCTAACTATTTGTTCCTAGCTCTATTCAAGATGCATTGTTTGAGACACTGAGGATCATCCTGCAGATAAACTAAACTATCCATCGAACACCGATGTCACATGACGTGTTTTCAGACACACCCAAAGGAATCAAGGGAATTTCCTGAGAATCGTACTGTCATGTCACAATCAATCACAATTAATTACATTCAGTGGTGGACGCGGCCACGGATTGGCCATTATCCTACCTATACTGAACAGCAGCATATTGGAGATAGCCTACATACATACACCTCGGCCATGCATCTTGAATGAGTCATAACAAATAATATTGTTCACTGAGACATCGGCTGAATCAAAACTTTGGATCATCATCATCATTAACTTTTGAACGCGTGGGTGAGAGGGCTCGGGGTTAAGCACCCGTCGTCTACCGCGAATATGCACCAGGCGTACGGGTTTCTTAATCTGGGGTTTAAGGAAGCCGAGCGAGCGCCACAGACCGGTGTCTAGAGAACTTATCATAATCACTGAACATATTTCACTTAGCATGTCGCATGTTGTTTCACATGTCCACATAATCTTTGAACAGCTAAGCGATGCCACAAGATGGCCAGTCACGAGGACAAGTCTACAACAAGGTTGGTGACCTACGTATAATTTCTTTCACACTCTTACATTTTAGAATTAGAGGTAATAAATTGAGGACTAGTAAAATTAATATTATAACGAGTGCGCTCGGGTATCATACCGCATGATCAGAGGTTTTCCGTTATTTAATCGCGTACTATAAGAAAGTCGGTATATTTAGTTTAACAATTGCTCTATAAGTATTTGAACAGCTATAATATTTGGATATTTGGAAACTTTAGATATTTGATAATTGAAAACGCGGGTTAAAAGAACTAGGTTTGCTACGGACATAACATTGGGAATATTCGTACTACTAGATCGATCACGTTGGCCAAATTTAGATATTAAGCGTAAAAATGTAAGATCGTCACACTGGCGACGGAGGCCAGGAGAATATAAATTAATAATATTATAACACGTATCTTAGTTGAGTAGGGATTTACGAGATCTTCACAGTGGTGCCTTGCGACCAGGAGCATCGCACATGGGAAAGCGGAGATTCCGCATTACAAGCGAAAATTAACAAAAATAATATAAACCTATATATTTAAGTGGAGTAGGGGATTTACGGGATTCTTTACATCGGTGCCGGAGACCAGGAGTTTTGAGAATTATTCTAAATTAATATTTAGAGTAATATAATTATTCAATTTAAGAATATTAGAAAGAAAAACAGGATTCATTACAGCGTTTAAATATGTACTAAATGCCGATGTTCAATGTCGTCTAAATAATATCTCCGAAAATGCACTGCAAATGAGATTCAATAAGGGTGAATATTAATATAATATGCATTCTTCAAGTTGATCAGCAGGAAACACTACGTTTTCTAAGACAAGTAAAAAAAATTACACTTTGTAAAAAGAAATAAACTTAACGCAAGATAATAAAATAATGTCTGACTTACATGTGACATCGTTGTCATATTTGATCTCCTATTACGCGTGACCTGACCTATCCTTTACGAAAGAAAAAAGCCGATTTGAATTCTAAAATCAATTTCGCACTTTTATCTTGTCAGTGATTCTACATCTGATTTATTTTTCTTTTAACATTTATTTGATACTTTCTAGAATTCTTTTTGCAGTTTAGATGGCTATTCTTTGAAAGTAGTAAGAATATTTATGTGACATGTATTACGTATACGTGTCTATTTAAAAAAAAAACATTCTTAAATAATCATAATATTAATGTAACTTTATTTAAAATGCAAAATTAAATGTCAAATATAAATAATGCGAAATCCCTGCTAATAAGTTTTCACACTCAATAGGTTTGAATATGTCTCGGAAAATGTATTAAAAGGGATTCATTGTATAACAATTTTATTGTCATCTCTTTCTATTCAAACATTCCTCTCTCGCATGATCTATGTAATAAATAATGTCATTAATTATTTCTCTGATACCTATAAAAATTTAACTATTAACCTCATCTGGAAGCATATGCAATTTATGTAAAATTTCTCGAATTTCAAACTGGAAAAATGAAAACTCGTCCTTAATATCACAGGGTGATTTAACATCTTCCAGACCCAGTAATAATAAACAATGGAAATATATCTCAATGCCAAGCTATTTTCCTATTACAATTAAGATCTATTTGTATTATTGTTTTGCCATTAATAAGTTATAAATTACAAAACACAACTCATTTCATTCTTACCGATGTACCCATTTAATGTTTTTCAGCAGATCAAAAGTCTTCAGATTTCCCTATGTCCAAAAAAATTTGCGATACTTTTAATGTTTCTTTAAATAATATAAAAATAAATAGTAAATATTTATAGCGGAAAAATGTAAAGCAGTATCTTTTCAGTTGTGAATACATTCAGAACAATTTGCCATCTTATTTACAATAATACGTAAACAAAAGTGCCACCTCGGCACCCCTCAAACCCATAAACATGTGTAATCATTGATATCAAATAGACAGAAAACGGTAGTTTTTTGTTATTCATTTATATCAAAAGATATACAGTAAAACCGCGATATAACGAAATCCAAGGGCCCAAAAAATAAAAATTCGTAATAACGAATTCCCACATATAACGAAATAAATAAAAAAAATCCTACTATATGTTACGCGCCCTCGCAAAAAAATGTTGCGCAGCTTCAAAAAAGATCGCAAATTCTGCAAACAAAGGAGGAAGAAGGCCATAGGGAACTGAATACCTACATATTTTTAGTAGTTTTGTTATCAAAACAGATAAGCAAATGGATAATCAAAGGAATTAAATTAAGAACAGAACCTATTCAACACCAATCGGAAGATATTTTTGTAAATTCCAGAATATTGCAAACACAAAACAATATTTTAATTGTTCAAACATAGTTTTGAGCATGAAACATAAAAAATAATTCAAAAATAAAAAATTTACAGTTGAATCGCGGCATTTTTATAAAATGAGTCGTATATAAATTACGAAGGTACTTACCGGTAACGGCGGCAACCACTTCAAAATATGATACTATGAACCCAAGAAGTTTGAATTGTTTTACTACCTTGTCGGCAGACCGCCGCGCACCGCCGAAAAGGCCATAAAACCGTTCGCATACGGCAGATGCAGCGGCGCGGCTTTGTAAGTGCGAAATAATATTTTCATCTTTTAACATTTTTTTATTTCGTTATAAATTTACGTAAATGTATTGGCATTTTTTCGTACGGGACAAAAATGATTTTGTTATAAATATTAACGGGATTTCGTTATATAAATGCATTTTTGTATGAAAAATTGATTTTAGGGACTAAATTTCGATTTTTTTTTCGATATACGTCATTTTTCGCTATATCGGGTTTCGTTATATCGCGGTTTTACTGTATACTTTTTTTGCAAACTTAGATAAAATAATTATAAATGAACTCCAAAACAATTGAAATATTACTTTTTCTTCCTGTATATTCACAGCAAATTAATATTTTAAATATTACTTCTTAGGCCTAGCACGCAATACAGTTAATTGTATGCAGAATTTATCCGCGCACAATTAACCTAACATATTATAGCTCATATATTTGTGTACAAGCATAAGCACAAGCGATTTATTCCAGCGATTAACTTTAAAAATGTAACCAGTCACCTTTTACACCGCAGTTTAAAATTATGCTTGGATTTGTGATTTATAGAAATGTATGGTGGCGCTGTCACAGCAGTTAAACACATGCAGTTTTTTTCAGTCAGTCAACGTCAGTATATTCAAGGAGACATTTTTCTGGTGATATTGATTTGCAAAATGTTGTATCCTGGAACGTAATATAAGGACCCACTTCTATTAAAAGTTTGCCAAAACTATTTATTGTCATTTTATAGTAATCAAAAAACTTATCGAGATGTTCTCGCATATTATGGTACAGTTTATAAAAATAACCTTTTAGGAATATGTTGGTCAGTTAACGGACGAACCCAGTATTTATGATGGCAGCTGTGATTATTTTTTCTATTTCTGATAACCAAAAGTACAACACAAGCTGTCGCCCAGAAGTCCATTTTTATACTGAACTGAAAATATGCAGTTTCAAACTGGTGTGGTTGTTGAGTGTGCGGTTTTGTAGATCGTGGTTGCTATCCGCGGCGATGAAAAACCGCAGTGCGTGCTAAGCCTTATGAAAAATATTGCAATAGTGCAATGTATCACCAATCATGTAATGCTAAAATCTTATAATTTTATTTAATATTAATTTAACTCACTTTGTTATTTGGTTTTTGGGCTTCTGAAGATTGAGCATTAGCCTTTTTCATATAAGCTATGTGCAAGGCTGTATTACCATCCTCATCAAACGCCGTCACTAAACATCCCAGATTAATCAACTGTTCTATAACGGTACAGTGTCCTGCAAAACACAAAAATTCACTAAAGTATTTAACAAAATTGCTATCACATAAATGATGATATTTCTATATAATGCAACATTTTTCAAAGCGTGTTCCATGAGTTTCCCTAATGTGGTGGCAAATTTTCTTAAATTTTATGTTATTATAATTAACATAATAACATCAAACCCACCACCCATGAAAACCACCAGCAGATATATAACTAGCCAGGAACAATTAATTTATATTTTCTACACCCATCCTGCTCTATTGCCGAATTGTTGCTAACTGCATTTTTAGCCGAAGCTGTGCATGTCACTGAATGAAGTGAAAACTTTGTCATTGTACAGGACTGACAAAGTTTGTGAGTCGCACTTTTTTTATAAGGAGTATTAATTTTAAATACTAATTTAATGTATTAATTATAAAGATATACATATAAAATCAATTTTATCGAAAAATATTGTTGTTGCACTGCCGGGATTCGAACCTGGATCTCTTTTCCAATCCGGGGAAGGTGCATTACCAACTATACTACAGCGACAATATTTTTGTTGACAAATTTTCGAACCTAATGTTACACTTTTTCAAATTAATACATCTATTGTTCCATTATTTGAAAGCCATCTACAATTATAATTAATACATTTAATTAGTATTTAAAATGTCACAGACTTATGTTCTGAATAATCACAACTTCACAATAAGAATGTGTTCTCCTTAATAGTATATCTCAGAGACGAAGCTATTTATATTATATGGAAATATATGGAAGTATGGGTAATTACAAGGCTTACGACCTGTCTTCAGCTGGCTTAAGTGATCATTAAGTCACATTAAGTGTTTCTACATGGTAACATATATACAACTTCCAAAATTTGATAAATATGGAGGTTGATTGTGAGTAAAATGGTGAATGTTACATTGTGTAAAGTGATCACTTAAGCCAGCCGAAAACAGGTCATAAGCCCTGTAATACCCATACTTCCCATATAATATAATATAAATAGCTTCGTCTCTATGAGATATCTATAATTTGTTTAGTATTATGTTTAATTATTATTGTGTAGACGCTTGGGTGTACCATGATAATTTGATATGTATATTGAAAAACACTGATGTAACGCATTCATAAACCCAAATTTTGGCTAGTTTATTCATATATTTCACACTTTGGAACCGAACCAACATCACAAGTCAGTTTGTTACTTATGGTTTGGGTTCGGTTCCATAATTTATGTTGAAATTCAAATTGTGCTTAATTTATAATTATCCAGTTTTACAGTAACTTGGAATTAAAATTCACAGTTTCTTAAATTTAACTAAACCAACACACATACCTATATTATACGCACACTATAAAACCTATATTATAATTGATTATTTCCCAAACCCAATTTTGGATTATTGCAAATATTATTAAAAGATAAAACCACATTACATCCACAAATAGTACAAGTTTATAAACCAATATAAAGCATTTCATTTGTAAAATTGAAAAAATTACATTATATTCAATCAGTCAATATCTCAAGGAAATTATTTTTTAACCCCAGCATACTGTAATAGAAAATACACTACACAGTCATAATGTCAACTTGTGTTACCGTGAGGAATGTGTAATTTTTAAGCATTTTAAATGAGATAAAACGGCTTTTACTAGTTTTAATGAATGTAAAATAAGTATCATACTTTTAGTCTAAATACTGAGTATTTAAAGTGAAATATTGATAAATTCGATAATGTAATGGAGCATACGCAATCTAAGGATGCGGGTGTCAGCTCCAACGGCAAGTGCCGATCTGTACCGAGCGGTAGACCTGTGTTAATGCATGACTATAGAAGGTTTAATGTAAAGTTACATTAATAATTGCTAGATACTGTTTTACTCTGAACATAAAATGTCAACTTTTTTGTTTTGATAAATTTATAGATTTAATTATCAAAGTTAAAATATGCCATCACATTTATCCAATGCAATGGGAATTTTATATATTAACATCATTTGGATTGAATAAAAATTTCAATTAAAAGCCGAAGGTGGAAACTAAAGGACACTGAGTAGGATTAGTTTTAAAATGTTTTCTGGAAAGAAAAACAAAACCTTAATTATGTAATTTTTTATTTAAAAAAATACTTACCTTGTGAAATTGCTAATAATAATGGTGATTGATGTCTATTATTTCTATGGTCTAAATCGGCATGTCCAATGGTAACCTGTGAAAAAATAATATACAGGAAATCCTGATTTTACACTATTCTGGGGACTAAGCAAAAATATTACATAATGGGGGAAAATATAAAATGAGAGTAATCATACTTTTAGTATATTCCAAAAGTAAGTACTTCAATGATTTGAATAAGGCCCGGCCCGGTTGTGTGATCAGTGGTAAAAAAAAAGTAACATTAGTAAAAAATTGCAAAAACTGGTTCAATCATTGGTAAAAAATATCTACTCATCGAAAGTACATTCAATAATAAATTAATTTTACCATCCAATGTAGGATGGTAAAAACCGTAAATCATTTTTCGATTTTCCGACGTTTTCAAAAGTTATCTATCACATTGATAATAAAAATTGTAATATGTATATATTGTAGTAACGAGAGTTGGTCCGATGGTGATCTCGCTATTTAATTTATATTACTGAAGATTTTTCGCCAGCAAAGTAACAGATATCAAATGGGAGAGTGAATAAAGCCATAGATAAAGTATAAAATTTATGTATTGCCAATGGTGAATATTTAAAATAAATCAATTTTGGTAAAATTCACAGGTATTTGATGATTATTCGCCTTACCACACTATTAGACGGGATTAATTTTAACAGTAGTGAATTTGACCCGCAAACGTTTTTTACCACAGACAATGGTAAAAAGTTACTATAGTAAAAATTGACTATGGTCATTATTTACTACTGATCACAACCGGCCCAAGTATTTTTATTGCTTTGTTACTACTTGAGACAATGAAAGAGAGTTAGAAAATGAAACGCACAATAATCAACGTCAATGTGCAATGAATAACGAACAATAAGGTCAACGAGTAAACAAAATTATTAAAAAAATTCTACATATTGAACCCTCCCATATAATAAAGTAGTTTAAAATTGGGCAATAATAATAATAAAAGCTTATAATCCAGGATAAAACAGAGATCATTTATTAAGTTTTTTAAGTCCAGTCAGAACTGAGTATAAACGTCGATTCCAATTGTTGTCGATTGCGCCAATAATTAACCCATTATGAATGTTGCCGATTAATTGGTACAGCCTTATATATTATATTATACAAAATAATAATTTGATGTGTTATCTTACCAAAGCGCTAACTGCTGGAGCATGACCATTTAAGGCGGCCAAATGGAGAGCAGAAAACCCGTCGTCTTTTGGCCTATCCACTAGGCTAGGAGCTCGACGACAGATGGCCGCACAGGCAAAGGCATTTCCCTTTAGTGCCGCGTGTTGCAGTGCATTAAATCCACGCTTGTTAGCCAGGGAAAAGTTGGTATCTGAAATGAAATTATCCCTTTAGTTGATTTAATGCAATTTTACAAACGTACCAAAGGAAGTGGAAGGAATTGATATATTGCTCCATAATTTCCACTTATACACAAAATCATAAGCGAGTAAAAATTCACAAAAAAATTGGCTTCACTCTGGCACTTTAAAGCATTGATTGTAAAATCTATATTATTCTACCTCTACAAATTCTATTAAATAATTTTTGAAAAATGTCCAGTTGGTCATATTCCAGTTTTAGTACTTCATCTGGCCCTGCCCTTTTCCCGCTTTTTTATAGCTTAAATCGATTTGTCGTAGTGAATTCCTGGATCAGTTTCTTTGTTAAAATTTAATTATAATACACCTCTATTGCCATCATAAAGCTCAACAATATATTCTTTTCATTGTCCAAGTTCCTTGCTTGTATATTGATTCCTCCATTTTTGTCACTCAAAATGGTCAGACGTGTTCTTCTATTGTGGCCAATTATTTCTTTAATTTTTCTGTTTTTAAAATTTTATTTCTTTAAACATTACTTTTAACCTTTTTAAAATTAAGTTTTCCAAATTAGAGGGTTTTCGAATGAACAAAATAAAATAAATAAAAATATGTGAGTACCTGTTGAAAACATTGCCATTCAAATGCTGTTACAAATCTAATTATCGCATGTGCAAAATATTATTGTCTGTATAATTAATTCTTCCGAGTGCTATCCGCTAACAAATGTTTCCTATGTTGGCCATTCAGCTTATTTGCAGCTACCCTGAAGAGAGAATCAGATGTCTGGCTGAACTATTTTCAAAATTTATATAATGAATAAAAAAATAAAAATTTCTTTACTAAAAAGTGATTCAAATTATTTAAGGGTCCCTGTTTAATAATAATTCATTTTTAGCATTTTTTATGAAAACATGGGTTTTTATTATTAATTTATATCAGAAGTTATACATTAGATTAGACTTTTTTATATAAAACTATAACTTAAATAGAACCTATACACTAATGTAAAACTAATAAACTGAATATTATTTGCCATAATTAAGACGATATAGGCATTATGTATAAGGAAGACCACAACAATTTAATTAATTTTTAGTGTGATACAACATTGCCTTAATATGAAAAATTCATGCATTATGAAATATATTTACTTATAACCTTGAAGCTAAGATTACAGAGACACATTTGGTTTTACAAATTAACAAAATGTTGGAAATAATAGCGTTATAAATTGTTAAATTTTCAGGACATTTTGTCAATTTTCGACAATTTTAACCTGTTAGCTGCCCAGAAAAAGTCCTAGGTGAAATAGCATCATGCCACCAATTAGCGCCAAAATTCGTTAAATTCAAAACTCATAGACTAGCTTTTTCCGAATTTTATTTTTACAAAAAAAACATGAAAACGTTAGTATAATTAAAAAAAAACATGGAGTTTCTATTTTATCACAAGCGTTCATTCACCACAATTTTGTACGGTTTTGAGATGAAAAAATAAAAGTTTATAGTGTTGCCAGGCCATAAAGTTTAGGAAATTATTATTTATTCTGTATTGGTTTTTTGGAAGAACAACTTCAGTTATTGTTATATTTAATTTGATCTTTACCTAGAACATTTTATTTAGACTAATATTACTGTGTTTAATGTAATGCTTGCCTAAAACTCTTATTCGGTGTGGTATGTTTCGAAGCACGGCAATATACTGACGAAATGAAAGCCGACCTTTGAAGAGCAGAAGGCTTTCATCGATGCAGAGGTTTTGGTGACGCGTCAAAAGTTCTGTGAATTTTTCTTTCATTGCGTACAGTATAGACCTGATCTTATGGAGTCGGTCGTTCGGCACATTATCAGAAAAATGTAACATCCTTAATATTATTTGGAATCAATTCCTCAACATAGTATCCCAGTAGATCAATGAACTCAGAAATGGATTTATCGACCAATGCTTTACCAACATATTCCTGGACATCTACAAGCTCAGGGCCAAAAATACATATACTTCGTCACTTGTGGTGTAAACCCATCTTTCAGTCAATGGTATATTTTTTGTGGCAAATTTAAATTGGCAGTTTATTTCATCCACAATAGTATCGACCACTGCTGTATTGAGATACAATTTTAAAAAATCTAAAAAAATCTCTGCAGCAGTAACGAGCATATCGGAAATTTCTAGGAAGTCTGCAATATCTCCATTAGCGAAAAAGTCACCATCCGCCTTTATGAAAATGTAAAAAAAATTCAAAAAAGTTATCAAAAATTCGATAACTGTAAACAAAAAAATATATATTAGCACTTCACATCACACATCAGACTTATGGTATAGCACTAACATGCATAAAATGCCATTCACGCCAATGGCCAATATGGTCTATAACGAAGCATTTACTGTATTTTTATAGTAAAATGCGGTTAATAACTAAAAAATAATATCTTATTCACTTTAATTACTTACTTACAAACAAATAATTATCACAAAATAAGGGTACAATTGTAAATATATGTGTATTGCAGGATAAATCCTGATAATACATACTGTGAACTGACGCTATTTTAAATTTAAAATGAAACTAAAGAAAGAAAAATATGAAAGATTAAAATTTAACATAAGGACCCAATAAAAATATGCAATACTCTTTACACTTTTCAAATAAAACTTAATAAAGAGTCTAAAATCTCAAAAGAGCGTCAGTTTTCATGAAATTCAAGCAAATTCAGCACGTGGTGGCTATTTGGGGATGTATTTACTGTTATACAGATGGTCAAACCCCGTGGCAAAGTCAGTGCAGGTATAAAAATACTCTCAAATGTTCAGATTTATAATGACTACATATAGAATTTTGTATGAAAATTCATTTGAGGGCAATAAAATATGACTAATTTTGAAATAAAGTTTTTTTTTAATTAATTAATTTATTTATTAATGAGCTTTTACTGTATTTATACACGGTAGTTCCAATTTAAACATCAAATTATGAAAATAGTGGTGATAAGGGATAAATTTATGTTTAAAAAAATCACAAAATGTTGCATGACATAGGTGACAGAAATATAATATAAACTAACCGGGGTAATCACATAACATTTGTATAATCCTCATGGAACCAGACAGGGGCGGCACCAGTGGAGCGGGAGCACTGGGGGGAGGGACATTGCTCGAGACACCATGACTGCTACACTGGTTATTGATTGCATCGTGCAGCGCCGTATCACCATATGTGTCCTACAAAACAATAATTTGTTACGAATGATGTTTAACCATTTTACAGCATTTTTAAATAAGTTTGGCAGGAAAAATTGACTACAGTAGAATCTCGTTAATTCAAAATTCAAGGGACCAAAAAAATAATAATTGATATTACGCGAAACCCTGTTAATATACTAACAGCGGGAGTGATATTAATACCCGTTCACTCGCCTAATGTCAACTGCGATTTATTCAATCTTCACATAATACAATTTATTTAAGGACGTTCCCAAAAAAATGACTTTTCTTACAATTCTTTTGAAACTTTGAATACACATACATATGAGTGTCTTTTATATGTAGAAATTTTTTCAATAGTCCTTGCGGTAGTAAATTTGTAAATATTGACTATTAAAATTTGCATATTTAACATACAAACCATACCTCGATCGATGTTGTAGCGCACTTTTAATTGAATAGCAATAATAATTTTCTTATGATTGATTTGAAAAACTGAGAATCATTAGTTGAAAATTTAACAAATATCTTTCTGTAAAAATAACTAAAACAAGCGGTATTCGTTTTGTTATAAAAAAATGTTAAAACTGAGCTACTTTTGATGGTTTTGACGTTTCCTTCTATAATTTGAATAGTGAGAGATGGCGACTTGGCAACGTTGCACTATGCGGGAAGTTTGAAATACTGAAAGGCGCAGCAGTTTTTAATAAATGCGAGTAGCTCACAGATATAGGTTAACTGTAGGTTGAATGAAAAATCAATTTTTATAACAAATTAAATATTTATTACTATTCAATATTAATAAGCATCATGTTAACATAATAAATAATTATTGATTCTAAAATATAATCTGTGATAGAATTTTATTTTTAACATCAAACAAACATAAAATCCTAGCAATATATTGACATCAACTGAAATCAACTGTGCAGGATCCAATAGGAATATGTAATTTTTGTTTAATATGTAAAATACTTTTTTCACCAAAATTTTTAGCACAGATAGCTTCAGCTCCTCTAGTACTACTCAAGCAGCACTTGTACTTAAACATTTATTTTTGTGTACTTTGTTTGCAACAATATTATTAAAACTTTCATTGCTTTGACTTGACGCTGCAATGGAAAATTTATGAGAGTTTGATGCATATTTCAGAAATAGACATACCAACTCTTCATATAAAGCTTCATCAGATAAGTAAAGAGTGTGTTTTTTATTCGGATTGCACCAATTACCGCAATTTTCATGCCTGCTAAAAATGTGATTGGGTATTTGTGTCAAATTCATCGCTAAATTCTGAGAATTACCCTTATTTTGAGACACTGCGTAGGTGAAGCAAATTTATCCCGCATTTTATATAATTCACTAGCAAAATTCTTTGCTAAGTGATTTTTATCGGCCAATTTGTGGAATTTTTGAGTTGGGTTGTCTGCTCGTACTGCAGCAATCATAGAGCTATCCTCATCTCCTATAATAACTCGTGCTTGTAACCCAGCTTCTTTCAGGATGTTGCTATGGTTAACTAGTTGAATACCTGCATCAGCTTCCATCGCCTTAGCACTTCCATGGAAGTTCAATCGTCAGTCATGATCATCCTTTTTATACCCCAGATCGCATTTTTTACATTTCCTATTTCTTGTGGCGTAATCTAAAATTTTTCCAAACAAAAAACCAATAATTGTGCTATAGCCGTTCAAGCTATCATAGCTACGCCCATTACCACATTTTGTCCAACCCATATCAAATGACACGATGATATTAATTATTTGGCCTAATGCATTATCAAATAAAGAATAATTATTATTCGAAAAAAGAGTAAGGATGTTTAACTGAGGGAAAATATCTTGGGTGATTTCCACAGGTCTGAAATAAAAAATGAAACATTCAAAAATTATACAAGATTCTCATAGAATAAACAACAAAAGATATTTTGCAAAATATACAATTATAAAACAAAAACTTATACTTGTAAACTGTTTACATATATTCATTAAAAAAATATTGTTTAATATTGCATAAAATGGTAACAAAAATATTATATGCATTATTTTGTGTAAAAATAAAAATTGTTGTATATTATACATTTTCTGATAACATAATAATTATAAATCACCAGTATGTATAATATTCTAAAGGTATGATAAAAATTTAAAAATATATTTATAAATTTGACTTACAAATATGTTATAAACAATTCATTCAAATATAATATATTACAATTAAAAAAAAATTGTGTTAAAAAAATGAATTAGAATTATTATGTAATCAGCATCAGTCCATTGAATGTTTCAAATGAATCAGAATGAGTGCTTACAATGTATCACATAACTTCTTGATATTTTTTATCACCAGTCTTTTTTTTCTGAAGCAGCTCGCTTGCAACTTTCCCTTGCTTCTGATTCTATTGCTTTACCAATTATATTCTCATACTTTTTATAAATGTGATCATTTATTCGAGGTAAATTACCACAAGCAAGAATCTTATTCAAGCCAGTATTTCCTATACCAGCATGTATAGCTCCTGAAACATGTAAATAATAAATTCGGTACATTAATATATATGTACATATATTTTAATACAATAAAAACCTTGCAATAGCATAAACTTAATTATTAATTATGTTTATTATTTGATGTTCTTACTTATAAATCGAAATTAAGAACTTACCTAGAATTACGGATGAATTGATATCAGAGACTTCGTTTCTGATCAGTCCAGTGTTAACTATATTACATTTAGTACAAGTATTACATTTTATTTTAAACTTTATATGAAGTCCTTCTCTTTTAAAATCACTCAATTTTTCCATGTCTAAAAGACTTCTGCAGCTGGAGCATTTAAGATTTTTAGCTAATTCTCTCAACGTAACTATACAGTTCTCATCTGAAATTTCACATTGAGCTGTTTCATGAAGTGTTTTTTGAATTTTAGCTTCAGACATACTTGCTAAGGCTTTAGCTATTTTATCACCAGTCTTTTTTTTAACGAATCTACCATTTTTTAAACGCAAACTCATTATTAACACTTCTTGTGCGGGTCGGGTAGTTCTACCCGCACGCCTGACTAGTACTCAACGGCGGGACGGGTAGTTCTACCTTTTCAGCTGACTCTACTTTAAAGGCGGGAAAGATAGAACTACCCGATTTGTTTATATGAGTGTTATATACCAATCTCTTGGTAAAGGTCCAAACTACATGTATATAAATAAAAAATCCCGATATATGTCCGATGTATCCTTTTGTCTTTGTGTCTATTACGTAGTATAATAATTACGCACAGCTCTTTCGAGAGCTTGTCTGTACATGAATATTTAAACAAAAATACACAAAATTTAATGATTTTATAAAAAGGAATATGTCAATACATGCTTTAAGTTTTACAGAGTAAGAAATTGGTAAAGAAATTTTAAGAAATCACCCAATTACTGAATAAATTAGTGAGCGCACGAAGTTTCTGTCGAGTAGATAAGCGGTATATTTTTTATGACTAATGAAGGTATATTATGGAAAAATTATATTTGTCTCTGTCTTGTACTTGATTATTCATTCACAAATGAGTGAGAATGCACGATTTCACTATAGCGATCGAAATGAATTTATTTTGTTGCATTTAAAGTGTGTAACCCAACGTAGGTTTACGGGCCGTCCGCCGTAATAAATCATCTCAATGTTTGTATTTCTGAAATTCACCAAGTCACTTCGAATTTTAGTTTTTAAATACAGTGTTATAAAACGGGCGTGTTGTTTTTTAGCGGAATATAATTATATTACTTCTTTTTAAACTCGAAAAAATGACTTCAGAAAATTATCAAAGTGATGAGGAAATATTCGCGGATAATTTATCTGATCTTTCTAGCGATTATTTGCCTGAATTTGACAGTGATAGTTACGACACAAGTGACAGTGAAGAGTTCCCTCGCAGGAGGAGGGTGCCAGTGATGCCCTTACAATTCAGTGATTCTGAAGAAAGTGATGCGGAGGACGAGGAAGTTACGGAATGGTCTGAAATAGACAATCCACCTAATATTGAACCATTTTTAGGTCACGTTGGTGTTCGTGTACCACCAAGTGATCCCGAAAACATAATGAACGTAGTAAAACTGTTCATCGGAGATGATTTACTTGAGATGATGATAGAGGAAAGCCATCGATACCGCACACAAAACGAATCACGGATCAAAAAAATGAAGAAATCCATCAAATGGAAGTCCATAAGCCTTGTAGAGATGAAAAAATTTTTAGGACTGATTTTGCTTATGGGACAAGTTCGAAAAGACACAAGAGATGATTATTGGTCAACAGATCCGTGTATCGAAACACCTATTTATTCAAAAATAATGAGCCGTGATTGTTTTAGACAGATATGGCAATCGTGGCACTTTTCTAATAATGAGAACATCGCGAATCCCAGCGATCGACTTGAAAAAATTAGGCCAATTGTGACATACCTTATACCAAAGTTTTCTTCTGTCTACAACCCTCAAAGGGAACTGTCTCTGGATGAAAGTATTGTACCGTGGCGGGGAAGACTTTCATTTAAAGTGTATAATGCGTCAAAAATAATAAAATATGGGGTTCTTGTGCGTATGGTTAGTGAAGCAACTATGGGATACATTTGCAACCTCGAAATTTACAGCGGAAAAGGAAGACGATTATTAGAGACTATTCATTCGCTTCTCGGTCCATATTTAAATTTGTGGCATCACGTATACATGGATAATTATTATAATAGTGTGCAAACTAGTGAAGTACTCCTACAACATAAAATAAGAACGTGCGGAACAATGAGAATAAACCGAGGTTTTCCAGAATGTTTTAAAACGGCGAACTTAGTGTAGGCCAAAGTATTTTCCGTTGACGAAAAGATGTATTGTTGCAACACTGGAAATCTAAGAAAGATGTTCGAATGATCTCAACAATACATTCGTCTACCATCCTAGAAAGCCACAACATCGATTGGACTACAAGACAACGTATTTGGAAACCTCAGTGTGTAATAGAATATAACAAATATATGAAAGGCGTTGATCGTGCAGATCAGTATTTATCGTATTACTCTGTATTACGAAAAACAAAAAAATGGACCAAGAGAGTTGTGATGTTTTTGTTGAATTGTGCCTTATTTAATTCTTTTAAAGTGTACAAAACATTAAATCCAACCAAAAGACTAACATACAAACAGTTTTTGCGCGCCGTTGGAAAATTTTGGATAGCCGACCATGCTTGTGGAACCGACATAAATCTGGAGGAACCGGGACCATCATCTCAATTACCGAGAAATGTAGTCAAAAGCGATCCTCCAGGGAGGTTATCACTCGACATGAAAAAACATTGAGCGACTAAAATTGTTACCGGCGGTAAAAAAAATATCCACAAAGACAGTGTCGTGTGTGTTCTGTACACAAAAAGAAAAGTTTTACTAGTTATATGTGTACATTTTGTGACGTACCCCTTCACAGGGGTGAATGTTTTTATAAATACCATACTTTATCTAGATATTAGAATGATAGTTTTTATGTGAACTTTTATATCATAGTGAACATGCTGTAAATACATGATTGCCTCAATGTACTTACAAAAATATTAGCGATTTGTTTTCAAAAAGTATACAATATTGAGGACCATACTATGGTAAGTGAGTATTCCGAATTTCATTAGAAAATTACTAACGGTTTGGAAGATAGAGCGTTTTTTATAAAGCTAGATTTTTTATCACATTCCGATGGTTTTCGCCCGCTACACGTACTTGTGACCCGAGAGCGGCACCCCGCACAAAAAGTGTTAATATACTATTCGCAATCTCCAATATAAAAGTAACCTCCAAAAATTTTTCAAAACATTGACAGCACACGTCCCAGCGTAAGAATATTCAAAGTGTTGTAATACTGTGTTGCCGGATCGGATGAGAATATTTTTGAACTTCTGCGCATGTGAGCGAAAGCGACAAAGTACACTGTATCTCAACTATTTTTTATTTTATTCATAGTAGTTTACATACGGGGGAATTTTCTTGAAGGTTGAGTACGACTGCTCTTTGGGAACATCCTTAAGGGAATCCTTTCACATTCCAAATTGAAATTTGAGGTTTTCTGTGCATATTTCATACTCTTTTAAGCTGACACCAATAGTTAAAATTAACTACATATTACATATAATTACTACATATTATTAAATTTATGAAATAATTTTGCAACTAAAGAAAAGAGAATTAAAACTGCATGACGATAAAAGAAAAATAATGATACCTGTAAGTTAACATTTGGCTTGTGCTGCAGCAGAACCCACACACAATGCGGCAAACATTTGTGCGCAGCGATGTGTAATGCTGTACAGCGACTTCTATTCACCGCATTGATGTCTACATCTTTGTCTGAGAGAAGAATTTCCAATATCTGTAAAAACCTTGTTATGATATATTCCAATATAATATTTCAACACGTTACATGCAGTGGTGAAGTGCTAAAGCGCGGTATTTGATTTAACCCCCCCCCCCCCCCCACCCTCTCATGTATTCCCAGGGAAATTTGAAATTGATTATGTTTGAGGTTAAAAAGAAACGATTTTAGCCAATAATAAATTAGCTTTTGTAAATTCTAAACCCATGGATTTGTCAAAAAAAAACTACCGAGCTGTAACATGTATATTTAGGAATGACTGTTTATTTAAGTTGAGTTCACATATTTCATCCGTCTCAAAGTGCATGTGGTCAACGGTTGAAAGAATGGGATACCGCCGTGCGCCTAGATGATAGCTGGAGTATTTTCATAAACGTAAAAGTTATTATGAGGAAATTTAGTTTTTTTTGTTTACGTTTTGAAAATGCTCCGGTCTTACATATTTATATAATATCCGTCAGCTGTATAATATTTGATGTACAAAATTCCATGTGGAATATTTTGTATGAAAATATTTTTTAAATGTACTTGAAAAGTAAGTTTCGAATAAAAAAAAGTGGTAGGGCAACGCCCTGACTGAAAGATGTGGCAGGGTGTCGTATCGCTCTGGCCCCACTACACCACCAGTTATATGAATGAAACATTTGCACAGCACTAATAAAAATGATGTTAAATGTAGTAAAAACCACCTCAGGTTGATTTCCAAAAGCCGCATCATGCAGCACTGAGTCTCCATCATCATCCACAGCCGTGGGTTTAGCTCCCTTAGACAAGAGGAACTGCACAAGGGGACGATGGCCCTGATAAGCAGCCACCTGCAGTAAGGTCTTTCCGCAGTAAGGGCTGTCAATCTGTAATGCAGTTAATGTTCAATAATTCCCTGTAATGTACTTAAGCAATAATTACTATAAAAACAAATAATGTTTTTCTGACAATGAACTCATTCACAAAAACAGATAAGGCGAGCTAAAACACTCAGTCATCTATTGGATTCATTATATGGCATCATAAAGGATTGGCACCATGCGCTAATTCATTTTCACATAATAAGATCCAATAAATAGGGGCACATCAGATCTTGATTTTGATTTAATTACCATTTTCAGACAAAATATTTATGGTTCATTTACAGTGGAACACTGATTTTACATGTCTGTGTGGACTGAGCTGAAATACAGGCAGTTCTCGATTTATGAACACTTGCTATAATCATCACTGTTTTAAGATTTTTTTTATTTATATAACGCACAAAGTTGTTAAGCTGTGTAATCAAATGAAACTCCAACTTGAATAGGCTGATGTAAAAGAGTTGTTGGACTGATGAGTTAATAGAAACAAATTTAAACACAGAAGTATATAAAAACAATTGAAATTTCACATTCTAAAACATTTACAATGCAAAAAATGGCTCCAGCTTTTAAATTAATTTTTGAGGGATTGGCAATACTTGAAGAACAGGACTTGAACATACAGAGAAT
Source organism: Eubasilissa splendida (assembly GCA_031772225.1). Classification (NCBI taxonomy): domain Eukaryota; kingdom Metazoa; phylum Arthropoda; class Insecta; order Trichoptera; family Phryganeidae; genus Eubasilissa; species Eubasilissa splendida. The sequence continues at coordinate 37,763,755 of CM062845.1, forward strand.
TGTGAAAGTGTAAAAAGGTGTATATAATGAGATTTTTTAATGCAAAAAGAAACTAACGGTGCAGTCTTCCATCAAGCCATATTTTAAAAGAGTTGACAAACCAGCCGCAGCCGTTTCATCGGAAGTTCAACCATCTACCTCGAGTGCGCAAAGTAACACACACGTAAAAATGATGAAAACTTGAACAAATAAAAGTTGAATGTACAATATATGTACATATATATAATTTTGTTTATGTTTTTAATTAAAATAAACTATTACTATACATATCCTGTGTTCTCTTGGTATTTTATCAACTTATTTTACATTCATGGTGTATCGCTATACAGGCGGACTACGACTTTCGTACATTCTACTTTTCATACATTTCGCTATTTCGTACATTTTCAACCAAAAATTGATTTCAGCGGCCGTAATAGACATCTAGTTCATGCTCTCGTAATTTTCATTAAAAAATGCTGAAAATATGTTTTCACTCATATTTTACCCACTGTATAAATTAATATTGAACTTATTCACAATATTAGTAGCAAATTTCATAAATTAGATGTTTTTTACTGATTTTAAAGGAAAACAACATTTTCTTAAATAAACATTTTATGTGCATTATTTTTATGCAAGTCGTAATTAAATATTTTGTTTATATATAACACTGTTGTCTTTTAAACACTATTACATACTATTTATGAAATAGACATATCACCAAAATGACAATGTGGCGTTTTAAATCGATAATATTAAACAAAATAATAAATTAAAGCTGTCATAATAATTTTAAATTTAGAACATTGATTTAAACAACCATCTAAACAACACAACATACATTTTTATTTAATTCCATATAAAAACTGTGGAAAAGACTCCAGATATGAGTTATTTTTGACACTTGTATCGAATGCGAGAAAATCATTAATTTTATTGTCATCTCTTTCTATTCAAACTTTCCTCTCTCGCATAATTTACATAACAAATAACATCATTAATTATTTATCTGATACTTATAAGAATTTAACTATTAGTCTCATCTTGAAAGCATATGTAATTCGAGTAGAATTTCTCAAATTTCAAACTGGAAAAATAAAAGTACGCCCTTAAGGCAAAAAATTAAACACGTAGATTTTTAAAAAAAATCCTTTATCGTACATATTTATTAAAACTGTTGAAAATGACATAGGGACAAGGAAAAAAAGCCTAAAAATAGTGAAAATCTAAAACGTTTCTTAAAAAGTTATTTTAAACACATATATAGTATGAGAGTTTACTTATTTTTAAATACTTACAATGCTTCTATCAGTCTCATATAGATCCTTTACAAACTCCAAGTTTCCCTGAGCCACTTTACTCATTAACAGTCTCATCTCCGGTCTATCAGGACTGGGACTAGAAGGACCCTGCGACTGACCAGGGGCACTGGGGCCTGGTACGCTAGGACTCAGAGTACCAGGTTCTCGAGTAGAACCCTGAGTATTAGACACTTGAGGGTTGGCATCCGGAGCTGGCGAAGCTGCTGGAGATTGTTCAGGATTCGGGCACCGTTGGATAAGTATCACGCACTGAGGATTGAGAGTCCACATTCTTTTTGTGCTGTCATCTAATATCTGTATTCTAAGATCACCATCTGAGTAGACGTTCATTACACGACCAGTCTTGCCTAAAGCCTGGTAAGAAAATAAATAGTTATCAAAAAGTCCATTTGAATCATTGTGTAAGTGGTGTAAAGTCTCTTTGCCAGACAATTGGAATTAATCCAGCAATCTACATACTTAACATTTAATTGTTATATCCCATTGAAAAACAAAAATAATGTTATAGAAGGATTCATCAAGATCTTTAAAATACTGCTCCACAGCTGCTATATCAGCATATTCAAGTAAATTTTTTTCCTGCTGAGGTATTTTTTCAGATTAAATCTGATGGTGCTGGTGTCCATTTCAAATGAAACACATTAAATTCAAACAGCTGTCAAAATTAAATAAAAATCCCAAGTGATGTCGGATGTTGCCAGTAGTAATAAAAAGGTTCAAATTATTGACAACAAAAATACATTGAGACTGGTTAGTACATACTTATTGTTTCAAGATTGCAAATTTTTCAGTGTATTCATTATTAATTTTAATCAGAAGTTATTCGCTAGATTAGTCTTTTTTAAAAACCATAACATAGAGAGGACCTTTAGAGTAACGTAAAACTAATAAAATGAATATTATTTACCATAATTAATAATAGGTATTTCCATATTTTTTTAAATATAGTAGACTCCTTATTTTCCGGAATCGTATTAATCGGGATTCGATTATCCGGGATCGGATTACCAAGAATGGATTAACCGAGATCGAATTAACCGAGATCAGATTAACCGGAGTCGGATTAACCGGTGTCGGATTAACCGGGATCGTATTAACCGAGAACGGATTAACCGGAATCAGATTAACCGAGGTTGGAATAACTGGGGTGCCACAGTTTGTATTTTATTTGCACAGGCCAAAGCAAAATATTTTTATGATGAATTAAAATTGCAGGATGATTTTAACATGTCTTCTGGATAGTTAACATGGTTTAAATAAAGGCCCAGCATCCGACAAATAACCGCTCAAGGTGAAAAACTAAGAAGTGACGATCTAACTGTGCGAGAATTCACCTCTAATCACATTTATAAAAATCAAAGATCCTAGGCCAAAGCAAATTTAAATCAAATTAGATTGTTGGTCTGCTTGACTCTCACGCAGGTCATCAAGACACAATTCATTATTCTATTATAGTGGTAATGTCAGAACTCATGCATTAGCTAACTCCGCAGTCCCCAGATTGGATTCTTTGAGGAATGAATATGTGAAGGTAGTCAACATTTTTGCTGTAAATTTAACTCTTTATAGGACTACATCGTTACAATTTTTTGTGTCTCAACTCAATGGTGACGGATAAATTACTTTACTTCACATTTTATATTAATTTTTAATTGGATGTGGAATAGCTATTTATATAAAAAAGAGTGTCTGTGGGTGTGTTTGTTTTTTAAAACGTTTTAACTGTAAAATAAATTAATTGTGACTAAAAGCTCCTTGCTTGTTTACTCTTTAGAATAGTGTAGAACCTTCCAGAATAATGTTAACGACATAACCAATAACAAAGCAAAACTCAACTCTTCAACAATAAAATATTCGAATACACTTAAATCAGGCGCAGTGCATTTATCTTATTCTTAAGAGGGTGGGATGTTTTTTTTCCCTTAAGAGTCCTAGAGTTCAAATGGAGAAAATGATTTTGAATAGCGTTTCTGTTGAACGGGGAATGGGAGAAGCAGGGGGAGGGGAAGTGAGGGAAGCAGGAGGAGAAAGGGAGAGGAGTGGGAGGCGAGAGGAAATGGAGCGAGAAGGGAGTGGAAGTGGAGCCTAAGGGGTGCGGTAAGGAAGCGGGAGGAGAGAGGGAGGAGAAAGAGAGGGGAGCGGGAGGCGAGAGGGAATGGAGCGGAAAAGGAGTGTGAGGTGAGCGGGTAGGCGGTGGGAGGGGAGCAAAAGGGGAGCAGAAGGGATACGGGAAGTGTGTGGAAGGTGAATTGGAAGCGAGAGGCGAAAGGGAAGAGAATGGAAGGGGAGTGGAAGGGGAGTAGTAGGGGAGTGGTAGGGGAGTGGTAGGGGAGTGGGAGGGGAGTGGGAGGGGAGTGAGAGGGGAGTGAGAGGGGAGTGAGAGGGGAGTAGTAGGGGAGTAGTAGGTTAGTGGGAGGGGAGTGGGAGGGGAGTGGGAGGGGAGTGGGGGGGATCGGGGGGAGCGGGGGGAGTGGGGGGCGGGGAGAGTGGGGGCGGGGGGAGTGGGGGGAGAGGGGAGTGGTAGGGGAGTGGGAGGGGAGTGGGAGGGGAGTGGGAGGGGAGTGGGAGGGGAGTGGGGGGAGTGGGAGGGGAGTGGGAGGGGCATGGAGGTGGGGGTGGGGGGCGTGGGAGGGGAATGGAAGGGATTGCGAGGGGAATAGGGACTAGATGAGTATGTCTTGCGTAATGCCCTAATCTTATAAGTAATTATGAGTCCTAAACTTAAGAGTAAAGAGAAAGATCACTGTCTAAATGAGATTTTGAAAAACCACCCCCATCCCCCTTTCCCATCCCTTAAAGTATAATTTTGGTACTTCTTGATGAAATTCTACACTTAACATTCCAAATAAGAGAAAAATTACTATATACCTGAGATTTCGAAAAAACTACCCCATCCCCCTTCCCCTCCCCTTAAAGTAGAATTTTGCTACAACTTGATGAAGTTTTGCACACTTAACGTTCCAAATAAAATTAAAATTAATGTCTACCTGAGATTTCAAAAAACTACCACCATCCCTCTAATTATAGCCTCTTCACTCTGCGTTAAATCCGGGCAACACTGGCTACTTCAGCTAGTCTATAAATATATACAAAGAAGATTGTCTGTCGGTTTGTTTGTTTTTTATACAAATCTACAGTTTTATTCCGAGCTTGATGAAACTTTGCACACTTAATTTTCAAAACAAGAGGAAGGTCACTGTCTACATGAGATTTCAAAAAACCACCCCCATCCCCCTTTCTCACCCTTTAAAGCAGAATTTTTGGTACTTTTTTATAAAATTTTGTACACTCTAAGTTTTAAACAAGAGAATATTACTGACTATGTTGCACATTCAAAATGTTTACTCTTTAGAACAGTGTAGTACCTTCCAGAACAGTGTTAACGACGTAACCGATAACAAAGCAAAACTTAACTCTTCAAGACAACAAATAATTGATCGATGGATAGATATTAATTCATACCTATCGAAATCCCGCCGAAGAAAAGAACGAGTATTGGTCAAAAGGCTATTTGGGCGTCAGAAATAACTGAACAGGAGATACGTCTACAGTAGGAGAGAATAAGAGCTTCTACATCTAGGGCAAGGGAAACTTCGGGAGAAAGAGTACTGCATATACAACAAGATCGATGTAGAAAAGAATAATTAAGAATTGTGAATCGACATTCAGATCCAAAATTAAGGGGGACAGATGGATGTTGTATGTAAACATTGTCATGCAAAGAAATATAAATGCGAACCAGCGGGAATGTGTTGCTCCAATGGAAAAGTGAAGTTGCTGCCTATCCAGAGCCACCGCTATCTTACAAAAGAAGAGGAAGACTACTGTCTACACCCGATTTCGAAATCTCCATCCCACTAAATGAAGCCTCTTCACTCTGCGTAAAGTTCAGACTACGAATAGTACTTCAGATAGTTTGAAATATAAATTTAAAAAAACATGAAACGAAATTTTCAAATACACTTAAATCAAGTGCAGTGCATTTATATTATTGTTTATTGCTAAAAAGAGGAGGGTGGGATGTTTTTTTTTCTCAAGGTCCTAGAGTTCAACTGGACAAAATGATTTTGAATAGCGTTTCTGTTGAACGGGGAATGGGTGAAGCGAGGGGAGCGGGAGGAGAGCGGGTGGGGGGAGAGGGAGAGGTGCGGTAAGGGAGTGGGAGGAGAGAGGAAAGGGAATGGGAAGCGAGAGGGAATGGAGCAGGAAAGGAGTGGGAGGTGAGTGGGTAGGCGATGGGAAGGGAGTTAGAGGGGTGAGGAAGGGGAGCAGGAGGGATGCGGGAGAGAAGCAGGTGTGTGGGAGGGGTACAGAGGGGAGCAGGAGGTGAATGAAAGGCAAAAGAGTGGAGCGGAAGGCGAAAGGGAAGGAAGCGGGAGGGGAGTGGAAAGCGAGAGGCAAGTGAGTGGAAGGAGAGCAGGAGGGGTGCGGGAAGGGAGCGGAAGAGGAGCGAGAGGATGATGGGAGGGGAATGGGAGGCGATAATGAGGCGAAAGGGAGGAGAGTGGAAGGCGAGAGGGAGGTGAGAGGGTAGAAAGTGCAAGTGGATTTGGAGGGGAGTAGGGATTTGGTGAGTACGTCTGGCGTAGTGTCCTAATCTTAAAGAGTAATTATGAGTCCTAAACTTAAAAGTAATAAGAGGAAGATCACTGCCTACATGAGATTTTGAAAAACCACCCCCATCCCCCTTTCCCACCCTTTAAAGTATAATTTTGGTACTTGTTGAAATTCTGCACACTTGACGTTCCAAATAAGAAGAAAATTACTGTCTACCTAAGTTTTCTAAAAAACTAACCCCATCCTCTTTTCCCACCCCTTAAAAGTGAATATCGCTACAACTTGATAAAATTTTGCACACTAGACTTTCCAAATATAATTAAAATTAATGTCTACCTGAGATTTCGAAAAAAACTACCCGCATTCTTCTAATTGAAGCATCTTCATTCTGCGTTAAGCCCGGACGACGCTGGGTACTTCGGCTAGTAATAAATAAAATCACAAAATTTGCAACGAATTGTCGGGCGCGATTATTGAACGTTAATGAATCTGTATGTGTTATTGTGACTAGAGTGTAGTTGAACATAGACTATTAAAAAACGAAGATATTTTACAATCTGCGATGAACTATACTGTACATAAAACGATAATGAAGATAGAGATAAGTAAATTTCTTCCAAAAAAAAATCAACCACGCTCTCCGCTTTATTTGAACCATGGAATCAAGTCTTGACTACATTGAGCAGCAAGATGACAGCACTTTCACTGAAAAAATGATGTAAAAAACATTTGAAATAGAATTTATCAAAACCCAACAAAGGTCAAAAAATAATCATCTTTACTTTTTTGTTGACTTTTTAAATGAAATATGTATATAATAATTTTGTAAAAAAAATCTATGATGAAAGTAACTTGACAACCTCACAACATCACGGTCAGCATTTATGTCTCCACTAACGCACACGTACGTGATTTTCAGACAGTAGGCGCGCATAGTGCGTGAGTTTTGTAACTTTTGTTTGTTGTAAACATTTTTTCAATGCTTTCGGACTAACTGGGAACAGTATTTTTTTTCACCATCTATCCCGAATAATTGGGAGTTTACTGTATACAATTATTTGAATACATATATTATACTGTTTAATAATAATAATAATAATGGGTAAATTCCAGCGTAATCCAGATTTTTTTTATGAAGATCGATTTGCCATAAAGATAATACATATAATAGAATACATTTAAGTTACAAAATAATATTTATGATATAAAAACAAAGGCAAAAAAATAATAATAAAAAAATTCACACACGTATATACATGTACATATAAACAAAATACAAATATTGCATTTCAGTCATGCCTATTATTGTATCTATAGCTATTCTGTAGTCTGTAATATTCCGTAGTATAATGGTATTAATACTAGATACGGTCCAAGAAATTCACATGTTTTGACAGCTTGTCTCAAATGCAAAGTCAACGATGTTATTTTCATTATATGTTAACCTTTCTCATTGGCAAGAAAATATCTTCTTCCATATTTAAATGATATTGGAAGTAAATTAACTATTTAGTCATGTCTTCAAGGAATATGAAATACACAGAGAAAATATTGAAATTCAAACTGGAAAATGAATCCCCCCATAAAAAAATATTTCCTTACACTTTCCATGGCAGGAACCCATTCACCATGTTGCCTCTGTAGCTGGCGAACTTGTGCCAGATCAGATATAACACGAACAATATCTCCTGTTCTATACCACGTTACAGTCACAAGAGCTGCTGGATGAAATGTCCAACGATTTGGACATCCTAAAAAAATAAGACAATAAAAATGTTAATATATAATTCTAACTCTACTGAATCACATTAACGATACAAAATAATGAATACATAAATGATCTCTTGACACAAAACAGGCAATTAGAAAAAAAAACATATTAAGTAAGCTAATATCTTAATAGAAAAGCATTTGTCTATCACCGAGTGCTTGCTGCTAGGTCCTATGGACAAATATTTGCGTACTGTAATGTAAATGCATTGAGTATATAAAAAATAAAACAACCCCTCCACAGCCCAGCGCCAAATATATCTATCACAATAAGCATTGCACCACAGCCAGTGACGTATTCATGTGTCACAATATAATTTACTTATCTGACAAATGAAAATCAATCCGAAACAGCCGGCCCTAATCTCTACAGGGATTGACCAAACGTATGGGTTTGACCATCTGTATGACTATAAATATATCTTCAAACGGGCGGTGAGCTGCCGGCTAAGATGGAAACCCCACCAAAAGATTTTGTTAAATTTCTATCTTGTGCGCCAGTTTCGAAGTTTTAAGGTTTTACATTTTCAATTTTATATCTGAGCTTGTGTTTTTTTACATTTAAAACAATTCATAATTATTTTTGTGTCAAATAGCGTGAAAATATTACTGTCATCTGACTGACACTAATATTATCAATATTTGATTTTCAAATATTGACTGTTTTGTACTTTTATTTGTGAATTTCGTGAAAACTAACACTCTTTTGAGATTTTAAACTTTTTATTAAGGCGTGCATTCGATAATAAATCAAATTTTCATTTAGATAAAATTCAAAGATTAGACTTTTTAAAATTATTACTTAGATAGGACCTTTACACTCATTTAAAATTAATAAACTGAATGTTATTTGCTATAATAAGACAATACAAGCATTATAAGACCGCAACCATTAGATGCATTTCAATTGCGATGAAATTCTCTTAATATGGAAAATTCTTGCATAAACGAAATATATTTTCCTATAATCTTGAAGCCAAGATTATGGAGACAAATCTGTATTGAACCAAATTAGCAAAATGTTCAATTTGCAGAACATGTGTATGTGATAAGGCAGTTTCCTCATCACAAATAATATTACGAAACAATTAATTTAGTTTAAAAAATCATATTTAAAATTTACCGCACTTCAATTTCAAGGCCATTTCTTTCAATAATGGACCAATGAGAACATGTTCCGAGCTGTGATTGGCTCTCATAGCTCTGTAAACATCGAAATTGCGCCCACGGACATCCTTGCCGACGTTTTTACAATTCCAATTTTTACAACCAGACCGATTTAATGACTGCACCAAATGTTTCTTTAAATCTGAACCAATCAAAAAGCGACACGAGACAATCCCGCCAAATCGCATGAGTCTTCCCACCACCTTGGTTCTTAAAACTCTCATTCACCTCGAACAGACCCTCCCTGTCAGCCCTCCGATTATACCGAGCTTGTCTCGACCAAGAGTCAGGCCTGCGGTATGTAAAATCGTCGCAATAATTATTATTTGGATTTTCATATCAAATATAAACTTTGTTCATTCGGTGGATCTATCCTGATCGTGCACGCGTACCAAATACATGTGAAAAAACTTTCCATGAGACTATATAACCGCTAAAAACACGCACAAGCACCATATTCTACCTACGCGACGTAAAACTCATAAAGTTCCACGAGACGTCACGTTTTGCTCAAAGCTTCAACATCGATACTCGTTGGATATCATCATACGGAACTCTCTTGAAATCCACTTCTCCATCGCCGGACCCTAACATTGAATGTGTGACTCTCTGCTGTCTCCATCCTTGGGCCATTCTGCGTCTCCTCCATACTGTGGCCACCCTATGTCTTCTGCACCCTGCCGACATCTCCACCCGCAGCATCCAGTCCTGTCCCCTGATTCCATCTGGGCCTGTCTCCAGATTGACTTCACAAGTCAGGCCATCACGACTCCAGGCACTATGATTTGTAAAGTCACGGCAAGGTATTCATGTCTACCATCTTTCTGATACATATTAATCACACCTCGTTAGATTCAGTGCTCTCTACCCAAAAGACGCAACATCCTTTTGTCTATACACCCTCTATTCAGCTATTTTAATACGGTAATTTAGTGTTTGTTGCTCGTTTATTGATTGTCCATATCACCTCATCACCTAGCCTAAGACATAACCTAGAATTCTTTATACACTCTCAAATACATATATTTAAAAATGTTTTGAAAAAATATATATTTGAAGTACAAATATAAATGAAAATATGTTGATGTTTTGAAAACTTTCTATGTAATTTTAGTTTCCTAATTCGAAAATATATATATTTTTTTTAATTTTTGTCCCCTCAATTTAGTGTTTTTTTAGAGGTATAGAACTTTAAACTGAAATAAAACATAAAAATCGTGGTAATGGCCATGGTATTAGCTTTATTGGAAAGATCATTTTATACCATTAGTGTTTAAATGATTTCGCGCATATCTGAAAATCCAATTTTTGATCACTTTTAGAAGCAGTTGAGGTCGTATATCAGCAATATCGTAATGAATGTTGGCTTCCAAATCTTCTATCGTCTCTGGATTATCGGCGTAGATTAGCGACTACACATATCTCCACAGAAAATAATCCAAAGGTGTTAAATCACACAATCTTGGAGACCAATTTACAGGTCCATTACGCAAAACTATGCACTCATTGAATGTTTCCTTCAATGAATTGATTGTGGCACACACTGTGTAGCATCTTGTGCCATCTCGTTGAAACCACAGCTTTTCCATCTATAGTGCTCTCCATTGACTGAAACGTTCTGGCCGGCATCATTTTTGAAGAAACAACAGCTTCTTCGCTGCGCAATGTACAACGTCTCATGCATATTATCAATTAGTATGCGTGGTGCGAAAACGATCCATGGTTATTCTATTACTTGCTCGGATGGACGATTATATTGACCGTAAAATGGACGTAGCGCACGGTAAGTTTCGCGAACTGAACCACGAAATATATTTGAACAATTTGCAAGCATTGTTCTGGCGTAAGTCTATTCATGGTGAAATTGCAAACCAAACTGAGCACAAATCAGCTGTCAGCTGTCAAATTGGCTGCCGCTGGAAGAAGTGTTGCCAATTCGAACAACAAACCTCTAAAAAAAACACCTTTATATGAATATATTACCTTCATGCTGAACTCTGATATCTCCTCTTTCCGTAACTCTATGAACAACACCAACTTTTCCAATGTACTGAAAATAAAACAAGTACACTTTTAATAAATAAATAAATAAACATTAAATTTTATTATCAAGTGAAATATTATAACAGAAATAATATAGCTGCGATTCCAATGATCCTTTCAATGTGCTATTGATTTTGAAGATAGCATTACATTAATCAATTAATTTAAAACTTGCGAGAATATTAGCAATACTTTTGAATACCAAAAATAGTATTATAAATTGTTTAAGTTTAGGAAAAATTCATTTGCTATAGCCGGATTACAGTTGAAGCATGATGTTATCCATTTATGGATGTACATTTTCTCAATTTGCACAAGATACACCTCATTTTTCAACAATTTGCAATCATCATTAAACTTTTGTACATGTCGCACATTGTACATTTTGATGTTTTTCAATTTATATCCCGCGTTTCGAGCATGGGATAGAACATTTGGCTGATATTAGTGAGTCACTCGTCTGGTGACTAAGGGGTTCAAGAGTCCACCCAAAAGACCACCAACTTAATACAATCTGTAATAGGATGAACGCTTAGTTAGAAAATAGTAAGAATATGCATATATACATATCTGTTACAGTATTGTCACATAGTTTGACCCGAAGTGACGTGCGTTTTGGTTACCGCCGCGCCACACAGCAACTAAGTTAACACATAATGGACGTGCTAACATTAATCGAAAACGTAAAAAGTGATCTTAAAAATATTACTACGGTAAAGGATTCTAAAGTGAGAAATCAATATATTAGAAGAAACATGGAAAGAGGAGATATGATCTCCAGAAACACATTATTGACCTTCAAAAACAAGTTACTGATAACTTGGAAAAGAAAAATGAATCAAAATCCTACACAATGATTCTAAAAGAGTGGACTGTAGAAATTGAAGAGACTCAATTTGCTGTCACAATAACTTCTGAAAGCAAGGAAACATCAGAAGAAATTAAGAATAATTATAACCTGCTCGAACAAAGATGCCGAAAAATTGAAATCAGAAATAAGTAAAAATACAAGCGGATATCTATTTGCAATATATGTCTGCAATAGCATTAAAAAAGAAAAGACCGTGCTAAAGGTGTAGGCGGAGAGTACAATGAAGATAATTTTCTTAAAAACCTTATTCTGCAAAACAATGCCCCAAACGCATCAATTAAAGTAACAAAATTTCTAAAAAATAAAATAGTGATCAATTGCGAAATATAATAATAGAAACAACAGGCCCAATCCAAAAGATTTTAGTGGATAAACAAAGGGTTAATATAGGTTTTGTCCGTGCGTACATAGAAGATTGCAATCCACCAATGCAGTTCTACCACTGCCTTAGATTCGGCCATACATCCCTAAAATGCCTGAACAAAATGAACAAGCCCATATGCATACACTGTGCAAAAAATCAGCGAATGCGAAAAAAAACAACACAACATTTGGTACCAAAAATAATACAGATCATAGTACTAATAGCGAAAATTCCAATTACCGAAAAAGAATGTCAATCATAGTGCAACAGAGAATCAACTCTGAATAAGTTATGGATGACTTTTTAACCAAGGATATTGACAAAATAATGGATGTTTCACAGTATATCTGCGAAGACTCTAAGCAATATAATGAATTATTAAATAAAGTCCCAAATGCTTTCGTTGTTCTATATCAAAACATTTGTAGATTACAAAAAAAACTTTGATGAATTTGTACTAACATTAAATTTTCTTGAAACAATACCAGACCTCATTGCGTTAACAGAAGCGCACCTGAACATAAACAATGCTGCTGCAATGAGGTTGCACACACAGTAGGCTTAGACGCGCGTTGTATCGGCAGGTATCGCGAAATACATAAAGAACGCTTCATACAGGTGTGCGCAGTCAAAAAACCATGCATATTATTAATTTTTTATAACTTACTCAAAATTTTCGAATTATGTGATGTAAAAATGTATTGATTTACAACGCAAGGGCCTGAAAATTAGTTTGTACTATATGTTAACAGAGTTTTCGTGTTAAAGAGGTTGATTATGTATGAAACTGACAATTTGGGTCTTGGAAGTGTTTAAAAATTTCAAATAAAAGGGGTTTGAATTAACACGGTTCTACTGTATTTAATAATTTAATTCTATAATTTATATCTTTCTTCTATACCCCAAACTTTACATTATTTTTAAATTTAAATACTCCCCAATTCAAACATGAGAATTATGTTATGTATATACAATATATGTATAATAAAATAAGTGTAAAATAAATTTTAAAAATAAAAATAATTAAAAAAAATAATTTTGGATTATGCAAAACTCTGTTAACGCGAAATTTAAAGGAGAAAAAAAGTAAATCGACTTGTTTCCTTATATTTTAAACATTATAAGACAAACTAACAATGACAAAGCTTAAACAACCAATGATTTTATTATTATTTTATATAAAGATATTAGGTTTCATTTTGAAGATTTGGGTTAACATATTGCAACATCTTCAGATCACTTTCCCTGGAATAGTATTTCATATTAAAGGAAGAGATATGTCCTCGATTTCGAGGCTCAATATGATTTACTTGCACTTCTTATTATTTGATTGACATTGTACATACATGTAAACACACATTTTCTGGACAATTAAATCTATGAAATGGAGATGGAGTGAATGTGATTTCTATATTACTCACATCAGCCATACGGGGATTCCATCCCCCGTGTCCCTGCTGTAAATGGCGCAGTGTATCTGCATCCAGAGCCACCTTCACACGATCCCCGGGACATAGGCGGGGTGCCACCTCACTCGGTCCGCTTTCTACAGGAGCTAGGCGGCTAATCAGAGTGTCTGGTATTTTGCCTGCAGATAATAAGGTTGCTTATAGTTCTTTCTGATTTAATTTTACAACTAAATAACTAGTCAATGCCAATTTCACCTAATGAAAAAGAGAGTACAAAAATCTGACAATAAAACTGAAAAGAAAAGAGAGAAATTCACATTCTTTCACATCCACACAATTAACTCCAGAGAAAGAGATGGCACGAGAACTGTCAGAATTTACATTGGTTATCGTGAGTATAGCGGACACCCACGTGACAGTCTGCGGCGTCTATTTCTCAAGGCTAACCATCAAATAACGTATGATATCACCGGCGCCGCGGATAGGGTCTTTAACCAAATTCATCATCGTACGGCGCCCCATAGAAATCTGTTTTAACTCAAGAACATTACAAATTACGTCTGAAACCGAGTGTAAAAAATTGACATTTTTCCTCCATGCAAAATTGACAGTTGGCGCTCACTTTTGCGTTGCCAGATCGCAATTTCATTAAATTTGAAAATTCAATACACATACTCTCATGTCGACGTCAAAGTGCTGATATTTTTAGTTATCGAATTTTCAAAAACTTTTTTGATTTTATTTTTACTTTACAAAATGGCAGAGGGTGACTTATTTCATTAGTGGAGACTGCTGACTTTTTAAACATTCCCAATATGCTCGTTACTACCGCAGAGTCTGATGATGAGAAGGATGCAATAATTTGGAAAGTATCTAGAACATTCCAGTTAGATTTTGATGTACGTTTGCAATATTTCTTGTTTTTGTTGCCAAGTAATTCAAGTGAATAAGATATTATTTTTTAGTTATTAATTAAAATTAATATACAGGCTACTATAAATACAGTGAGTGCACCAGTAGACAGCATTTGCCATTGCCACGGCCGGCGGCATCATTTTATGCATATATAAATGTTATATGTAATGTGTATGTAGTTGTGATGTGAAGTGCTAATAGTTTTTCATTTTAAGCATCACATTAAACACAATAATATTAATAAAAGCTGATGTCGTTCTTCCAAAAAACAATAGAAAATAAATAATAATGTTCTAAGTGTTATGGCCTAACACCATTTTATTTTTCTTTGTTTTCAACATTTTTCATCTCAAAACCATAGGAAATCGTGGTCAATGGACGCTTATGATGAAATAGTACACACTTTTTTTTTAGTTATACCAGCATTTTCATAGTTTTTCCGTAAAAATAAAATTCGAAAAAACTGGCCTGTGAATTTTAAATTATAAGAATTTTGGCGCCAATATGTATGATGCTGTTTCACCTACGATTTTTCTAGGCAGCCAACAGATTAATAAAAGTCAATTTTGCCTGCCAATGATACATCATTGACAGACAAAACTGACAATGACTTAATGTGATCCTCCTATGCAACACAATCATACAATACTCAACTTAATCTAGAATGTAATATACATATGTACATCAATGATTGAACTGAAACACTAGTGAACCAAAAACCAAACTAGAAATGACATAATATTTTTAGGACAAATTAAAGATATCTCATAGAAACGAAACTATTATATTGTATGGGAAGTATGGAAGTATGGGTATTACAGGGCTTACAACCTATCTTCGGCTGTCTTAAGTGATCACTTTACACAATGTAACGTTCACCATTCCACCCAATCAATTTTTGGAAGTGGATATATACAGTACCATGTAGAAACACTTTGAGTATTAACTACAACTTCGCTGTCGCCATCTATGGACTGAAATTTGATATTCATTTTAGATGTCACTAATGAGAATCTTATTTTTATTATAAATAATGGAAGCTATATTCTTTATCTGTATATATGACAAATGATTAATACATTATACTAGAATACACCTGAAAAGTCAATTTACAATTTTATATACACCTACTCTTTTTTCGCACGGTGGAGACGTTCCACAAAAAACCATGTAAAAAAAGTGATAGAATACATAAAAAAATCAAAGATTGGTTCCCTAAATTTAAAAAACCGTGTTATTTGAAAAAATAATAACATTATAGTATAGAAAATTGCGTACAAAAAGGTAATAAAAACCAAATAAATAAATCCTAAAAATATATTTATTAAAATATTATACATATGTATGCATTTTAATTAAGGAAAAATAATACAATATATCGTCGGTGATATTGCATAACCGCTGATCTACTACTTGAAATTCTGCGTAACTGCAAAAGTAGCAAATTTGAGATTTCACGCCATTGCGCTCTGTGGGATAATTGGCGCGTTTTCGCAAAGATTTATTTATAATTGACCAATAGGAAGGCTGTATTTGCATCGTGGCAACAAGAGTGCGGTGCAGGTGATGACTTGTTGTTTGCTGGCAATACCGCGAAACTGTTTTAAAACATAAACAAATTGGACGGTGGTCAGTTGCGTTCGTAGAAATTTTGTTTTTTTTTTTGGTAAAACCTACTTTTTTTCACAGGTAAGTGTTAAAACATGATTTTTCATGTATATATTATTGTATGAATATTGTCACATTTAAACAGAATTATGTTTAATCGAGGAATATCTGGTTTGAAGGCAAAGCAGTAATTTCGCAGTTTTGAGTTGCAAATAAATTATTGTCACCATTGTTATTTAAGCGATTTTGTAGATTTTCGTAATATAAAATATTTAAATGGTTTTACTTTCACTTTTTTAAGAAAAAAGAACGTTGGCATCATGTCGAGGACTTCTAAATCGATACAGGATTTGATCAAACGGAGAGAGGATTTGCTGAAGAAAAAAGAAAAATAATTGGCGATAAAAAATGATAGCAATTCGCAAGGCCTGGCACTGAATTCTCTAGATGTAGCAGATGCTTTACCAGGGCCTTCATCAGCTTACTATCAACATTCTGGTCTAGCTGAATTTTTTAATAATCCTGAAAAATTACCGCTACCTCCTTTGAGCCCTTTCGGGGGTGATCTATTAGATTTCTCTTCAGACGATTCAGTGGCAGACCTCAATTTTGTGCTACCCAACGATGAACCTTTTGGAAATCCATCATGTAACGTCGTTAACCAGACTCTTCATCCTCCATTCTGTTGGAGGACATTTACTGTTTCCCGGAAAGAATAATGGATCAAAAGGGGATTTCACAGAGGAAAAGAAAACGGAGGGCAGAAGCGGACACGTGGAAAAGGCAAAGTAATAAAAAAAGAGAATGATGGGAAAAGAGTACTTAGGTTTCAGGAAGGTCGGTGACAAATATGTACAAGATATTTCAAAACCTTCAAGAAAAATGAAATTAATATGTTTGTCTCGGCGTTGTATCGTTAGCAAAGTATTTGCTTGTGATAATATTATGTTCACAGAAGACAATCGAAAAAATATATTTGATGATTTTTGGGCAATGTCTTGGGCTGAGAAAAAAGTTTATGTACTGACTCTAATTGACGTGCAAAAAACGCAATGAAAAACTAAAGGATTGGAGAGTAGACACAATGAAAGCAAAGTCTATTATCTGAAAATTTATGATAAGAAAGTGAGAGTATGCCAAAATATGTTTTTGGGAACTCTCGGTATTAAGGAATGGACAGTCAAGTATTGGGAACCCATGAACGTTCTATAAAATCAACAATAAATAATAGCTCTGAACAAATTACGAAAAGAAGCTCGGTATTCAATTTTCTCCATGCATTGCCAAAACTACCTTCACACTATTATAGAAAATTTTATCAAAAACTGTACTTGGAACCTGTTATTCAATCTAAAGCTCAGTTATACTGATTGTATATAGAGCATGCGAATTCTGTCTCTGCTCCTGTTACTTGTAGAAAACTTTTTGAAGATTTACTTTTACAAGAAAACATTGCACTTTTCCAGCCAAAAAAAGATGAATGTGATACCTGCTGTGCCTATAAAGTTGGTAATATATCAGAGGTTATTTATCAAAGACACGTTGCTCTAAAAGAAGCTGCTCGACTGGAAAAGAAAAAAGATAAAGAGGCAGCCATCAAATGTAAAATACATGCTTTAGCAGCTGACTTGCAAGCTGTAATGCTATGTCCTTATGTCAATGCCAGTGCACTATATTTTAAAACAAAGCTTTGTATTCATAATTTTACAATTTATAATTTAAGCAACCACCAAGTAACGTGTTACTGGTTTGACAAAACTATTACCGACTTGAAAGCCACAACTTACGCTACATTTTTCATAGATTATTTGACGAAACATGTTTACAAAGACCATAAAGACATTATTATATATACGGTTGGATGCATGGCTCAAAATAGAAACAATATAGTTTTGAACGGGCTTTTACGTCTAGCTGTACAGAAAAAAGTAACAATTACGCAAAAATTTCTAGAAAAGGGCCACACCCAAATGGAAGCCGACTCAGTTCATTCGATTGTGGAAAGGAAACTTAAAAATCGGGAAATACTTCTTCCCAGCCAATACGCGACTGTTGCAAAGGAAGCTAGATCTAGACCCTTTCCTTACAATATAATTTTACCAAATTTTAGCTTTTTCAAAGGTTACAGCAATAAAGATTACCACGTTTACGACTCTATACGTCCTGGAAGACTTGCTGGTGACAAATGTGTTACTGATATAAGAGTTCTTAGATATAACATCGATAGCACTATTGATTACAAACTTATGTTTTCTGATGAGTTTTCCCTATTATCCAGGCGCCCCAAACAAATCAAATCTCTTTTGTCAAATGTTCCTCAGCTTCATCAAGCCCCACAAAAAATATCTAAGATGAAATACAATCATTTTATACCGAAAGATTGTCATGATTTTTATGATAAGCTGAATTACCACAAATGATCTCTCATCAGTCATTATTTCTTGGTGCCATAATTAATATAGAGTTAGGTCTACGGCTATGTTTATTTAAAATTATTCCTTATAAAACGGATGTTAATTGACAATTAATATTGTCAAGACTGATTTTTTAAAACAAAATTGAGACTGTCGCTTAAACTTAACAGAGTAATGTTCTTGTTTGTTAACAATTATTGTTTTTTCTATGATTCTATTGTGCCAATGTATTGGCTTCGTTAATATGATACTCTTGTAGTTGGACGAAGTTATAATGATGTGGTTATTAAAATTTGTTTTTGATTAATAAAATGTTTGAAAATAAATAAAAGTTTTAATTCCGCGTATCTACGTTAAATACGTGGCAGATTTTACTAATTCGATACAACAAAACCGCGTAAGTGATGTAACACTCTTAGATTACTGAAAATGTATAATTTTACCATTGGGTAATAACTTGATCCTTAAGCTTATGTTTTTTACTAGACATATAATACAGTTTTTAAAATGTAATACTTATGAAGTTTTTTTTACCTCCTGTAAAATTCAGTCATTTGTAGTTTTGCGGTATTGCAAACAGTAGTTCAGCAGTTATGCAGTATCACTGACGATATGTAATATAGTATAATACAATATATGTATGTATGTACTAGTCATCGCTACTTGATAATTTACACGCACATTTATAAGGGACTGGACAAAATTCTCTTTCATCGCTGGAAATTTCTGACACATCTAATGTGTTAGAAACTAATGATGCCTTTTGTTTGTTATTATCAACAACAGTTGAATTTCTAGTTACTAGGAAATCTGTTATCCACTTCTGAGTTTTTTGCTTCACAAATTGTTTATAGATCTCTTGATACCCAGCTGTACACATCTGCAGGTCCCGTTGGAATTTCAAAGCTCGTTCTAGGTCAGGATCACAAGTGAGTTAGTCAGGATCAATGATCATGAATGAGTCAGGATCATGAAAATCGGAGTCAGAATGAGAGATCAGGTCAGAATCATGAGTGAGTCAGGATCATGAGAAAATGTTGTTCCATATTAGTAGCAAATTGCAAGTCCTCGTGAATCAAAGCAGCTGTAAGTTGATTAATTTTGCCTGTATCTTCATCTTTGGTATTAGAATCTTTACTACCACCGCAATCTGTCATTACTTCAATTAGTTCCTCATCATCTAAAGATTTTTCAACCATTAATTCATCGATATCCGCACTTTGCATGTTGTCAAAGCCTTCTTTCCCAATAGCATGTGATAAAGTTATAATTTCATAAACTTCTACTGATTGCTGTGGTATAGAACTTTCACTTTTAATGCATTCTGGCCAAATTGCTTTCCAACAAGCTTTTAAGATAGAAGCCTGCACTTGCTTTATGGCAGAAGAAGCATTTGTAATACAATTTAATAATTAATAATCGTCAAGTTTCTTTCTTCGATTGAATCCAAAATATAACAGAATGCTTGTTTTAAGTAATACATTTTAAATGTTGCTATTATACCCTGATGAAGTTGTATTTGGTGGCAAAAATAGCAATTGAATATTTGGGTGATGTATTACAGGATGGCTGGGCGCATTATCAACAAGTAAAAGTACTTTGAATTCAAGACCTTTTTGTTCCATATATTTCTGGACTTCAGGAACAAAACACTTGTGAAACCATTTTTTAAATAAATCTGCTGTCATCCATGCCATCTTGTTTGCCATCCAATGAACTGGAAGCTGTTTAATGTTTTCAAAGCTTTCAAAGCTCGTGGAAGTTTCAAAATATTATCACCGGAAGCGTTACTACACAATAAGAATGTCACCCGATCTTTAGCTGCCTAGAAACCGCCAGCAGTTTTTTCTGATTTCGCTTTTTTCCAGAATAAACCAGATTCATCGGCATTAAATATTTGATCTGGCGTATAACCGTTGAGTTTAATTATTTCTGATAGTTGATCAGGAAAGCTCTTGGCAGCATTTTTGTCTGCTGACACTATCTCTTCTTTTATTTTTACATTGCGCAATGCATGTCTTTTCAAAAATCCCGTTAGCCACTTGCATGAAATGTCACTTTCTCTGGCTGCTCCTGAACTAGTTCATATATTCTAAGCGCCTGCTCTTTTATAATTTTTCCATTTACAGGTATTTTTTTCTGCACTAAATCCTCGATCCAAACCAGTAAAAGTTTTTCCATCTTCAGATAACATTTCGACTATACAATGACTTTTTGGAACTAATTTTTGATCCAGAAATTACTGATTTTCAGATGGAATCTTCATTCTTTTCAATTGATCTAATAGTTGCGTCGTTCAGACCAAAACCTTTACCCGCAGATGTGGAACCTTCGCCTCTCCCAAGATGGTCCAAAATTTTCAACTTATCATCCAAAGAAATAGCTTGTCTCTTTCGAATTGGTTTCGTCGACTTAAACATTTTATTAGCCCACTAAATTATTTGATTCACTGCACAAAAAACACAAACACAACACGCACGTGTTTGATCTTGCCGTTGACTACGCAAGTGTTCTAAAAATAGATGGGACACATGTTCGTCCATTGGCTATTGTTTACTTTTTGTACCACTCAAGTTGACGTTGGTAGAATTGTTAAGCCCCCACTGTATGCAATGTGATGCCGTTTATTCAAACATCGGGACGCAATAACGTGCGAAATTGAAAATATAAAATATAATTGTTTCTGAGAATCGTATTAGAACAAATAATTTGTATAAAAATATGTATTCATTATTTTTTTGGACCATGTTATTTCAAAATCGTGTAAAAAAAATCCGTGTAAAAATAGTTGGAGTTGGTGTGTTTTTGGACATACTCAAAATATATATAAATATTGTTAATTTTTTTTTCCAACAAATGGCATTTCACATAGAGAAAATCATCAAATTCACCTAAGATTGGGAGGTGATTCACATAGTAGCTTCCCGCTGGAGCCGGGGTGAGGTATTTCAGATCCATTATTCCTTTATGTCCAACTCTGTAAATTAGTTAAATATAAAATATTAATATATATTGGCAATTAGCAAAAGTACTTTTTTAAATTGGTAAGAAAGAAAATTAATATTAAAAGTGATAAAGGCAAAGACTTTTTCAGTTTAGGCAAGAAAATAAATTAATATATTAAATAAATCATTTCAATGTTTAGCTGTGTAGTGAAAAAGAATAGCAAATATTTTAAAAACAACTTGTCAACAATAAGGTCAGCGTACGGTGAAAGATGCACATGCATAAAATCTCACTAATTTGGCGTAATTTGAAATTATTCTAATATTTCTCAATCAAAATTATTAATTTCATATTATAAAATCAGTTGTTAATTTATATGACCAATGATGAAAAAATGTAATTCTAATTAATGTATTGTATTTTACAAAATCATATTAAGCTTTAAGTACTTATTCTATATTAATATCACCAAAAAAAAATGGCCACTCAAAGTTTGATGATCTTTTATTTTTTTAATACATAATTCAGGATCAATAAAATATTTTAATTAATTAATAAATCGAAATTGGGAATCACAAAATGACATTTTAAAAATGCGTATATATCTGACATGGTTGAGATTAGCCACATGCAGCTTGAACATTTTCAATAGCTTATTTCAAAGTAGTGACTCCATGCCGCTGGTATCTATCTAACCTTAAAATATTGTGCACCAGGCGTGTTATATATATATATAAATCTCAACATTAAAATATTATAAATAAATCAGTTACACCACTTACAAATTACTAATTGCATTTATAGTACATTTTCAATTGTTTTTTTTTTGTTTTTTATGTGCTTTGAATATTTCAAAATCTTTTATACATATATGTATTACACACATTGAAAAAATTGAAACAATGTTATGAACAAATTAGTATGAAAATTTAAAATTTTGATCCATCATTAAAAAGTATTGAATGCTGATGTTGTTACAGAAATTTTAATTGTTTTATTATACATAGCCATTTCAGATAATCTAGTTTGGTTTCGGCATTGCCAATACAAAATTACGAATTGAATATAGAATGCAAAGAAAACAATGCAGAAAAACTTTTTTATACACTGGTCAGTTTAAAACAATAATTTATACAAATAGGTATACTGTGTTGTTTTAACTTCGTAAATCAACAATTATTAATTGCTGAAAAACAACAATAATTTACACAAATATACATATTAAACTTTGTAAATCAACATACATTTGTACATAAATGCATTTATAAGAAAAAACTGGGCAATATTTACCGATAATCATTTTTGGTGCTATCTCTCCATTTCACACAGGCTACTGACCGGCTGGATTCATTCCCCCAACAACAAATATCTGTCACAACACCCATTGAACCTGCATACATAATTATATAAGAATATTTTATATTATGGACTGACAAATATAATATTAGCAGAATAGTCAGTCAAGTGAGTAAAATACACATAACGCTGATAATGCGGTACTATGGCACCAGTCACAGAAATAACAATCCTAATAATGAGAATATTCTCCCGCTCACCTTCTCCACCGTCCTGGTTTGCCCATTTCCAATCGTGGCCCCGTTGGACGGATGCTCCGACAAATATTCCTCTCACAGGAATCTTACCTTCATTTATTCTAGCTGTCAATTTTACCCTGAGAAGAAATAATCATTGTTTTATTTTTAAAAATAAAATAAAAAATAGTATCTCATTTAACGCGGAGAGCTAAGATGTTTATGAAGAACAAATGAGTGTAAATAAATAAAATATTTTCAGTATGGGATGTTTGGAACTTGAGGAACAATATAGAAGGCAACCAATTATATACGCAGCAGATTAGCTCAGAAAACTGTACATGTACTTTCATTTATGTTAATTTATACATTGATGCAAGAAGAGTATTAACGGAATCTGTGGAGAAAATAATAATGATTGCAATGCTCATTGAGTGAATGCAGGAGATTCAAGATGAATGAATTAGGAGGATAGCAAGGTAGGTAAGAAAGTATTTTTTCACAATGAAAAACATAAGTCATATTGCTCCTAAAAAAAGCTTTCTTTAGCTTCCTTCCTAAGACAAAAAGCTGTTTCAGATTTTATTCAGTAACATTGTTAAATAAAGATAAAACACATCACATCAAAAATAATATACAACGCAGCTGAAATAGCTATATATATATATATAAAAGGTGTCTCAGAATATTTTTCGTTTTTGGTTTGACCATTACACGCCAAACACAGATAGCAGGTGGAGGGGAGTGGTCTCAAATGTTTGGCAGGCTTGTTTAGTTTAGTAGCGATGGATCGTTTCACGGGATTGCAGCGCGCATTTTGCGTGCGAGCGTTTTATAAAAACAACGATTCGTACACTATTGTTCGACGTCTCTACAGGACACACTTTAATTTAACGACTATGAGAAATGTGCCAAGTGCGAATTTAATCAAGCATTGGGTGTGCAAGTTTGAAGAGACTGGGAACACAATGCCGGATAAACCAACTGGGCGCTAAAGGACATCAAGAACGAGCATAAATGTCGATCGCGTTCGCCAGTCTGTTATGGACGATCCACGACAGTCACTACGATTGCTCACAGCTTCTCTAAATTTGAACAAATCCACGGTTCATCGCATTATTCGCAAAGATTTACATTTTCACCCAAATAAAATTGTAATTGTTCAAGAGATAAAGCCCAATGATCCTGCTAAACGAGTCGAATTCTGCAGGACAATGAAAAATCATTTTAGGAGTTTTAATAACATCTGGTTCTCTGATGAATCGAATTTTCACATCAACGGCTATGTGAATAAACAAAATTGCAGATACTGGGCTTCCGGTAATCCGCTAGAACTGCATCAGAAACCATTACACTCGCCAAAAGTTGTCATTTGGGTTGCCATATCAAGTCAGGGAATTATCGGCCCTTAATTTTTTTGAGGATGGCCGTGTTCGCTCTCAGACCATTAATTTCGGTCGATATTGCCATATGATCTGGACTTTTCTGGCTACAGAAATGCAAAACCAGATTGGCTACAACCGCAACACATTTTTCCAGCAAGATTGAACCACGCCCCATGTTACAAATGACTCGTTAACTGCTCTTCACGATTTATTCCCTGAAAGAGTAATAAGTCACCGAGAAGACATCAACTGGCCACCGAGGAGCCCAGATTTAACGCCTGCTGATTTTTTTCTATGAGGCTACTTAAAAAGTAAAGTCTACAACTCATTGCCACCCAACCTAAATGTTTTAAAGCAAAGAATCACAGGCAAAATCAACGTTATTCCAAGAGCAATGCTCCAGCGAGTGATTGAAAATTTCAGATCCAGGCTAAATGAGTGTGAAGAGTGGATGGTGTGCATTTACAAATGGTTGTTATTCATAAATAAAATTCAAAAACTGCTCTTTAATTTAACAGTAAATAAAACGAGTTCTGATATTTTTTTAAAATATCAAAAACGAAAAATAATCTGAGACACCTTTATATATATATATATACATGACACTCATGAACATGCCTTAGTGCTAGTCAAGTGGTGATATCTACGAATATAAAAAACATGTATTTGTTTTTTTTTTAAACAAATAATAATAAAACAACTTAAAAAATAGAATTAAATTTTAACAATTGATTTAAATATCGAGATGTCTGCAATAATTCTACAATTTATCAGTATTAAGAATAAAGTAAGTGATGCAAGTCATGGATGATTTTAAGGAATTCTAGTTAAATTTGAGAAGGATGCACATGCGGAAGGTGAAAATCTTATAAATATACTTGAATGTTGAACTTTTCTTCATAATCTCCGCTAGTCAGAATTTATATCAGAACACAGATTTTATAAAGATGAAAAAAAAATACAACTGTATGCGTCATATTAATATTGAAAAACTTTATTTAAACAGATGCATTATTACTTCATGCTTCCTAATAAATCATTTTATGATCAATTTATAATTGAAAATATGATTAAAATATTAAAGTTTTCAACGGCAATATAACTGAGGATGTAATAACATGAATAATTGTGACTTATCTAAATACCTAATAAAACACTATTTGAGAATCAGTTACGTTGCCCCGTTATAATACGATAGTTGGGGTTCAAAAAATGTTATTGTGAAAAAAGCGGGGTCACACATAATCAGGATTCAAAAATAAAAGTGTTCACCTTGGATTTTTGTTGAACCCTATTTGACACACTTTTGCATGTTTACCTTGCGGACAAGGTAAATGTCTTTTGATTTAAAGAATTCAGCAAGTAAATTGTTGCCGTTACAGTAGAAATTAAAATGATTTTATATAAACAAAATAATTTTTTAAAATAGGGGTCAATGCCTCATTGTGTTATATCTGAATTCACAAAACTGAGGCTCCACTGTATTTTATCTATAATATAAATTCATAAGGGATTCACTTTATGTTAGAGAGAGTCCATGTCACCCATGTGGAAGGCGGGTGTGAGAGGGGTGGAGGGAGGATGTTGAAAAGAAATTGTTAATCTGGGCCTTTTTACAACTCCACTCAAGTTGCAAGAAAGTGGGAACACAAATGTTGCCAATTAATTCTCCAAGCAGTCGCACACTGACTGGGGGTAAGAAACTACTGCACTGATAAAAATGTAAATCTTAAGGATTTAAGTTAGAAAGTGACCAATAGTAAATAAATAATATTATATAATTAATTATATAATATTATATAATATTATATATTATTATATTATATTATATATTATTATATATATTAATTATATAATATTATATATACAAGGGTCATTCAGAAAATAAGGTAACAATTTTTTTTTTTAAATCGAAAAGTGCATATATTTTCATGAAATTTACAGAGATTGTAACACAGGTATATACTTTGTTATGTAATGCGCTGGCACCGGTGATTTGAACGCCAGCACATCACGCCACCGGCTAAACTCAGATTGTGGGCAATGTGTGTGTGGTGTCGGTATGCCTGACTCGGATGGATGGGAATGGTCTCAAACAATAACCTTGATTTACACATTAATTACACTTTAATAACATTAAACATAACAATCCCGACATTGTAAGCATGATAATTGTCTTTAACATCTTCTTTCTTCAAGTTAAACTCTCCTAGCAAAGACACATAATGTTACTAATTTAGCACACATCGATTTATATCCAATTTGCCACGAGGTGAAGTTGCAACAAATCCCAAGCTGCCGTGAGGTGATGTCGCAGCCTCGGTCCAGGCGCCACGCCCGTGTACCAGAAGTGATCTCTTCCACCAGAAGGTTAACCCTGTTGCCATCTTGTGACTGTGGAGTCCGTCGAGCCCATCCGTCTGCCTTCGCTCGCATGCAGCCTCTCCACAGGTTGCAGCGGAGTCTCGTCAAACCCCGCAGATGGATTAAGCCCATTTTAAATCTCTGAATCCACCACAAGAGAAAACCTTTGTTTGCTATCTAAGTCATCGCCATTTTCCCATTCTCTGCGGCGGATCGCCGTCTCCCGTTCGCAAGTCCCCCCTTCTTCTCCAGCCTTCTCTCTCCCGACCGCATCTACTCGGACCGGTAAACAGCGCTGTGTCCCTGCGCATTTTTTTAAAATGTCCCATGTTATTTTCTACATAATCGCAGTGTCGAAGAACTCACGCTCCACCTCCTTTAACCACTTTTCAACTATCTTTTACCTCTTCATCGTCAAAAAAATGTTTTCCAGCTAAAAACTCCTTAAACTTAGTGAAAAGATAATAATCGCTGGGAGCAAGATCCGAACTGTAGGGGCGGTGGAGGACGGTATCCCATCAAAAGAAGGTGAGAAGGTAAGGCGCGCGGTGAGACCTGGTGTTGTCGTGAAGGAAGCAAACACTATGGGGTCAGCATTCCCCTACGGCGATTTTTTATATTTTTCTGCAGTTTCTTGAGGGTTTCACAGTACGCGTACCAATTGATTGTTTCACCTCAAGGCATGAATTTCACCAACAGGACACCCTTCCAGTCCAAAAAGGCAGTGGCCATGATCTTTCAAATTGAAGGAGTGGTTTGGCCGATGGTGAGGTTGTGTGTCACCATTGTAACAACTGTCTTTTGGACTCAGGGATGTAATGACATACCCAAATTTCAATAATAACAAATCAAACAAGATACTGAATGTATATCTAAAACGGAAATTCTTCCACCCGGGACAATGGAATGAGTTGATAATAGCCTGCGCAGTCCAAACTCGCTGTCAAATTTGTAATACAATAAAAAATGTAGGAATTATTCAGTCTAGTTTCGTAGAAATTCAATTATTAGATATTGGTATGGGGAAATTTGTATAAATTCAAATATTCTAGATTGGTATGGGGAAATTCATACAAATTTTAATATTATAGATTGGTAAAGGGAAAAGATAATACTCCCAAACAAAAATAAACAGATGAACTGAAAGATGTCCCGCAACTACCAACATTATTAACATAAATTTATAAAACTTATAAATATTTTAAAAGGAATATTATTTTTAGAAAATACCACATATAATCGACACTAGTAAATTTTAATATGCAACATAAGCATATTAATAATAATAAGCATAAACATAAGCACCATTATGCAAGCGTGTACTGATATTTGTTGCATGCCACTTTTGTAACAACTTAATTATAAAATAAACCAGAATATTATAAGGATTGAAAGTTGATAAATGCATACAGATTGTCGGTAAATACTGAATTCCTGCCCATGTTCCGAAAATAAGTGCTTTTTAACTAAATATAAAGTGTACGATGTGTGGCATTTATTAAAATATTTCCATTTAAAAATAAAAAGTAATTTATGAAAACTCACCCAGAGGAAATGGGACTATCGTATCTTAGAAAGGGGTGCTCAAGATTATGTTTCTCAGCATGATAGCACGGAGTACAGAGATCATAGTCATAACAAATAGTACATTTGTAACGCATGCCCACAATGCCATTCTGCTTGCAAGAGTCGCATTCGATATTGGGGTGTCGAACACCTGATGAAAATATAATTTATAAATTTAAGGAGTCGTGGCCATACTTTAATATTAAACTATAGAATTTATACTGTTACTCACATTTTTATCTATGTTATTTGTAGGTATTTTTAACTTACATATGTGACGTCAAGTATCAAAGTGTGACATCTCCATTTTCAAAGTTTTGAGATAATCGTTAAAAACACTTGCAAATATGTTACGTTTTGATAATATATATGTTTTTACAATTCAAAATGCTTTAAATTCATAAGGATATATAATGTTATGATTTCATAGGCTTATCATAAGTTTTATATTCTACAAAACTACATTCATAACTCATTTTATCTAAAAATGGAGATGTCACACTTTGATACTTAACGTCACATATATAAGTTTATGAATTTACTCACACATTTTAATTATATTTTCATATAATATTAAATACTATATTTTAACTTTATGTTGTATCTTGTTAGTCGCAGTATTTTTTTCATAAAAAAAGGTGCTGGTACAGAAATACCCCAAGTATAGAAGTTAGTGCTGCCATGACAAATACCGAAATAAACGAAATCACAATACTTTTGTTATCTATTTCCTAGGTGTAATACTAGTTGTTTGATATCTTATATCATATTGTTCACTGTAGCATAAATAAAAATTTTGTCAGCGTAATGTAGGTGGTGAGAAAATAGTTCAAAAACTATAATTATTACCGTGACAATCGATTTTCGGTATCAAATAATTAATCGCAAAAACTCTGAAACTGCAATAATTGAGGTATTTCTGTCCTCTTCTATAAATCAAATTTGCAAAACTTCTGACTAAATTCTTTATACCAATTTATATTAAATTTATGAACTACAAAAATATTTAAACATTGCAGAAGTAAAAAGTGAATTATTCAATTTGCTCGGTAGTTCGTGCAGAAATAATTCAAGATCAACATCAAGACGGAAACACAATTCTATTAAAATTAATGTAGAAAAGTTTTCCTTTTTTATTATAAATAGTAAATTAAATGACATTGTGATGTGCAAACAAAACTCAATATGACATTTATAACTGCAGAACCTTTATGCTACATGTTTAGTTGATTATCTCCCTCACCATTAAATCCAACCAAATTTGAAACAAAGCAATATTGTAATGCTAACATTTTGCATGTTTTGTTGTGGATCATAAATGGCATGATCAAATTATTTTACAGATTATTGATCTTGAAATTCTGTAATTAAGACCCAACAATATATACAACAACAACATAAAAGAAATTGTACATAATCTATGAATAGGTAATGGAAACAAACCACATTGCGCATTGTCTATTACAGTGAGATCAAACTGTCCCTGGTAACCGGTGCGGTAGTTGGAGCGAAGACCACAGTCCCAGCACACCACAACTGTTTTATCGGGAGAGCGCTTGCTACCCGGCTGCCCCAATTCACACACAGTCCCAGAGGAGCCCAACCCACCATCTGGAGGAAATGTTTATCATAAAGAACGAACAAATATAATTGAAACACAATTATTAACATATATTTACATATCTTCATGTAAGATGACACGTATATTATCAGCTGAAAGGTAGCATTAGTTCCTAGTTTAGGCTGAGAATCACATTATATTATTCATATAAAATGATTTTTCCAAACTTCTTATTGCCACAGAATTCAAACTATGAAAATGATGCTGACGCTTTGATTTGCTAACAGAATAGTCCACACAGTCCTTCACACACAATATCTATCATTAATTAATATATTCATATTAATTTGTAACTAGCAGAAACCAATCGACTTCGTCGATGGCCAGTGTTTCCGAGCTAATTGCATTTGTTTGATAACAGCCGCTTCACAGCCAATGTTGGATACTGTGTCGCCACAGCTGGTGTTTCCATAAAACCTAATTTTTAACGCTATAAATTTAATTTAATATTATTTTTAAAAAGTGATTTACTACAGTGCAACCTAAATTAAACAATTAACACAAATAAATACCCAATCCAACATATTTTACTTTCTATCTTATATCTGATTCTATCTTTTAAAAAAACTTATAATATTACATAACAGTATCTTTATGTAGAAATGTAAATATGGATATAAGTAATGTGATTTGTTGAGTTCTGAAGCTGATGCCTTAAAACAGTAGTTCTTTAAGTGGTGGTCCGTGGACCGCCGGTGGTCTGCGAGAATATTTTGCTGGTCCGCAGAGAAATGTGGACTTTATTTGCATTTTTTGATCCACAGCAAACCAACCCGGAAAAATAAGTGACAAGATGCATGAAATCATCTCAATCTCATAAGATGTGTAGCTAACTGCATTGTACATGTTTCGTCTTACTCTCGCCTCGTTTCGCACTCTTGTAATGTTTCACAGTGCAACCCTGCTGTCTTTTTTAAATATAAGTAATATCATTCTCTGTCCACGCCACCCCGCATGCAGATGCAGTTCTAAAACATATTGTTGACTCCCTTCATTGTGCAAAAATCTGAATATATTCATCTTTTTTTCTACGCTCTTCATTCTCCTGTTTGTGCCTGTCGCATATATCAGTTGGTACGATAAAGGTGCAGCTTACAAACGTATTGAGTTCACTATAAAATATATTCAATATATTAATTGGGTTATAACGAAGGTTTTTTTTTAATATTGGTGTTTTAAGACAGGTATGATCTTTAATCATAACCATGTATTTTCTTTTGTTTGATATTTATTGAGATAAAATGAGTTTGACTTTTCTAAATTTTTTCTCTTTTTTTGTTTTAGATTCAAACAAATTAAACCCATAATGAATGAAAAAAAGCAAAAGAATATTTTGTATTTCTTTAGTAATACAAAAGATAATGAGAACGAAAATAGTAACAATAATAATACTTCACCTAACCGTGAACTGATCAATAAATCAGACCTTCCAGTCTTTATCAGGTAGCATTAGGAAAAACGTTGGAACAGGAAACGGAGAGAAGAAAAACCACAAAGTATCAAGAAAATATGATTCCAACTACTTAAAATTTGGATTCATTGAAGAACTGGCAGTGAACTAGATCTACGGCTTCTCTGTGTTGTATGTTCTGAAAGCTTAGCTAACGATGCATTGAAACCTTCAAAACTTGAAAGACACTTGTATTCAAAACACCCAGATTTACCGAAAAAACCGCTAAAATATTTCAAAGAATGCATGAAAATATGCAAAAACAAGTTATTGCTTTAAGAAAAATTACCACGGAAGATAAATCATTGCTTCTCTTGCAAAGGTTTCTCTATCTGATAGCAAAATGCAAAAAGCCATATACGATTGGAGAAGAATTAATTAAGCCTTGCATGTTACAAGCCAGTAAACAGATTTTGGGAAAGCAGGCTGTCCAGAAATTGAAAGTAATTCCTATGTCTGATAACACTATCAAGCGCAGAATCGAAGATATGACCAAGGATATTGAAAATGAAAATAATGAAAAATTAAACTTTTTTTTTCATTCAAAAATTCATCATTTTCAGCGATAATACAAAACCTGTCTATATTATCGTTAAATTATAACTCTGCCATTAGTTTTGATAGAAATGCTACTTTCCTATTTTTCTCATTGGCAATAGATTGTACAATATGATAGGTTCTTTCATTTGTAACATATTTAAGTACATGTACAAATAAGGGCTATCAGCCATATTACGAATTAATACCCTTTTTTTTAAATATTACATTAAAACCTATATGTTAAAGTAACTAGCAACTATCAAAATCGGTTACTCACAGTATAGGTAATGATATAATTTGTATCTCTTCTAATATATTGTCCTTACAAATCTCAATAAAAGGTGTCGATGTTAGAGTATGACCAGTCTAAGTTAGCGCTTTAAAAAATCTGCGCAGAAACACATTTGGGGAAGGGGTGTAGCCTAATCCAGTGTTATCACCAATCAGCTCTCATTTTAATTAGTCATCGCTTGTTCTTCGAGCAGTTTGTATGTTCCAGACGTTTCCGATCGATTTGCAGAATTTTTAATATTTACATGTCTTCATCATCTTTTTTGGGACGCAGACGATTATCAAATGAAACCGCTTTTTATATTGTGTATCTTTCAATAATGCCCAAATTTAAAAGTCAATTAAATTCAGAAGATCGCTTTTTGGTTTACCTACTGTAAGCATTCGGCATGCGAGCTTTTTTTCCGAAGTTTTACGAATATCTTCGTATAGATGCGTGTGGCCTAAATCTCACGCGCAAACTTATATTGGCCGTACTCTACTCCTATATGCTTTACTTTATAAAACTCTTATTAAGTAAATAAACTTCTTAGACATTTATTTTAATTACATATTTAATAATGTATAATGCTTTTTGGATATAATGTGCCAATTTAATTCCCAGTTATTACATTAATTCTTAGTTAAAGTAAAATGTTTAATCTACACCTATTTGATGTATTCTAAAATAAATTTTAGTAAAATATTTGTGTACTCCTTTCGAGTCCTTGATTTTTGTTTAATACACAATTTTTATAGCAATTTGATTTTGATTTCTCACAAATTATTTTATGTTACATCTTTGATTAAAATTTTAAATAAATACTATATTTACATTTACTTTGAGATTATTTATTCATAATTTAAAATATTGACATTCTGATGTAACACTATTAGTAAACAATATTTTAGACTTATTAAAAATGAGTTGTAAATGTTCAAGCTACTTACGCGTAATCTCAACCATGTCAGAGATATAAGCATTTTTTTAAGTTGTAGTTAATGCGATTTTTTCAATTAACTGAAATATTTTATTGATTTCAAATTATATATTGTGTACAAAAAATAAAATATCACCGAACTTCAAGCGGCCAGACCATTTATTGATAGATGATTTAGAGCCGGAAGCAATGATGTAGAATGGATCAATTTCACAAATATTTTATTTGAAGTACAGTAGAACCTCAATATAACGGACTAATGTGGGTGAGGGAGTGTTTGTTAAAGCCGAAAACCCGTTATACAATAAGGTAGTTTTCCGAATGTGTTTTTTTTATTGAGAAAATAAATTGAACAATGCATATATATGTATATAATAATAATAATAATGGATAATTTATATAGCGCCATTTTCATAAAAACTTTCACCTCAAGGGCGCTAATAATAATAATATAAGGCCAATGAAGTACTAGAATGTATGAAAATTTAATTTCACAAAAAAGTTTTCTATCTAAATAGAAATAAATAAACAATTTTTCTGTATAATTATATGTAGATGAAAAAATATAAAAACACAAACAAAATCCTATTATTCATCTTTAGATGATATATCCAAACATTCGTTATGGAGTGACGTTAATGTTCGATGTTGAGGTGCAGGCTTTCAGTAATCCTACTTTAAAAAACCATCAAGTATTATTTGAACTTTTGAAGTCTACTGATTGTTTATAATTAACTAAGCTGAATTTCAATATCTGGTGAATAATCTATAAATCTTATTATATCATCGAGATACAATCTTATCACAGATAACTTTATTTGTTGTTTCTTCTTCCTCACTCCCATCCCTATCTTTCAAGGTCATAACCTCATTTACTATTTCACTTTCAGTCATGATGTGATACAACCGGGAACACTTGTACTTGAACATTTGATTGGAAATTTTGTCCATTATATCGAGGTACTACTGAACACTTAAAGCTTAACAATAAGATTTTTCATAACAGTACAGAATTCATACATACTCCTTAAACATTTTTGACTCTTAATTTAATCAGGCACCATCAAATATTATAAAAAATTGATGATATTGGTACATCTTGTTAATTAGTTTGATCTACTCTATAGTTCTAAAAAAAATATTATATAGATAACTACGGTGGAATTCAAAACTAGGAGAGATGTAAAAGAAAACTATAAAGTGCAGTTCAGACAAATAACTCTTACAAAACTATCATGGATTAATAAATAAAAGTAATTAAAAACATAAATATCTCAATAATTTCACACATTGTCATCTTTAAAGGAAGAGCTGATAATAATTCCCTATAATAATAATGGATAATTTGTATAGCGCTATTTTCGTAAAAACTTTCACCTCAAGTTATAGTTCTACAATTATCTTTGTTTTTAAAATTAAAAACTGTTGTTTTCACTTATGGAAATTACTTTTCGAAAAGGTGTGTTTTAGTTTCTTCTTAAATAAAGTCTCTGATGCACTGTTTCTTAAGACAGAGGGCAAAGAGTTCCGCGCTTTTGGGACTGCCACCGCAAATGCCCGTTCACAAAATTTAGACTTCTGGCAACAGTTGGTCGGTTCAACAATCCTTCCTGCGGCTGAAGTAGAGGCTGACCTGAGAGATTGACCTCTACCATTCAAGTCTGGGATATAAAATTCTTGATGATACAGAGATGCCATGGTATGTGTCGCCTTGTACATCAACCAGCATAATTTAAATTCAACTATTTCAGAGAATTGGAACCAATGTAGCTGATGTAAAAGGGATGTTATATGAGAGAATTTGGAAACTCCATATATTATCCATGCAGCCGCATTTAGAATAGATTGTAATCATTCCAGCTGAAACATTGACAGGCCAGCATAGATGCTGTTACAATTTGTCCACACGTGACACCACAAATGCATTTATAAGTAGACAGGCTGCCTCAAAAGGAAGATGTCTTCGAATACTTTTAATCTGTCTCAGTTGATAAAACCATGCACTGACAGTTTTACTGATTTGTGTATTCATTGAAAGATCTGAATCAATGTGCACGCCCAACAACTTAACTGCAGATTTAGCATTCGCAGACATCGATTCCTGTATTAAATTTTGCCTACTAGGTGTTGCTGTCCATAGTAGTTCTGTTTTGGATGGATTCAATGTAAGTCTATTTTGTGCCATCCACTCGCCTATTTTATTTACGCATCTTGCAATATTTTTATTTAATACCTGTCTCACCCAGCTTACAAAAAAAAAAAATTTGCATATCGTCTGCATAACAGTGGGGCCATAATCCTGATGATATTATTATATATTCTATATCTTTTGTATATATAGTGTACAATAGTGGTCCGAGAACAGATCCCTGAGGTACCCTAATGTTAGAAGTAGATGTAGGGGAGGTTGAATTTTGAAATCGCACCGATTGCGGTCTATTATAAAGATATGATTTTAGCCAACCGTATGCATTTACCCTATAGGTTTTTTGCAGTCTCTCAAACAAGATTTGATGATCGACTGTATCGATCCTTGGTGTTATTTCCGTCATAGTATTGGACTATTTCTGTTTTTAATTTATATGGTTTTTAATAAGAAAAATTAAAAAACTATAAATGGTAGAAGGGGTACATTCATTTTTACGAGTACAGATTTGATGTCCATTACGGTAGTTTGAATCGGCAGAATGAAGCAAAAAAAAAATACTCATTTATAGGATCGATATAAAAATTATTGTGTTTTTGACACAAAACATATTTTTAAATAGTAGTTGATACCCCACAAAGCATGTAAGTAAATACAGTATATTATTTAAAATCGTTTGTTTTCACTATTAGTATTTTAATATTATTTAAAATCGTTTGTTTTCACTATTAGTATTTTAAAACCATCGAAAATTTATCAAATATTCTAAAAATTTAACAGTTTATAACTCAATTAATTTTCAACATATTTTTAATTTGTAAAACCATATCTGTCTTCATGATCTTGGCTTCAAGATTATAAAGAATATATTTCATATATGCAAAAATTTTCCATATTAAGGCAATTTTGTGGCACACTGAAAATTAATTTCATAGTCGTGATCTTTCTTATAATACCTGTATTGTCTTAATTATGGCAAATAATATTCAGTTTATTAGTTTTACATTAGTTTAAAGTTCCTATTTAAATAATAGTTTAAAAAAGAATAATCCGGTGTATAACTTCTGATATAAATGAATAATAAAAATCCACATTTTCATAAAAAAATGCGTAAAGATGGATTAGTTTTGAAAGCGGCCCCTTAAAGACATTAATAAAGCAATATATCATTGAAGAAGACTGTATATCAAAATCATTACTGCTGTTAATTAAAAATTAAAAAATATATAATCAAAGCATACACTCATTTTCTTTGATCTTTGTCAACACATAAAAACTTTAATGTGAGATTTCATGGAATAAAAAGTGTTAGCATATGGGCAAAGTGTGTCAAATATTTTTTATAGAAAACATACTCCTACAACATACATACATACATAGAGGTGACTCATTCGGCGTGATACCATGTATTATTCGAGGATACTACATAAAAAATTGTAAATATTAGTCATATTATTAAGAAATAACAAACAGAACTTCATAACAGGTTTGGTATGAAGTTGTGGGTTGTATAACGTTTGTGGAATGCAAATTACTGCACTATGTACATTAATTAAAACACTGTGAAGGAAGAATAGGAGAAAATAGAAGATTAAAAAGAGAAGACAAAAAACAGAAACACCAACATCAGCTCTAATGATGAACCCTGCAAAGTTACCTAAAACATCAGCCAGAGAAGTTGAAAACAAGAGGTAGAAAAATTGTACACGTAAACTTCTGAACAGCCACGAAAACTTGAGAACATTTTTATTTGTCAACTTCAACAATTTCTTTTCTACAAGTAAAATAAACTAGCCACAAAAAACACTATACTACGAAATTCACTTAGGATACTATGGAAGAGTAGTTAACATCAGATAATCTAAACATATCTCCCAATATAACTTGATCCAACTCATGAAATTACTACAAACTCGAAACGAAACCTTTTGGTTCAGAATTCTTCAAATGCTTGTCCGGTTTCGAATGTCAGCGATCATTACAGTGGAACCTCGGTTTACGAACGACTCTGTTTACAAACAATTCAGTTTACAAACAAAAATCCTCATGAAAAAATGCTTCAGTTTGCGAACAGAATTTCGGTTTACGAACAGGCAGGCAGTCTCAGAACTCACTACGGATGAACTGGAACAGTTTCTTAATGAGCAACAAAAGACGGTGACAGAGGAAATATTATTTTCAGAGACTGATGAACAAATTGAAGGTGTTTCTAAGTCCTCGATCCACGAAATTTGCGCGATCCAGGTTCGAATCCCGGTGGCGCAACAACAATATTTTTCGATAGAATTGATTTTACATGTATATCTTTCTAATTAATATATTTAATTCATATTTAAAATATCACAGACCTATGTTCTGAATAATTACAACTTCACAATAAGAATGTGTTCTCTTAAAAATAAAGTTTATTTTTAAGTATATTATTTTCGTTTTATTACCTCTAATTCCTTTTATGTTAAAAAAAAACATGATTTTTTTATTGCTTTTATAGGATTTCAAGCAAGAAGTAGAAAATAAAGATGATAAAGGGTAGTGATTCCATTCTTGCATTCAAATTCCGAAATGGCTGAACATGCAAGAATGGAGGGCCATTCATTTGATAATAATAATTTAGAACTTTCACATAAACGAAAGGACGAAAGTTAGACATCTTAGAGAATTTAGAATTTTTTATAATAAGAATAACAATAAGAAAATAATAAACATCCAAATACAGTCCATTACATCCTCCTTAATCCATTTTAACTCCACCCCCACCCCCCTTAACTCTAGACACACCCTTAATTACTGTCTGAAAATGTTTTTCATTTTAGTTGAATTGTATTATTTATAATGGGAAGATGTTCCCCAAAACATTATAACGTCAAATATAATAAAATATAGTGGAATAAAACGAAGTGTTTCAACTCAATTTACAAAATAATCATAGAATTTCAAAGTTTCACCAAAAACCTTTTAACAGTTATATTATTTATTTATTCATGGAAACTATTTTCAGACATTGATTCACTGACATTCTGCATATAATTTTAATTCCAAAGAAAAACAATTTTTTCTTATATTTTAAAGAAATCTATTTGTTTCGAACAAAACTAAAAAATTTCATTACCTGTAATTTTATTTTTTGGTTCTGTAAACCATTTTTTTTAAATATTTATTTAAAACTTTTCTTTCTGAAAATGTATTATTGTAATCATTTTTCCTTTACTCATTCTTGTGCATTGTTCAGCAAAAATTTAGAAATTTATAAAGATAAAAATATTTTTAAATGACCTACACACATTTAGACTTATAGACTTCTCTCAGACATCCAGGCAGATGAATCTTGAGAGAAGTCTAAATATAACCACAGGAAATACCTCACCCCACAGAAACATTAGTCACTCCAACAATATTGGCTGCAGGATGGGGTGTTTATTTTTTACAACTGTCCACATTTTTTACAACTTGTAAGTTTTACAAGAATAAAATATGTCAATTTTTCTAGAACTAATAGAAAATTAAATAAAAATTTGTACAAATTAAAAAATAAAAAGTTAATTAAATAAACTAAAGATTAATGAAAGCTAACCGTCCATAACTTTTAATGTTAATATAGTAGAAGATTTCTCAACCAAAGTACTTTTAAAAAAAAGAAAACTTTAATATCCTAGATTTATTAAAATTAACTAATCGTGTGTAACAATCAATCGAAGCATATTTTTATTAATAATTTTTTTAAAAACCTTAAATATATTTTTTTACTATAAAATCCCTTTGAGATTTAATTTTTATACTAAAAATTATTTTTAAATTACACAGTGCATTTAAAAATAAATCTTTATACTATCTAATATGAAAAAATATATATAGAATTATTGTGGGTATGGGAATGCTTTTTTCTATTAGCAACATGTTAACACAAATAAATCACGTATAAATAAATTACTCCCTGACCTGTATATAGGTGAACTTTTTTATTAAATTGGGGCGGACAATTGGTAAAAACCATAAAGGATGGTAAAATAGTAAGGACCGTAAAATAATTATGAGCCGTGATTGCAATGGTGAAATTTGCGTTTGGTAATTGATTATTTGTAATTCGAAGAGCAATCACTGGTAAACCAGAGACTAAACCTTCAATAGTTAAATCTCGGTTACAATCATTGTTACAATTGAATACCAATTACAGTATCAGTCACAATAAGTGTTTAGCTTAACACCAAGATTAAATATATTTTTTATATTGACGTCCCACACTATTTTTCAAACTAAGCTAACCACATATGCTACGAATGCCAGTATCCTGAAATTAATAGTAAACTTGCTGGTCGACAGGACAAGAAATGAAACCACAACCTTTTGGTCATTGGGTTTACTGCTAAACCTGACAACTAATTCTTGATATACACATTACATGGATCCAAATTTATTCAGTCAGAGGAAAACAGTGATTTATATAAATGTACTGAAACATATATATATATATATAATGAAACGATATGAATGACAATTGAACTTTCCAGCAAAACAAAAAAACATAAGCAGTAAACACAAAATATTGATAAGCACTTATTAGCTTAAATCGATCATTGAATACAATCGAACGATCAGTTTAGTACTTTAGTTTTCATGGAAATTACCTT
Source organism: Eubasilissa splendida (assembly GCA_031772225.1). Lineage (NCBI taxonomy): Eukaryota > Metazoa > Arthropoda > Insecta > Trichoptera > Phryganeidae > Eubasilissa > Eubasilissa splendida. Next base: position 37,803,563 of record CM062845.1, read on the forward strand.
GGTCACCCCACATCCAGTCTTGGCCTCTGATAACTCTCACACCTGGAGTGTACATGGTTAGCTCAGTTTAGAACAGACTAAAAATAGTAAGTCGAGCTAAACATGTTGACAATCTTCAGCCCCTAATGCAAGAGTACTCACTAATTATTTACAACCCAGCAATCCACCAATTGTGGCCATAAAGACAATTTAGAGAAGATTAAAAATCATTTTGAAAACAAAATAATAAATAATCTTGCTCAATTGCGTAGAAGTGGTACATCAAAAATACGTATCACATCACACGGCGGAATTTAAATCGTTCGCGTTATTTAGTCATTCTAAGTTCTAAAATGTTCCAAAGATTTCGAGACGTAAGGAGCAATATTTTCTATTTTCCCGTCGCGGCCATAGAATAGAGATATATTGTTGCGGCCATAGAAAAAACCCTATACTTTATTTATGGCTAATAGCGATGGGTCCACACTATAAAGTACTTCAATGAGCTATTTCGTTGTACTCACACTTCACAGTTCGTACTTTTAAATCGTGCTGACGTTTCAATATGCCTGTTACAACAAAAGCTCCATGGACTTTTGGTCCAACGACAAAACGTCCACGACAAAAGATTCGGCCGACAAAAGATACTCCAGCCACTGGTTGGCCCACTTAATTTAATGAAGTGTGGTTAAGTCGTTATTGAATACTACAATGAAGTGTCTGAAGTGCGAAGAGAAAAGCGAAGTATATAGTGTGATACTTCGCGAAGTACATATTTCAATGAACTACATAAAGTGAGCACCAAACTCGTGTAGTGCTTTGCGAAATTTCGTTCTCTATACCTACATAGTTCACAGTTAATTAAGTCGTTGCTGAGTGAGAGTGACGTAAAGATGGGGGTTTTCGTGAATTATAAATCGATTAATCGATGGTTAATTGAACATGTATCATGCTCCTGGTCGCTCGTTAGAATGACACTCCACACTCTAATAAAATACTCGCTTCGCGACTCATCCATCAGGTATCACGTTTTCATTAATACCATGGACATAAGAAAATACAGGTGAATATAAACACACGAAAGGTACACAAATTAGACATTTATTAGTTACACATTTACACTCATGGGCAGGTGGAAATACTTATAACTAACTTTATCTATTATTAATTCTACCTCAGGTTATCTTGTGAGGTTACACTGGATCTTCTTCCGCAGACCTGGTTTCAGGCCGGCGAAGTGATGACGTTAGTACACGGCGTGAGCGGCTACCTGCTGACTGCTTCCAGGCTGGCTCCACGGTTGCTCCGGCGACAGTTTATCAGGCTAGTTGCTCGGAAAAAGCGGGGCGGCTACTCCTGGGTAGATTGCGGTGAACTGTGGCTGTCTATCCTCCGACTCTCTGTTACGTTCGTATCGAATTTCTGATGTTGGCTGTCTGCTTCTACTAGCCAACCTCGCGACGTTTTCTGGCTTCCAAGATTGACTTTCAACTTTCCACTATGATCTTCAACTCTGGTCTTCGACTGTCAACTTTCAGCTCTGATCTTCAACTTTCGACTTCCGACTCCAATTTTTGACTTTCCAACTTTCAACTATCGACTTTCTTAACTCCAACACCAACTCCTCCTGCGACTTTCGAGATCGAGCTCCCACTTCCAACTCTTATCTTCAACTGTGGCAAAAATAGCAGTCTGGCCCTTTTAAAGTACCCGTGACGAAGGCGTACTTCTCGCTCGAGGGTCGGTCCGTTCTCACAGCATCGATGTCTCCGCATTTAAGCCTAATTTCCGGCCCCGCCCACTATAATTAATTATAATTATAGTATACCCCTTATTGTATAGTAATTTAACGATATCACTGTCCACCTTGGAATTGTTTATTTAAATCTCCCACAATAATTCATCGACGATACTCGACTCCGTTTCCTATATTAAAATTATGAGTAACGTATATTCCATGCATTTTCATTAATTGCCATATCAAGCTGTACCAGAATTCTTACATCTAATTGTATATCGATTTTTTTTATTACATCTTCAATCAGTACAAAATTATTTCACATAAAAATCCTACTTATGAGCTAATCATTTATTTTTATTACTTCTGAGAAGAAAACTTTTATAATTAGGGTCTGGTCGTTTCTTTATTTTAATTTTATGTTTCATTGTTTACATAAACGATTTTTGCATCGCATACACTTATACCTATTACATATTTTTTCCTTCCTGTCAGCCCGGTTATAATTGTATATTATTCATATTTTTTTACATTGTAATCTCCTTGTCCGCCTCCGTTCTTATTCATTATAATTGTTTCGGTTATCGCTAGTACATTAGGAACGAATGCAGACTGAATACTGCGGAAGTGCTACTACACCGGCACACTGTAAACAAACTTAATCGCGATCGATTAAAAACTCGCTCAAATTGTTTGGCCGTATGGAATGTATAATTGACGACGGAATAGTCCAATTTATGCACCACATAAGGTACATGAATCTGGAAAATTTGAATTCGAGTACATAGACTTATAAGAATGCGCTCTATCCTCTCTGCTTACCCCTACAGAGAAATGACGCAACAGTGAGTCGCCGCTTCACGACGGATATTGCATGTATTCCGGTCCGAATTCTACAAATAAGCTACTTTCTTTGTTCTCCCGTACCCAGAAGTTAACTACCCTCGGGTGACAATAGACCCGCAACCTAATGGCCTTTTTTAGTGCGATTACTGTCAACCAACTTGATGTAACGACCGGCGAAGATACATTCTTATGCCATTATACCGCTCTCGAGTGAGATATTTCTAGGAACAATTTATTCCTAGACGAAAGACAATCGATTGATTCGATCTTGAGAAAAGCGTTAGTTTCTCTTCCGGCTATTATACTTGTCACCCCGAACATAATGTATCGAGTAATGTGTGTGGTCATCATTTCGTAATTACTCCAATCGTGGAAGAGATACATCTTCCAGATGAATTAACAAAGTTTATTAAGAAACATAGACATACAATTTTTACATATTATACATTATAAACATTCTTATACAAATATACAAAACTACATTTATACTTATTAATATACAAAAAAGACGAACAAGCTTCATAATGTAAGAGATGTTCACTGTCTCCTAAACTAGACCGAAGTCTGTACTAAAAAAGACAGGTTCATCCGTTGCCTGCCATACAAATATGAAAACCATAATTATTATTCATATATATTTGGGGGTTAGGACGGTGGTTAAATAAAATAAATGTGATTGGCGTATGTTGAGATTTATTATGACAGTATGATAAAAACAATGAAGACAGATAGAAATTAAAAAATGAATGAAGATGTAGAAGGTGCATGTGTGCATGAAATGAAATGAAGCGAGTTGGCGGTCTTGCTCGGCGAGCGCGAGCCGGCAAGACCGCCGTTATGAAACGATGAAACTCGAGAAACTGCCTGGCGGTGAATTATCAAGCCAGGCTTGTAGCAGCAGCCGGCAGCTGTCGCTAGCGTCGATGCCGACTGAGATGGCGGTGGATTTGAATTCCAATCGCTACATACATTTTTTTTTTTTATATAAACCAAAAATAATATGAATGAGGTAAACAGCGTTTCAAAAGAATTCTAATAAAATAATTAGTAAAATACTCTCGCTATCCCATAATTGAAACACTATGCAAAACAGAAAAATGAATATAAAGAAATGATGTTCTATTCATGTGATCATTTCCATGAATCTTTGCTCAGTTTGCTTTCTGACAACACCTAATAACCAGCTCCTAAGACAGTGTTTGAGTTTGTCCGTCGAGAATTGTTTCATACTGCTTATCGCAGTTGTGGCAAAATGTTATAGGCTTTGGGGACCAGAAACATATGGAAGAATTGACCAAAGCTTGTTTTCATTTTAGGCTTCACGGTGATCCTATTTTTTGCTCTCGTAACATAATTATAAGATGGATATTGATGAAGCTCTTTATTGGAATGAAAATAAAAATAGCCGAGATAAATTAATAGTTTCCTAATGACGGAAGAAAAAGTTCCCGTGGGACGCGGGTCCCTACGAAATGCTCTCTCAAGAATATCTCGTTCATGAAAATTCATTTTTTCGCCATTGTTTCTTTTATGGATATTACGCAAGGCCAACCGCCGGGTCTCGGAGCTTTTACATCCGCCCTGGCCGACTGCTTTATGACAAAATTAACAGCTTTTTCTGAGCGCGGACCAGATGGTATCTAGTATCCACGACCGTCAATTAATAATCGGTCGGTCCGAATCAAAATATGCTCGCGACACAATTATCGCTGGGGCATACCAAGAGCTTCGTTGCAGGCAACTAAGTTATTTGCTAGTGTGTGTAAATATGGTGTGAACAATTGAAGTATTAAAGCGTCAGCACGATTTAAAACGTGCGAACTGTGAAGCGTAAGTATAACGAAGTAGTTCATTGAAGGATTGAAGTACTCCGTACAGTGTGGACCCATCACTAGTGTTCAAGCGTGCTCGTGTTCCATAAATATATTCTTATCTATGATATATTCCGTCTTTCTGTCATTTGATTTGGTTCAAGTTTAAAATTCTTTATATTAGTCTGTGTTCGAGTTCTTGTTTTGTAATTTTAATGTCAGCTTTTATAATACACCAAAGTCATGACATCTAAACATACTAAGATTGATATTGGATTTGTTGAAGAATGCGAAGATTGGAAGTTACGGGCACATTTTTTCCCTAGCAAAGTTGGTGGGAAACCTGCCTGGCTTAATTTAAAAGATTTACCAAAACCCAACGACATTCAATGTGCAAAATGTGGCGATCCATGTATTTTTCTGTGTCAAGTAAGTTACCTCGATAATAGTATAAGGCCGGTTCATGTGACAACGTAATTAACTTCGATAGCTAGTCCTGAGTTTTCTAATTGGTTTGTTGAATATATTCATTTAACCTATGTAAATGAAAAGACCAACCTTTGCGAAACTTGCCGATTCTTCTACCGATGGTCGCTCTCCCTGCCCCTGCTGTCATGAATCTTCTAAAAACTCGGCTGACCGGCCTCCGAAACTTTTGCACAACCGATAATCCGAAAAATACAATACAAAGTGTTTTTATATCACCGCCGTAAAATATATGACCTACTTCGAAACCGTCTCTGAACAGAAGCCATTTCGCTTTTGTTTCCTGTTTTAAATTTACACAAATGGAATGCACATATTAAAACTATAATACCAGGCCTACCCATCGAAGTATAAAAACGCTATTTTTTTTTTACAGAATTTCAATGTCCCAGTACTCTATTAGATTTATAAAATATTTCTTTAATATAAAATTAGTGTATCACTGAGGAAGTTACTAATGTTACTTTAATTTTTCTATTTTAGATATATGCACCTGTTGATGATAATCCAGAAGCATTTCATCGTACCCTGTTTATTTTTACTTGCAAAAAGAGTGCTTGCTGTCAAATCAATAATTCAGATAATTTCATAGTATTTCGTTGCCAATTAAAAAGGGACAATGAATTCTATTCTTATGAACCGCCAACTCAAGACAAAGACGGAGAGATTGAAGGAAGACAAAATGAGGTAAAACATATAACATTCATATCCAGGTAGCCCTCGGTCTCCCTAAAAATAGACAGATGTTAGTGCACAGATATTGTATGTCCAGTTTTGTGGCATTTGAGAAAATCGAACTTGAGAAGAATTTTAAGTTCTGAAGCATGTTATGCAATTATTCTGATTAATTGAATATTTTATTGATCCCAAATTATATATTGAAACAACAAATAATAGGTTATCGAACTTTGCGCAGTCAGAATGTTCTTTTTGTTAGATAATTAGGTCCTAAAGCAAAGATATAGAATAATAATAGGTCAGTTTTGCAAATATTTATTTTGAAGTATGCAGACATAAAGTTTAAAATGATTTGTACATTTTCCTCGAACGTTTTCGATTCGTAAATATATAAAATATTGTGGACTAATTAATTGAACATTTACCTCTTCATTATTAAGGAGAACACATTCTTATTATGAAGTAATTATACAGAACATAGGTCTGTGATATTTTAAATACTAATTAAATTAAATGTATTAATTAGAAAGATATACAAAATCAATTTTATCGAAAAATTTTGTTATTGCTACCAGGATTCGAACCTGGATCTCTTTCCAATCTGGGGAAGGTGCATTAACCGACTATGCACAGTACTTTTAATGATAAATTTTATATCATATATGCTACACTTTTCAAATTAATACATCTATAGGGAGTCCAGCGGAAAAATGTCAAGATTAAATTGTAATTGCTCGTAAACCATCAGGGTGAGGTAAGTGGGAGGGGTATTGTTTGACGCGCATGATTTGCTGATTTTCCAGTCGCAATGAGTCACTGGTCGGGAGCGCACCGTGCGTTCGCGGTTGACCAATATTTAAAGTGCGGTGATTCATTGGTTCATGCGCGTCGCGCTTTGTGTAATCACTTTAATATTCGACAAGTAAGTGATGGGCCGAGCACGCAACTTATCTGGTGATCTGTTCAAAAGTTCAGACAAAAAGGGACAATGGTTAACCAAACTCCTCCGGGACCATCAACATCAGCAGTGATACCAGAACATGTAGTTCAAATTCAACATGAAATTATGCGCAATCCGCGTAAATCGATAAGGAAGATTGCAACCTTTACTGGAATAAAAAAATCAACAGTGCAAGTTATTTTGTAAAAGAAACTACAGTTTCACCCATACAAACTGCATATTGTACAGCTTCGTAATACTATTCTTCTATTATTCTATACGTGAAACCGACTATTCTTTATGTGATACCTTAGCGAGAACAATGCTGGAATGTTTTAAAACAGCACGAACGCTTGGAAACATATTGTTTACTGACAAAGCACATTTTCATATCGATGGCTATGTTAATAAACAGAACATGAGATGCTGGTGCCCCGACAACCCAAGGGACGAAAACGACTGTGGTGTGCAATTTCTGCCTGAGGGATAATTGGCCCTTATTTTTTTAACCAGCGAGAGCCACTGGTGACGTGTATTGCCGGATGATAAAAGAGTTCTTGATACCGCAACTGCAGCTGTTTCCCGGGTTCAACAACAGAACACCATTTCGGCAAAACGGGGCCACTCCACACACAGCTAGAGTTTCAATGGAGAAGCTGAGAGGAATTTTTCCCAATAAATTAATCAGCAAGTACGGAGACATACCCTGGGCACCTCGGTCACCGGACCTTACACCGTGTGACTTTTTTTTGTGGGGATACCTTAAGTCGAGAGTTCACAGCGACAATCCACAAACAATTCAGGCCCTATAAGAAAATATCCACCGTGAAGTTGCTGCGATTGAACCAACGCTTTGCTCTCGCGTGTTCGCAAATTTAAGAGTCCGATTGCAAGTGTCTCGAAAGAAATGGACGGCATTTAATGGACGATATTGTTTATAAAACTTAAAATTCGCATCGTTTAACTCCATTTTGTATAAATAAAATATAAGAATAACATTGTTTTTTTTTAATTTAATATTAAACTTGAACATTTTCTGCTGGACGCCCTTTATCTATCAACTTGCTTGCCTACTTTACTGAATTTTAATTTTTTCGGGGGTGTTTTTCATCCGAATATATTCCACCCATAAAACTTAAAAAAACACATTTTCAATGGAGGGTTTTTTTCCTAAATATAATTTTTAACGCAGTTGTGTGCTATATGAGTTTCATAAAAAAAAATTGCAACCGCGGGAACCAGAAACGTTAGTGCCAGTTTTCTGACAACATATTAAATATTCAAGAATGTCGCCAATGGTTTAGGAAATTTATATTGGGAGATTTTAGTATTAAAGACAAACCTTGAAGTGGAACATTTTAAATTGTCAATGAAGATTGAATTTCTGCTGAAATTGAGGCTAATCCAAAGATGTCAATTTAAAAATTAGCTAACAAGACTGAATTCTCATGGTCCATGTCCAAAGATGCATTAAAAAAATCTGAAAAATTTGGAAACACGGGATATGGTACTGAACGAACTAAGCAATGAGAACAAAGAATTACGCGTATGAACTGTGACGCTTTAGCCGCGCAGGAAGTAAATTCACCATTTTTACATTATATGTAAAATGCAATGGCTATCAATGAAGCAAGTAGTGAGTAGAATCTCAAAGCAAGGTCTTTCTTTTAAAAAGGTCTGTTTGGTGGAATATTCAAACCAGGCAAAATAATAGCGGCATAGAGGCACTGTGGACGCCTGGATTAATTATATCAATCATTGAAAATAAAAAGGCTTTAGTAAATTTTTGCAACATGATAATGTTCGTCCTTGTACAGCAAAAATCATGCAAGAAAAAAATTAATCCACTAGGATGAAAAATTGTGGATCACCTTCCATATAGCCTCGATCTTGTATCAGCTGATTATCATTTATTTAAATCTATGCAGCGTTATTTAGGCGGAAGAAGATGTAATAATGTTAGTGAAGTAAAAATGGTCCTAACAGAGTACTCTACGTCCAAAACCTTTGAGTTTTTTTATAAACAAGAAATTAAAACTTGATTGAAGGATGGAAGAAGATCACATCTATTGATAGAGAATATATTTAAGAATTTTGTTGTTAAAATATATTGCCCTTTTCAAAAAACAAACTTTTTTTTGGGTATCGCTAATAAAGAAAGAATAAAACGTAGGAAGATGGGTTAAAATCTCTTGATTTTACTGAAAATATTTTTGTTTCTGAATATGAATACAATATTATTAATTTAAAGCCGTCAATCCATAATGTTAATGTTATAAATATCCAATTTTATTTTTTCAGACATTTGATGACACTAAATGGACACCTTTATGTTATGTATGTGGAGCAAAAGGTCCTAATCATTGTGCCAAGTGCAAGAAAATAAAGTACTGTAGCAGATCTCATCAAATTATTGATTGGAAAAATGGACACAAAGAAAAATGTAACAATGTGAGTATTTAATACTATAGTTTAATAAAATACTTCTCTTCTCTGCTCAATTCGCTATGGTGCCTTTCCACTCTTTGGCACTGAAGTGCTAATCTGACTGTAGCATTTTTCTGTTTTTTTAACATTTAAAATCTTAAGTGCACAGCTTGGAAAAATGTAAACTGCAGAATTTCTAGAACCCCAGAAACTCACGAATTTCTTATGCAATCTAACTTTTGAAAATATTATTTCAGCCCGAAGCTACTACTGTAGAAAATAAAAATAATCAGCTATTTCCTCAATGGGAGCTTATTATTGATGAAGAAGAATCTGAGGTATGTTATTTTTCCTTATTAATCTTATAAACCTTGGCGAACACACTATGTTACATGGTGGTGGCATTTTTCATACAAACATATTGTCTATGTAAATTCAATACTGCGTATGAGCATTTCAAAATATGTTTTTGGTGCTTTCAGTTGAACAGCACACGCCGCATTGATTGGCGCATTAAAATTTTGAAATTGACCAATAAACTGCTTGCACTCAGCTAAAGTCAATACAGCAAATAAATTATCCCCACTAAAGAAGCAAGCCCTTTTTTGTCCCTCTATTTTGACAAGTGGTTCTTCCGCGGTGTTGGACTTACACTGGCGATATGAAGTTTTTTATCTGTAGTTATCATTGGACGCCTCTAAATTTTTTTATGACAAAATGCTTTTGTTCTCTGAAAGGATAAGCTTGCCATAAAACGATTATTAATCTAAGCTATTCTAAGAATTGGGTTTTTCGGTCAGGAATGTTTGCTTAGTTAAAGTTAAATATTAATAAAAATAATACAAGATATTAGTATTACTTACATATTACAGCTCTTGTATTATGAGGATTATCTGCACATGAAAAAAAAAATGTATGGGGGCAGTGGCAATTCCTTGAAGCAAGGCAGTAAATTTTATTGGCCTATTCAAATATGTCAGTTTTTATGAATGGATAGATCTTTTATGATGGGGACAAAACCCAAAACCCTAATTTTATTGCACCCATTGAAAGAATACCACTTTCATTTTTGAGAATGTCAAACAAAATTTCTTGTGCTGAAAAACCTATTACAAAGGTATTTTTGTATGGATAAATTGAGTTGTCATAAATATTTTAATTTCATAGACAGGAAACTTATTGTTAGAAAAACGGATTAAGCCTATAAAAAGGTGTAATTTGTATGGGACTTTTTCGGGACCGAAGAATGTAAACTTATTTGGTCGAAAAACTTATTAAAGGGGAACTTATTAAGAGAGTTTCAATGTATTTGCAATTTGTCTCCTAAAATCTAATATTAAATTATTGTCAGAACTGAAATATCAAAAAAAAAACTGTAGTTATAATTTAATTATATAACAAAATAAAAATAATATCACACAAAAGAAAACATACACACCACACTAAATTTTTCTGACAATGAAAGACGAGCGTGATCGTATGGTCACATATATATTTGGGAATGAATTTATATATCTAAATAAAAAATACTTAAAAATAATACCAATAAAGAATTAGCCACAATTATCTTTGTACATTTTATAATGCTATTTCTAAACAGAATAGGATTATTATATTGCATGGATACACCAAGTTATAACAGTAAATTGAAAATATGAATAGTAAAAAGGTTCAGTTCCAGGTAGCATTGTCAATAAAATAATACAAATATGTAAGGCTAATAACAAAACCTTCCGCAGGTATATGAAATAGATTAAAAAGAATTACCCACGATTATCTTTGTAGAAAACTAATTAGCCATGGGAATAAATAGGTACAATGACTCCAAATTTATATTTTAGATATAAATTGGAAACAACAAAATATACACACTATTGTTATTATTATAGGTTATTGGCATTGTGGTAAATTCTAAAACATGGTTCTAAACAAAAGCCGGGGACATTCAGGGCATTCCTTGCAGCAAAAAATGGAATCTTTTCGATGGTGTCTCTCTTCCCAGCAATATTTACATTGCCTTCGTTTAGTTTTACCTTTATCGTTTTTTTTCACACATTGCTGGGAGATGTCTTATATTTGGTGTCGATAGACGAGGAATACGGAAATGTGGAGGACCGAGTAAATTATCAATAACTGCCAGTCTAGATTCATATAAACTCTTTTTTATTTCGCTTTGGAAATTGTGAAGGTAATATGTATTTAGAAGCATTGACTGGAAAATATGAATCCTCAGTTTCTTATACCACCTGTGTCATTCGTCGGCATGGATAATAAGCCATCATTTGATCGTGGTAATCCATGCCACCCATATATTTATTATCATTTTTGATTTTAAAACTTCTCTACCGCGATGATTAGTTATTTTTGTTGTCTGGGCATCGAATTCTGAAGATATTGTGAGAATTTCTCGCCGATCCTTCCATTTTGATACGCATATCCCTTGATTTGTATACTGGCTTACAATATCTCCAGCTTTCAATTTTTTTTTAGGTGACTTGGTGTTGTGACGGTTTTGTTTTCTATTTGATCGCAACGTCCCAGTGGCATATGTTTTTTCAGAAAGTAAATGTTCTGTCAAAGGAACACTGTTATAAAAATTGTCCACATACAAACTATGGCCGAATCCAGTTTTCCACTCCATTAGTTTCTTGACAACTTTCATATTCTGAATCGAATTCGCTGTCCATTGTGATTTTATCAATGGTGTCGTCCAGTCTCAGCCTTTTAGAAGATGATGGCTGATCCATTTTACAATTTTTTATTTATTTAACTCACTCGGTAAATTTAAAATAAAATTTTAAAATATAGATTGATTGAAAAAAAAAACACATAAAAGTATCACTTACACAGTTTATAAAACAAATAATCAAGATAAAAACTATTATAAATTCGCTTTGTCCTATTATTGTCTTGTGTAAACACACCATTACAATACCGATATATAATACAAATGATTTCAACCAAATTGTACGATTTATGGATGTATACTAAATTGATGCCGTGTGCTGAGGTCCTTATATAAGATATTCGATGATGGTAATACATTTCATTTACATTTTAGCTATAGAAATAGGGATACTCGCGCCAAGCGCGGGGAACGCACCTAGCAAAAATCTGTATGCCCGCGCCTGGCGCGGGCACAGCATTGGATGTGTTAACATGTTCCACTATACTTATATGTGTAATAAGAGTTCCACCTTTTTCATACACTTTTTTATAACATGAAAACTTATAATTTTACCCAAATCAATTATGCATTGATTCATATTAATATTCTTTAAAAAAATACTGTTAATAATAAAATTAATTTATTCATTGATAGAGCAATGTAAATTTAAAATCTAACCAAAAAAAGGTTTTTTTTGTCAGAACAGAAACAATTTATCCACAACACTAATGCTTTACAAATTACTGTGATGAGTATAATTCTTTTTAGGAGTTACCCGAGAAAACGTCCGAAGAAGAAGAATTGAATATTTTGAAAAAACTCATTGAAGAGCAAAAGGCAGGATCGTTGATCCATGAGAATGAAACTGAACTGGAACAATATGCAAACAAAGAAGTAGAAGACAAGACATTTGAAAAGTTTAAACACCGCATAAGTAGAGATCCGGGGCAGGTGCTTAGATATGACAGAGGAGGCTCACCGCTTTGGATATCCTCAGAGCCTTTACCGAAAGAAGAGGACATACCCAATTGTCCAAACTGTCATTCCAAAAGGCGCTTTGAATGCCAGGTAATGTTTTTAACTGTAATATAGCGAACTAAAGTGCAAAATAAATTAGTCCAATCCACATTACACGACACAAGAGATTGCAGAAACATTGAACATTCATCATTCAAGCATTCACGACCACCTGAAGAAGCTACGATACGTAAGTAAGCTCGATATTTGGGTTCCTCATGAACTCTAAGAAGTTCATTTGACGGCGCATATAAACATGCGATATGCTCATTAAACGTGAAGAAAATGATCCATTTTTGAAACGAATAATTGGTGATGAGAAATGAATTGTTTACAACAATGTAGTGCGCAAACAGTCTTGGTCCCGACGTGATGGTTCGCCTCAAACGACATCGAAAGCAGAGATTCATCAGAGGAAGGTTATGCTCTCAGTGTGGTGGGATTTTAAAGGTGTCATGTTTTTCAAGCTCCTATCTAGGAACCGAACAATTAGTTCAAATGTGTACTGTCGGCAGCTGGACAGTTTTAACAAATCCATCATCCAGAGACACCCAGAACTTGTTAATCTTAAAGGAATGGTGTTTCATTACGACAACGTGAGACCACACACACAAGTTTGATCACCCGTCAAAAATTGCTGGGGCTTGGATGGAATGTGTTACCACACTCGCCTAACCTTGCGTGATATAACGTTCAATTCCAATGAGCCCGTAAATCAGCACCTAATGAATGAGGAATTATGAAGCTCGCTGAAAGATGGCAAAAGGTTATCGAACAAAACAGGCAATGTATCATTGATTGATTGTTGTTCGTTATATAACTTTTCCTACCACCTAAAAATTTCCTTTTGAAAATAAAAGTTTTTTCGATGAATAGATTTTTTTCTGTATATGTTTCTAATTGATTAATTTAATTTGTATTAAAATACCATAGAACTACATTCTGAAAATGCAACTTTACAGCAAAAATATGTTCTCCTTAATACTTTAAAATTATTTATATTTTTTGCTGGTTACGGTTAAGCAAAGGAAAGTGTCCAAATATAAAGCATCTGCTCATAATGTTGTAAACTCAGATGCAAGTTAATAGTCTAATCTTTAATAAAAATAAATTAATCATATTTTGTAAATAAATCTGGATCATAAATCACATCTATTATTGAACACTGAAAATCATACAGTATTACATACGTATAATCCGTATATTGCAGTGTACGCAATAGATTTTGGTATAATATAACTATAATAGACATATTGTCTTTCAAACGTGGAACCAGTTTAACTTGTTTCTCGACCTAAAATATAATTCCGCTAGTAGTCAGTCTCGGCGTACTTACATTTTTGGCTATTATGTTATTTTGGTGCACCGCTTTATTTTAATATTTATCTTTATTGATTTCTTTCAGATTATGCCTCAACTATTAAATTTTTTAAATTTGGATTTCGGTATAAACTTCATTGATTGGGGAGTGCTCGCAATTTACACTTGTGAGAACAATTGCAGTGAACCAGGACCAGCATACAAAAAAGAATACTTGTTTAAACAAGATGTCTCACAAAGTCCTTCTCAAAGCTAAAATAAATTAAATGCTAAAATAAATAAAATGTTGTTTTATTTTTGCAAATATGTAGGTATACAGTAAAACTCAGTTTCATTTGTAAATTCATGGGACCGAAATTTAAAAACAAATCGGAATTACAAATAATGAGAACAAAGTTTTTTATATAAAGAAATTTTGCGTGCGCCGCCGCTGTTGGCATCGCGATTTTCATACTAAAACATGATGAATCTCCATTATTTCAGCTCCTTATGTATCAAATAACGTATTTCTCCTGAATAAGACAGGTGTGTGGCGATGCGCCCATTCACCACTTGACCAGTCACTTGATGCAACAAAATCACGCACATTAATTTGATTGGCAATCGAACTCGCCTTTTCTATCAGAATTGAAATATTTAAAAATCTGATTGAAAAATAATTTAAAACTTTTAAATCCTCGTGTCTCGCTGGAATTGATGGTTGAAGTTTGATTTTCCCGCGAATTTTCAATTCATTTTTCACAATTCAATTTTTTTCCGCCAATTTTATCTTTGATACTTATCAATTTTTTTGTCGGTTTTCAAAATAAGCTCCATTTTTCCAAATGGTTAAAGATTTATACGAATTACAAGGTGTTGGTGCCATTTTAGAGAACGAAACGTGAAAAAAATATATACGTATTTAAATATGAAAGATTTATTTAAAAACATATGTGAATTACGTGAACAAATTATTTACTTTAGGTGTCAAAAACGCATACGAACTGCGAATAATCAGATATTACGAATTATCAGTAGAAATTAGTATGAAATGTGTAACGTTCTCGAAGTTTCCCTACTCCTATTCTTAAATTGAATAACTATATTACTCTAAATATTAATGTAGAATAATCCTCACAACTCCTAGTCTCCGGCACCAGTGTGATGGTCTCGATGTGTCCCTTACTAACTATAATACAGGTTTATATTATTAATTTCATCTCTTCTGCCCCCGTCGCCTGTGTGAAGATCTTTCATTTTTACGCTATCTAAGTTTGGCCAACGTGATCAATCTAGCGGTAAGAATATTTCCCCCACGTTATGTCCGTAATAATCCTAGTTCTTTTAACCCATGTTTTCAATTATCAAATATCCAAAGTTTAAAAACATCCAAATATTATAGCCGTTCAAATACGTATAGAGCAATTGTTAAAATAAATATACCGATTATCTTATAGTACGCGATTAAATAACGGAAAACTCTGATTATGCGGTATGATACCCGAACGCACTCGTTATAACATTAATTCTACTAGTCTTCAATTTATTACCTCTAATTCTGAAATATAAGAGTGTGGAAAGAATTATACAAAGGACACCAACCTTGTCGTAGACTTATCCCCGTGACTGGCCGCCTCGTGGCGTCACCTAGCTGTTCATAAATTATGTGGACATGTGAAACAACATGCGACATACTAAATGCCTCGCTTGGCAAATATGTTCCGTGATTATGATAAGTTCTCTAGACACCAGTCTGTTGCGCTCGCTCGGCTCCCCTAATCCCCAGATTAAGATACCCGTACGCCTGGTGCCTATTCGCGGTAGGCGACGGGTGCTTAACCCCGAGCCCTCTCACCCACGCGTTCAAAAGTTAATGATGATGATGATCCAAAATTTAGATTCGGCCGATATCTCAGTGAACAATATCATTTGTTATGACTCATTCAAGATGCATGGCCGAGGTCCTTGTATCTCCAATATGCTGCTGTTCAGTATCGGTAGGAAAAATGGCCAATCCGTGGCCGCGTCCACCACTGAAGGTAATTAATTGTGATTGATTGTGACATGTCCGTACGATTCTCAGGAAAATTACCATCCTTTAGGTGCGTCTGAGGGCATACGACATGTGACAGCGATGAATAGTTTAGTTTATCTGCAGGATTATCCTCGGTGTCTCGAACAATGCATCTCGAATAGAGCCAGGAACAAATAGTTAGGATTGTTATCACTGCATACTGGTCCGTGTGTGTGTGTTTGTGTAATTGTAGATCGTTTCAGGAACACTGCCTCTGGGTATGAATTAATCTCTAGAAATCCTACTATCATCCTCCTCATACAGCTGAAGTACGAGTACCACGGCGACCACACAGGAACCACATCGATGCAACCCAGTGCGGACTAAACTGTTTATGCCAGGTTATATATCGGAAAAAAGATCATGAACGGTAAACATACGTAAGGTTAGCCTGTAGCCTTGTGCACCCTACGCAGACCGATGATGTTCAATAACTCTTTCATTTTGGCTATTCCTACCAAACCAATATAACCATAGCTAGCCCGTCCACACTTCATGTCCCCGAATGACTCTGTTCAGCCTCCAAAAGCACCTTTCCTTCCAATCAAATCATCTTAGGAAAATTACAATTCACATAGGCGTTGAAAGGTGGTAGAATGAAACACCTGGTTTCAGTTTGATAACCGAAAGGATAATTGTATACATAATGTAAGAATAAATATAGTCTTACTGGTGAGATGTGTCGTAGAGTAAAACGTTCAGTGAGTTGTTAGCACAATGTCAATAATATAAGTCAGTATGATTTCCATACGCATGCAATCATGCGTTTTCAAAGTAGATAAACCCACAAAGGTTCTCGAATATATTCTATCGTTTCCACCTACTAGCCGTTGCTTCGGATCAAAAATGTAATTTATATAATGTACCCAACAATGCCTTCGTAGAGAGGCTGTGAGTTTCACGGTGCCGGCAGCGTGTAAATGAAGTGAAATATCAAGTAGTCTAGCGATTACGCCAGCCCCTTTTTATGAATGAGTAATTACATGATGATCCGAATCACACTACAGTATGTGTTAGCGGTTTTAATTATGTATACAAGCATGCAAAAAGATAAACTTAGTATTTCGGTGCAGCTATGGTCCTCAGCATCTGCGTCAATCCTGGTCAGCCCTCTGGAACCTGGGGTCACTACACTCGCAATTTGAATTTGAATACGCTCTCCGCGTACCCGGAAACCCACGCGATCACCCCTAAAACACTCGCGGCGTAAATCTCGAAAAGGAAAATCCGATTTCGTACCCCTAACAACGTTTATGTATACGTCCCTTTTTCCGGTTCAAAAGCGACTCTAACACGTATAACCCCCTAACCCTCCCGAAACCAACTGTCTGGAGAAGTGTTCGCCACCCCCGCTCATACTGCTCTCATCCCCCACCCCGCTACTCTCGCCCCTAACCGACCCGCTCTAGAAATTTCGTAGAATTCGTATTTTTTTATCATTTTGTTATATGTGGATCATCACAAATGTTATTTTCGCAGTAAAATTTTTAAAAAAATTTAAAATTCTGTAAAAATATGAAATATAGGGTTACGAATTAACGGAGTTTTACTGTTTATTCTAAAACATACAAGTAAAAATATTATCTGGAATATAAAGTATAATCTTGGTAATTAGGCTCTACAATAATATGAGTTCTAGTAATTTCACACATAACTATTAATATTGTAAAAAAAAATAAGCAAAATACCTGGAGCTAGGATATGCAAAATAATACATAATATAAACAGTTAGCCACTACTGCATATTTAGGGAATTTTTTCACAAATCAAGTATTCCTAGTAGATCTCAAAACATATTTATAGATATGAAAATAAATAATTATTTATTTGGAGAAACTGAAATGATTTAAATAAATTAAATTAAAATAATAGCGTTAGTTTTTATAACAAATTGACTGAAGTTTAAATATTTTTATAAATGATCAAATTTTAATGGCAACACACACATTACAGTAAAATCTTGTTTATTCTAAATTTTAAAGCAGAATGTTGTCTGGAAAGTTTTAATACTAAATTGTACTTATAAATCGAATATTGTTATTCGAAGCTATTTTTGGACCCTATCAGATGAATTTGTCGATCTATTTTTTGCCTAATTCGATTCTTTTTGTCAGATGTCAGCAATCTGGAAAATACACATGCGCTACGCAACGTGCCTGTCCAAAGTCCCAAGACCATTAAAATGGGTAATTCCGCTCCTATACCGATTCTACGACGCATAAAGTTAATTTGCATGGTTTGTTTTCTCTCACTCTCAGTATACTAGAAAAGATTACAAATATATCTTGTGCGTCCTCGATTTGAAATATTTATTTTCCTTACCGCAACGCATTAACTTAAGGTCGCATGGTTTTTTCTCTCGCTCGTTTTCTTTGCATTAGAAAAATATAGAAAATATTATATTTGCACCCTCCCAGAAAAGGAACGAAAGTAGACTGAATGCAGTGGAAATGAGATCACTTAGGCGTATTTGTAGCAAATCTATTTATGACAGTAAAGAATGTAAATTTGATGTTAGTATAGTGAGTAAGATTAAGAAAAGATTACTTAGGTGGTTTGGTTATATGGAACGGATGAATGAGGAGAGAATGGTAAGAAAGATATATGACGCAAGTGTTGATGGCACCAGAAATAGAGAACGTCCGCGGAAGACTTGGCATGACCAGGTAAACTAGATAATGGAGGACAGTTCTGTTAGAAGCCTCAACAATCGGCGAGCTTGTATGAATATGGATGAGGCGAGAATTGTGTGTCAGGACAGAAGAGTGTGGCGCTCTATCCTCTCTCTCTACCACCGCAGAAAACAGCGTGATGGTAAGTGAAGTAAAGTAAAATGCACCCTTATAGCTAAAGCAGTTCTCTAGTTCTCCCAGCTGCTAGCTGCAAATGTCAGTGCTTGCCAATATTCTATTCCGTATTATTGCCATCATTATTTTTGTTTTTTATTTCGTTCGTATATTTTGTTGTGCAAACGCTAGTACGCGGTTGAGTTCCTCAGACTTTTCCGTGTTTTATAAATGATTTAATTTGTATTCATTTTAATACAGACATTTCTCTTTCTATTCAAGATTAGTGTCGAGGCATTTTAAAGAATGTGTAGTTAGCGTTTCTCAGATTTTCTCGTAGCTTGTTAATTATTTTATTGCTATTGTTTTATATGTAAAGAAAATTATTTGTTTTTCTCTAATATTTACGTGTTAAGACATTTTGAAATTCGCGAATTCGCGTGGTTTGCGTTCCTTAATCTTTTCCGTATTTCATTAATTTTAAATTAAAACATTTTTATGATTTTGACTACTAATTTTATATTCTCGATAATAGCATCAATGTGAAACACGTACAAAACGCCGACAGTTGCTAAAAAATCGAATTAATACAAGAGATTAACAAAAAATATTATCTAAAACAAAATTAACAGAAAAATACGCGACCCCATTAATGAGGTTGTCAACAATATTAAACATAACAGAAAAAACGTTAGCGTTAAAAAGAGAGTGCTAAATGTCGCCGCGACCACCACAAAACAAAAGTTTTAAAAGCGCTGGAAACTCTTGTTGCTAACTTCAGCAGAGAAATGGCGGGTTGACAAGTTCCGACTATTATGTCGTTATTAAAAATGTCGCGAAAAGATAGTCCATTATAATCGTGTTTTTTTAAAAATAATATTGTGATTTGTTTACACTGTATTTTGACAACTTGTTTGTTATTTTTAAATATGTGGATATAGGTGTATATAATTACTTCGAGTTGCTATGAAAAAAGTTAGTATGTAAAAAAGAATCGAATTTTTGAAATTTTTATATTCATTATCCTAAATCGTTATTCGAACTTTTTTCTTGATTTTTGGTCCCCTTAACTTCGAATAAACAGGATTTTACTATATTTAATTCCACAATATAACATGGGTAAAACAAATTTTTTTTCTGCCAGCTTGTCTTCAATGTGGGAAAATCAATCATTTTATTCTCGTCCCTTTATAACAAAACATTTCTTTCTGACAATAATTACATAAAGAAATATGTCCTTGAATATTTTTATATTTAAAATAAATTAACTAGTCTCGCCTCAAAAGAATATGAAATACGCATAGAATACTAACAAAAAGTGGTCGCTCAATTATACTACCACCGCTAGGGAACACTCAGATGTTACTCAACACACTAAAAAGTGCGTTCAAGTCCGAGTGCTCCAAATTCGCTGGTGGTAGTGCTCCGATTTGCTTTTATTTGTAACAAAGCGTGGTGATGTGTTCGGGAGAGCTGTTAACTCGGGTAGGCCGCGGCGAGAACTAGTTTCCCGACTGCGGAGCCCCCTATTTATTTAATATTCGACCAACAGAGCAGGGCTTAAAACTTTACCCTTACCCCCCTAGCCCTCTGCGACGTGACCGCCGCCACACGGAGGTCTGCAGAATTAGAGCGGTCGGAGTGCAACACCGAACAAACTTGCATTAATGTACCTTCCCCGGATTGGAAGAGATCCAGGTTCGAATCCCGGTAGCAATATTTTTCAATAAAATTGATTTTATATGTATATATTTCTAATTAATACATTTAATAAGTATTTACTTTTATCATAAATGGATTTACCATTTACCTTAAGTCTGGAAATTGGGTACATAATATGCATAAAAGTAGTCAGAACTGTAAGTGTCAAGGAAATTGGAATTAGGAAAAATATTGTTTTCATTTAAAATTAAAGAGACATTAATATTATTCAATTTTATAAGTATCTTAAAAAATAATCTTACTACATGCTTCGATACAAGAATAAATAACATGATATATTATTTACGAGATAACAGAAAGTTTTCCAATAATACATAACCACAAACTATCTCTCTAACGGTTCGGTATCATCACTTTTATTTCCCCACTTTTCAGTGGAGACGTAATTAAGTAAATCATTCAAACCACTGAACTCCGTTCTTGATTGAGGAGGATTATTTTTTGGAACTCTAGGCAGAATTTTACCCATTCTCGCACCAAAATCTTTCAACTGAAAAAAAAACATAAATGCATTGAATATATCTTAATACATTTTTATAAACTTAGAACAGAAATCATAATTTCTACAGGAATAAAAATGATTATGTATGTGGATTGTATGTAAAAGATAGATGAGCTAGGAATTTGAATTTCAGCATAACCAGAAGGTATTTTGAGGATTTCTAGTGGTTTTATAAAATCGGATAAGCAAATTAAAAAGTTTTTTTTCCACAACCTCGTGAATATAAATTTTGTGTCAATCTTTATATTTGCTTTTGACTTTAAAAATAATAGTATGAACAATTGCTCCGTCTTTACCTTATAATTTTGACCTTACATCTGACAGATAATTATATGGTAAGTTAAAATATAACAGATAAATAATAACATACGCTTGATAATCGCTAATAAACCAAATCAGTCCGAAGTGAACATAGAAGCATTTATGTTGCAACACATTTCAAAACATCAATCTTGGTCACTTGATCGATAATAATAATTGTTTAATTCTAACAACATCTTATAAAAGAAAATGATATAATTCTTTGTGATTTGGTTTATGCAATGGTAATAAATAGGTGAAGCTGATATGTTATAAAAGATATTCATAATTGTTATATGCATTAGTCAATATGTCTATCACACAACAAGTATGTATAGGTTTATATTATTTCTTACATCTTTTGCACCAGATAGTTTCCATATTCCATAACATATCAGTGATGTTCCTGTGATCGCATAGATGGTTCCCCAACCAAGTGCGCGTAAGGCCAGAAGTGCACCGGAATCAGCCATCTCTGTAGTGATCATCACTCCTAAACACACCACATAGTTATTAAACGCCAAGACTTACGGTAAAGTAGGACTTACGGTAACAAGGAGAACCACTTAATATCTGGAGACAGTAGGGGAGGGGGGGAATTAGTCAAGTTCAGCCAATCTGTAAGCCGTCTCCAAGCTGTATGATATAATTATTCATTTTAAATACTCAGACTAATGAATATTATATTATCAATGTATTTTTAATGGGACTTCTACACAGGAAGCATTGATATGACAAGGTATTTGTCAAAAAGCTATGAACTGAAAATAATTCATCTTGAAGATACTCGGGTTATCTCAAAAGTTGAATTAAAAAATGACAAGGGTTTATAATGCGATGAAGAGAATTTATTACAACATTTGATCACTCTCTATTTACTTTAAACATTTTGCATATTTATATTGTTTCTCAGGTAAGTTTGTAATCATATATATGAAAATAGAACACTTGTTTTTTATTCTACTCATTTAATTTACTTAATCTTCCATGTGAGAATTAAAAAATCCATATATTAAAAATATTTTGCTGAATGTTAAGAGGCTGAATCATATCGAAAAACTGAAATCTATATAATTTTATATAACAGATTTCAGATTTAGCGGACCAAACAAATGATACATTATTTAACAACTAAAAGTAATTATGGGAAATCATTTGAAAATTAATCATTTTTATATAATCTTTATTTATTTAAAAAATCAAATAATAATCTAATACACGATAAAATGCGACTTGCTACATTTGTCAATATACATTTGTTTTAGATTGCTAAATTACACTAACGGACGGAAATTATTATAAAAGTGATATAACCTCATTTATCTGAATCTGCGTATTATCAGATATGAATGTATTTATAAAAATGTATCAGCATAAAAGCGAAATAAAACTATAAAACAAAAAAACGTAAAGAACTTTTTAAGAAATAAAATGGTATTGTTTATTTTTTTAATGTAAATGTAAATGAACATACTATTTCAAATCAAGTTATTTTTAAATGCATCAAAAATAACCAGTATGATGTAACAGCCGCAGCTGTCCATATTTTCCAAGTTTTTGATTATCCCAGGTAGGTTCGGTCTACCTTACATCAGATTATCAAATAGATCATGAAATAGTTAGAAAATGACCCACATGCAAATAATTAAGGGGGGCCTTTCGATATTAATTCATCTTGTTTTTTTTTTACGAAAACATGGGTTTTTATTCATTTATATTTGAAGTTATACACTAGATTAAAAAATTTTTAAAACCATTACTTAGATAGGACCTTTATACTAATCTAAAACTAATAAATTAAATATTTAAAAGAAAGACCGTTATCATTATTTTTAGTGTGCCACAAAAATGCCTTGTGGAAAATTTGTGAATGTATGGAATATTATATAGTTTCTTATAATCTTGAAGCCAAGATTGCGAAGACAAAACTGTATTTACAAATTAATAAAATGTTGAAAATTAATAGAGTTATAAACACTTCTGTACAGGGCGGGCCAAAAAGCATGCATGTGTGTAGAAATTGAATAACTTTTTAAATAATTAATAAATCATTTTTTCAGATTTTGTTAATTGAACCTTGTTAGACCAAAATGCAGTTTCACCAATGAGCAGCAGACATAAATGGTATAATTTTACTTTTCAAATGGTCAACCAATTTTGCTATTTGCTAACAAAAATGTCATACCGAAGTTATTTCAACACCAAAACCCAGCCAAACCACGATTAATTGTTTAATCCCACGGTTCTGGCAACAAGGTTCAGTATCTGACTTGCCACGGGCAGGAAGACCACGAACAGTGCAGAACCAGGAGAACGTTGATCATGTATTGGGCAGTGTTCGAGAAGACCCAGAAACATTGAGGTGAAGACGTTCTGGTCAACTGGGCATGCCTAGGACATCACTTCGGCAGATTTTATCTTGGTATTTACACATGTATCTCTATGTGGTCTAATTGGCCCAAGAACTAACCCCAGTTAACTATCAGCAACAATTAATTCGGGCACCATGCCTCCTTGAGTTGTGTTCAGAAAATAATGATTTTATTCACCGTCTAATTATGAGTAATGAAGCGCATTTCCATCTTAATGGATGTGAATAACCCAGAGTTGTTAACCAGAGACAATTGCACCTACTAAAATGTACAATATGGTGCGGATTGACATCAGAAAGAATACTTTTTGAAAATGAAGTTGGCAATGCAGTGCCGGTGAATGGGGGAGCTATGATTAATAATTTTGTACGCCCTGTGGTAGAAAACATGTGGTTCCAGTAGGATGGGGCCACCGCGCGCATGGCCCGTGACACAATCGCCCTCCTGAATCAAACGTTACAAAAAATCTGAATTTGATTGGCCAGTACATTCACCAGATTTGAACGAGCCTGATTATTTCCTATGGGGTTATTTAAAAGAGCGGATGTATGTAAACAAGCCTCAGACTATAGAGCATCTAAAACTCAACATCGAAGCTGAAATCAGGGCAATAGAGCCAGGTACATTGCGTACTGTTATGCAAAACGCGCTTTTAAGAAATTAATTGTGCATAGACGAAAATAGGGGTCATTTATCAGACATTATTTTACATATTTTAAATTTAAATCGTAGTGTTCAAATTATATTATAAAATGAAAAAAAAAAGTTATTTAATTTTTACACACATATGCAACTTTTGGTCCACTTGTACAAGCAGGTGATTTTAATAAATAAATTGTATTTGCTCATATACTTTGGAGTATCAACTACTATTTAAAACCAACTTTTATATCAGAAACATAATAATTAGTTTTTTTTAAATATTTTTTCTGTATTACAAAATATAATTATTTTGTTGTTGATTCTAATATCAATTTTTCACTCGATCCAATCAAGGCCGACGTAGAATCTATCGGTCCTTTAGTTTTTTATTAAATACAGCTGACATCAGACATATTGCTCTCTTATATATATGCCTATAAAGCAAATTATTACTATAATATGAATAAATATTATACTTATAATATGTAAGTTGCAAATTTCACAAATGGCAGTTTTACACTGATAGCACCATTGTCTTTTAAACATTGCAAAATACTACGTAATTGTGAAACAAACAGATTCAATATACAACGTGATATATTTTAATGGATCTCTCTAAGCAAAAGAAGAAAACAAAGCTATCACCATTATTTTGCATATCGAACATCGTTTACAGTGTCACTCTAGGCATGTAGGTACATCAATGTAAGGATATCAAAACATATTTATAAACATGAAAAAATAATTATTTATATGGAGAAACTGAAATGATTTAATAAATTAAATTAAAATAACAACACAACATTGGTTTTTATAACAAATTGACTAAAGAAACTACGTAAATATTTCTTATAAATAGACTTCTCTTTGGCAAATCGTCTCTTGCACCAGATCAAAAATCCTGTACTTAAATAAATTGTTTAATTTTCGATTTATAATTCGACTGACAATACACATATTACTCCAATCCACAATATTAACACACTAATGGCAGGAAGAGTATTAATAGCTGTTCACTTGTCTAGCATCATAGTACCTTTTACGTAAAGTTTTTTCTAATTTAAAAAATGTAATTAAAACCTCTCAGCTGCTAAACAAGTGTACTTCAAGTGATATCCCCTGCGCGGGCCTATTTTCGAAAGTCGTAAATTTGGTTGAACACAACTGTTAAAATGACATTTAGATATAGATGCACGCATCCTGTGCATGATTTATCACTTGAAAATACTTCTCCGATAATGTTGTTAATATAAACAATCAATTGAGATGTTCAAATCCTTAAGATAATATTAATATTGACTGAACAAAACAATGATCCCTAAAAATGGTCGCCGACTTACGTATACTCTCGCGCGGTCACAAATACAGTCACACTGTTTATACGATTATACCGACCTCGTTGAATTGGATTGCTGCGCCGATATCTTTGTTATGCACTTACGAGTATGCTTATATTTTTTCACGTTTCTTGAAGATATTTGAAAATAATGTTTACATTCTTATAAAGTCCCTTGGAATACATAAATAAACAAAAGAGCACAGATGACTAGAAAGTCCCCGCGAACATTGAAAAGTACATCCAAATCCCCACTAGACTCCCAGACTCCGCGAGCCTCGACGCCGCAGTAAACAGATTCACAGAGACGATAAATAACGCGATAACCGACGCAACGATCACTACCCCCGTTGAAGAACACCGCCCCGACCTTCCCGAAACGATCAAAGATCTGATTAGGGAAAAAAACAGAGCACGGAAAAACTACCAAAAGTATGGCGATCCAAAGGATCACGCCAGATACCGAACACTCGCCTCTCGAGTCAAAAAGGAAATGAAAAATAGATCTGATGAACAATGGGAGGACTTCCTGACGGAAGTCAACGGTGACCCCCAAGCGTACTGGAAAGTCGCTAAATCCATCAGAAAACCAAAATTGCGTATAACGCCTCTTCAGGGCCCAAACGGAATAGCATATTCCTCTGCTGACAGAGTCGAAACTTTCGCAGACAGCCTCGAAGAGCAGTTCACTCTGAACAAAGATAACAACCCCCCGTTCACGAAAACGGTCGACGACCACATCGAAAAAATCCTATTAGAACCTCCTGAAGGACCCGCATTCAAATTCACCACTCCACAGGAAGTCACGCTAATAATAAAAAATTCTAACCCGAAAAAAGCCCCGGGGCCTGACAGAATCACGAACAAAATACTAAAAAGCCTCCCGTCTGTCAGGCAGTCTGTGCCCTCACAGCCATCTGCAACGCCTCCCTCCGACTTAGCTATTTTCCCACCGCCTTCAAGCTTGCAGATGTGATCCTGATACCGAAACCGGGAAAGGATCCCCTCCTCCCGCAAAACCACCGCCCCATAAGCCTCCTACCGTCCACAGGCAAAGTTCTAGAGAGAATAATAGTTAACAGACTAAACGCTTACACGGAAGATAATAATCTTATCCCCGACTTCCAACACGGATTCCGGCGTAAGCACTCAACATTGCATCAACTCCTCCGCGTAGTCGAGCAAATTAACGACGCGATAAATAAAAGACAATTCACGGCAGTCCTGTCGGTCGATGTTAGCAAAGCCTTTGATAGAGTATGGCATAACGGCCTACTCTACAAAGCAGATAAGCTCGGGATCCCCCGAAAATACATTTTAATGATAGCTAGCTTCCTTGCGAACAGGAAATTTAGAGTCAAATCAGAAGGTCACTTCTCGACCATACGCTCCCTACTAACAGGCGTCCCGCAAGGATCAATCATGTCCCCACTACTCTTCATCCTTTACTCCAGCGACCCAACACGACAGTAGCCCAGTTCGCAGACGACACCGGTGTCTTAGCTTCTTCCATCAACGCTCTTCAAGCAGTAAAAAGAGTCCAACGACAAGCCAACCTCATAGAGGAATGGTGCTCAAAATGGCGAGTCGAAATAAACCCCCTAAAAAGCGCCGCCGCCATATATTCCCACCGTACGCCAAAAATCCAATCTAGAAACATCAGCATAAAAATGTTTGGAAAGAAAATCCCTTGGACCAGCGACATCAAGTACCTTGGTGTCACGCTGGACTCCAAACTCACCTGGTGCAAACATATCCAGGAGCGATTAGGCGCTGCATCACGTGCACTCTGCGCCATGTATCCATTAATAGGCAGGCGTAGCAAACTTGCCACAGACAACAAGCTTCTCCTATACAAGGCCGTAATAAGGCCTATACTCCTCTACGCAGCCCCCGTCTGGGGTCACGCGGCAAAGACACACATAAATAAATTACAATCCTTCCAAAATAAGGTCATCAGACTCGCTCTGAAGGCCCCAAGGTGGATCAGGATCACACAATTCCACCACGACTCGGGCATTCCCACCATACGGGAATACATTAGACATCTCTCCAAGCGTTTCTATGCTGATCTCCCAAAGCACCGAAACCCCACAATAAATTCGTTATCTAACTACGACATAAGATTACCGTCGCGGATAAAACGTCCAAAATCGATATTGTTATCTCCTGCCCCAAGTTAGCAGCTAAATCCACGCAATTAAAAATTAGTTAATATATTTTAAACCAAGCCAACAATTTTAAGTCGGCCCTTAGTGGCAACAATAGATGAAGGAGCAAGGGGCTCTTAGAGCCCGGTACTCCGATAAGACAATAGAAAAAAGTCAAAGATGACTAGAATATGTAAACATTAATATATCACATCAAGTCAAGTGTCGCATCAGAGATGTCCGCTCACGCGATAAATAATATAATAGCAGCGGTACTTACCCGCTCCTTCGAGAACTGCGCCGTTATCTTCACTATAACAACACTCATACGTAACAGTTATTTAAAAAAGTTTTCAAGTGGTTTGGAGAAAAAATTATATTAAAATATTATCAAAATGTTTGTTTTTCGTGATAGGTCCTAAAACACGGCCACACGCACAATGTCACATTACACTGCGAGCATTTATATTGTGACATTTTTCTAGTTTTGGACGCGGCGCAAACTCGACAGGCTCTCTGAAGTCTTTGGGATTTGTTTCCTGTTATTGGCTCAGGCATATGCTTCGCTAATGCCCTAGCAGTTAGTCTTAGGGGCGAATCATGTAACGTACGGGGATGGGGTGCTGGTGATTTGTGCGTAATGTGATATTTTTCTAATAATTGTCTTATTAAGGCTAATTGAAAGTCTGCTAAACTAACATTTTTTTTCGTTATCATTTTGTAAACTATTTGTGAGTTTAATAAAAATAAATCAATTATATGAAAAGCCACTTTCTTTTACTATTTTATTGTTTTTCGTAAGCAACTTACACTACTCAACATCATGTCCACTTTATTAACAGAACCCATACACTTATTATAGTCATTGACACATTTCGGTTTAATTATAGGTTGACCCGTTTTCCAATGTATTTTGCCTGTCGTACACATGGAATCGTCATGCAAGGTTGTTAGCATGTGGACTTCTTTTATCGCGCCATCTCAATGCTAAAAGAGGTCCACGATGTTTGGCGTCCATTTCACCTTTTTTTAATTTACGAAATGTGGCCGCACGCATTAGTCTTTTTCTCGTGCAGAAAATCAAATAAACGAGGGCTAGTGTACCAATTATCGACGAAAAGGTTATGTCCTTTACTGAAGTAGTCTTGAAGTAATGTCGTTACCACCGCCCCTGTGACTCCGAGACATTCAGTGTCAGTTATGTCAGTCCCTTTACCACAATAAATAATAAAATCCAAAATAAAATCTGTCTTGACGTCACACAAAACAAACATTTTAATTCCACACCGGTGACGTTTGGTCGGGATAAATTGTTTAAAAATCAAACGCCCTTTGAAAACAATTATGCTCTCATCTATACATAAATTTTCAAAAGGCATTAATGTTTTTTTGAAAATGTTTCGCGTATGGTCAATTAGGATTTTTAGTTTATGAAGTCTGTTACCGGGGACTTGTGTGTCAGGATCTGAGAAGTGCAACATGCGCAGTAAAATTTCATATCGATCTCTGGGCATAGTTTTCCCAAAAATATTACTAGCGAGCAACGGGTCGATTGACCAATGTTCCTCGATAGTAAGATGTCGATTTCTCGTCGTTAACATTGATATTGCAAAAAAAACGTACATTTCTTCGACAGACGTGTCTACCCATCTACGAAGTCTGGATTTTTGGGAAGGTTCCTGTACTGAAACGGTAGCTGTGTAATATCTGTTAGTTTCGTCAACTAATTTTTGTCATAATTTCTCTGTTTAAGAAGTATTCAAAAAAAGTCGATTTCTGATGAATTTTCAGTAAATAAGGTAGATGGGTCTATACCTGACACAAACTCATCGAACTCGTGAATAACTGGGATAAATGGACCAGAGGTCCAAGAAGGCAAAAAGTCAGCATTTTCACTTTGATGTGAAGTACTTGAACGGTTATGAGATTGGCTTGTCTCAGGGGGGTTTGATTCACTTTCACTGACATCTTCATTCATTGTTTCATGTTGCTCATCTTCACTTATTTCTAAATCAGAGTCCACATCTAAAAATGTTTCTAATATTTCTTCCTCTGTAAGTCTGCGGCCCGCCATTTTAAAAGGTACACAATTTTTAAATTTAAATAATTATGATTATACGTAGCACAATACAAGCATCTGTTTCTAATAAACGAATATTGTCTGAAAATATAACCGATTCCCAAAACACAAATAATCAGAACAATATCAACATTTTGAATGTAAACACCAATTTAAATAAGATCACAGTAATAATGAATGTAGTTTCCGATACAATATATTGTTTCAATTATCCACAAAACACAGATCGCGATGTCAATATTTCATATCAACGCACACTTCCGACAAATACTAGTGACCTCGAACACACGACAAGCGGGGGATGAGTCGGCGCCGCCAAATTCAAATAAACCGAACGGCGTTTCAAGATGTCTTCGTTTTTAAACTGATTTATATAAACAAATAACAATATTTCACGTGACTAACGTAAGATGTCAGCAACAGTATAGATCGAACTAATTTTTGCTATATTTTTCCGCTCGATTTGCCGCGCTGTCACGGAGTATTCAACAAAATATCATACGCGCATCATATGACACCCGTAGCGTCTGAAGAGCGAATTATTCGCGCATCATATGATGTTCGTAGCGGCGGTCGGGTTAAACTCGATCATTTCCTTTAGATATCATACTGCATTGTGTCAAATTACTATATTAAAGCAATTAAATCGAAATTTCATGTATTCTGTACAACTGTTACGAGATGTATTCTGTACAACTGGTCCATAAAAGATAATATTAGCGCTTAAATAAAAAGGGGAAAATACAACACAACAAACAAAACCCATATGTGAATAGCTAGCTATAGGCTATTATTTTTATGATATATATACTATAATACCTATTCATAATATTGGAGTGAATAGAGCAGAGAGCATGTCCAGAGCAGGTCCCATCAACTTGACAATTTACACTTACAAGCCGCATCATTATATTTCTGTCTCTCTCTCTCTTAGACTAATAAACAACAAGTGTAAAAACGAGTCAAAATAATAATATGTATATTGATTCATGTTACACACCAAGGCTACTCGTATTAACGGTGTTGCGCACTTGTCATTATTTGTGCAGGGATGTGTGAAAACATATTTTTACCACCAATCTATTATTATACACGCACGTTAGTATTTTTATGACGATATGGAAAGGTAAAAAACCTTTATTTTATATTTAGGGAATAGAAGAACTCCAGTTGAAATGTGATGTTTTATGGGTTCACTAGTGGGTATTTTTGACTATAACGCGAGGACGTCTAATAATAACTGTAAGAAAATTTGATTTGTAAGAGACCGTCAAATTCGACTAATTAACGACATAGCGCTGCCGGGTGCTGCTACAAGTCTGTCCCGATTATTCACCGACGATTCCTCTTCTGTTCCACTGCTCCGCCACGACGGGTCACGGACTCACTCCACTACATTTTATTGTCACGCTTATCGTCTGTAATTCTGTATTTACTGTACAAATTG
Organism: Eubasilissa splendida; assembly: GCA_031772225.1. NCBI lineage: Eukaryota > Metazoa > Arthropoda > Insecta > Trichoptera > Phryganeidae > Eubasilissa > Eubasilissa splendida. The sequence continues at coordinate 37,834,863 of CM062845.1, forward strand.
AAATAAAAGCATGATCACTGCGATCGGGATTTCATTTTCTCGCCGCAGTGCCTCTAGAAAAAACATGTCTTTGTGTTTCATTTCTTCTAAACTCATCATTATCATCGCCAGTTGAGAGGAGCAGAGATCGGCGAACCACCCCTGTCTACATTTCTTGTTACCTGTACAGAACAGTAGAAAAAGATTTTGTTGATGCATTTTTAAGAATTTACAATAATCAAATATTCCAAAAATTACATTTAAAATTCGGCACCGTGGTTAATCCTGGTAATTCCCAATTAATAGTAATTGCCTGACAGATGTGCCTGCCGAATTCTGAGAAAAGGTTCTAGTTAAATAGCGATCTAAAGCTTCATTTACTTTCCTATTTATTTACTAAATGTCAGAAATATTTTAAGAAATATTAATGAAAAATATTTATTTCAAAAATGTTGTTTAAAAGTAAATGGATACCTACTGTGAAAAAGATTAAAAATATATCCTCAGAAACAGAGGACGCCTGCGAAAAATCTGGCACGACCAGATAAACCAAGTACTAGAGGACGGTCCTATTAGAAGTTTCAATAACTGAAGAGTGTGGGTGAGAAGACGTAGGAAAGTGGACGAGGCAAGGTTGTGTGCCAGGATGGAAAAATGAGGTGTTCTATCCTCTCTGCGGGAAAACGGCGTGATGGTAAGTAAGTAATATGCTTACCACAACACAGCACTGGAAAAAAATATTTTGCTACCAGTTGTCCAGATCCTAATGATCACCAGACAAACAAGAGATAAGACTGAAAATATCATTTAGGAAATAGACTAAATCACAAAATGCTGTGATGTACAAAGTAATTAAGATGTTTGACGAACTACTAGCTGCAATTAAAAAAAAGTAAATTTATTTATGTCAAATAAATTTATCTGAAGTAAAAAATGTAAATTTAATATAAAGCTAAAAAACTATGTAATGTGTATATTCTAAATAGAATCAAACATATGATATTTTATATGTATATACTGTTTAAAACATAAAATAAATAACCTTTGTTAAAGTACTGCGGATCTTTTTTCTTGGCTGCAGCCAGTGTAGCGCCAAATCCGAAAATTGCTGAGAATCCAGCAACGGTTGTTAAAAACGCTCCAGCTTAAATTCAGAAATGATCACGGTCAAAGGAATAACAACTTCATTTAAGATGTTAGTAAATTTTAACACTATTACATATATGATTTTCATTTGTAAATTTTGAAACGGAAAAGTCAATTTTTACCTTTCACTCTAAACATTTTCTCTTCATCTCTTTTGTTTCCTGTCTCAAAATTGGTAACCGTTTCATTCATTGTACTAATTTATTTTAAAAAACGGAAAAAAGTCTTTGCATAAGTGTAAAATACTATATTACAATGCGTATCGCATTATATTCCTTATCTATGTATATCGCATTGACAGTTGACCATAGACAAGAAAACATGTAGAGTATGAATGTCTTTTATTTTTGGTTTATAGCTTATATAGTTTATAGGTTAATATTTGTGGTGATTTTCAGTCGGTTTGGTTAGGACCAGATCGGTGGGAGTATTTATTATAACTAGACACTCTCTTTCGTTCTGGCACATCACTTTTGCATCGTCCACTTTCATACATTTTCCCACGCTCCCTTTTCGGTTCCCTAATTTTTGGTTTGCCTGTTAATTCTCTGTTTTTTGTTCCTACTGTGTTAAACACTTGCCTAATATATCTTCTTTAAATCTTCTCCTCGCTGACACGTTCCACATGACTAAATCATCTCAGTGACCCTTTTTTTAATTCTATCAACTATGCTACAAGCAGACCCACACTCGCTCTTAATTTGTTCATTTACTCTATCGTGCGTAGAATTTTCACACATGCGCCTGTGGGAAGGTTGGTTGGTATTGTGGTAAAAACCATTTTTATCCGAACATGTTTATTTTCATCGGGGAGAAGCCACCGAGAGCAAGAAATAACACAGAATACATAAAGGTTATGGAAAAACGATGCACGGTTAGTGAAAGGTGAGAGTCGGAATGTGCATCTGCGGTCCGATCAGTTCGGGTGCTGGGCGCCGATTGTTTCGCTGACCGCCTCCTCTGCTGCATGTGTTGGTGCACATCTGTGGTGCACGTGTGTCATGCCCGCCGGGCGGTGCAGTCCGACCTTCCTCGAACGTTTCCGTTTTGTACGCGTGGGATGGTGCAATACCAAGAAATGACAGAATGAGGAACATCTGGACGATGCGCGCGAGCCGCCACACGCCTAAGCGATCGTATTCAGCCTATTTTCGTTCTTTATTCCAATTTCAGGCTTCCCTTCCATGCATTAGTGTTGGCACCAGAGCTCCATTATGTAACGCTAGTCTGAATTTGTGTGAAAAAGTCCTGTTGGCAATAATTTCATTCAAAGCACCGTTTACTTTATTTCCCACAGTCACCCTCCTTTGAATATCATTCTCAACATTGCCTTCCCTAGTAAACATATTTTCCAAATACATAAACTCATTTACTTGTTCTAGGCATTTATTAATTACCAATATACCACACATAGACACTCTTTCATTTTTCTCGAACACCATCACTTGCGATTTGTTAGCATTCATCAAAAATTCACGTTCCGTGCACACATCAAACATTCCAGTCACCAGGCACTGCAGATTAGCTTCACTATTAGCTAACGCCTATTCTCACTCTAATTATTTCATACACAAATTGAAAAGCCACGGTGACACTATGCAGCCTTGTTTGACACCTTTAGTAATATCAAGCCATAATGTGAATGACCCATTAATCCTTACACTGAGATGCAATTGTCTGTATAAGTTTATCTTTTGCTCTGAACTCCGACAAAACCTTCCACAACTTTTGTCATATCACTGTCATGTATATTTTACAGATCATCAGAGGCACAAAAAAGTTTTTGATTCTTTACCAAAAACTTTTCTGTCATCTGGCACAGTGAAAACTCATAAATATTTCTTATACATATGTAGCGACAATAATTCAAATCTACCGCCATCTCAGTCGGCATCGATGCTAGCGACAGCGCTGCCGGCTGCTGCCACAAGCCTGGCTCAATTCACCGCCAGACAGTCTCTCCAGTTTCAGCGTTTCACAATGGCGGTCTTGCCGGCTCGCCTTTGCCGAGCAAGACTGCCAATTCATCTCATTTCATAATTTCAAAAGGACAAACAAGACTGGCTGGGACACCAAGCCATGCATTTCAACATTGACGACTTTCATCCACACCAACGCCGACTCACCGAGCGTTTTTCACGCACACAGCGCCGACACACCGCGCGCTTACACTTCAAGCAACTGAAGCATCCATTGCATCACGTGTTTGGTCCGCACGATGTACGATCTTCAGACACAACGCCGACTCACAGGCATGCAACCGCGGGCAGCTACACGTTATGTGCCCACGACTCATCAGGCAGCGACGTGTCTACGAGCCCAGCAACCGCTCAAGCCGACATGCCTTGCGCCCACGACTCACCGGACGGCGACAAGTTGGGCATTCATCAACAACACAAACACCAACTTGCCTTTATGTCCACGACTCACCGGGCGGCGACAAGTTGGGCATTCGTCAGCAACAACACACACCAACTTGCCTTTACGTCCACGACTCACCGGACGGCGACAGGTTGGGCATCCAGGCATCCAGGGGGTTCCAACCCATTCCGCTCCGCCTGGCCCTGGTCATCAACTTCAAGCAAAGTCCGTCATGTCATCAAAACTGGTGAAGTCCCCCGCCAGTACAATTGTCCCACCGTCCATTCTGTAGCAGCGAAACCCATCACGACCACACAGACGTATCGCGACCTTCGACCTGCGACTTGGTTACTGGAAGGGGAGTCCTGTAGCGACCGTAATTCAAATCTACCGTCATCTCAGTCGGCATCGACGCTGGCGATAGCGCTGCCGGCTGCTGTCACAAGTCTGGCTCAATTCACCGCCAAGTAGTCTCTCCAGTTTCAGCGTTTCACAACGGCGGTCTTGCCGGCTCGTGCTTGCCGAGCAAGACCGCCAATTCATTTCATTTCACGCACACATGCACCTTCTACATCACATCTTCATTCATTTATTCATTTCTATCTGTTTTCATTGTCATTTCATTTAACCACTGTCATAACCCCCAAACATACGTATTATACATCATCATCCTCATTTTTTCTATTAGAATTCTTCCATAGATTTGCCAACAGAGTTCAACATATGGGACCTTTATATAGAGGCATAATAACAGCCCTTATCCAATTCATTGGAGTGTTCTTCTCAAGGTGTACTTTCATTTTTCCAGTTTGAAATTTGAGAAATTCTACACGAATTACATACACTTTCAAGATGATGCTTTTAGCTAAACTTCTTATAAATACTAAAGGACGATAGTTACGTAAATCTTGTGAGGTTTTAATATAAAGAGACGACAATAAAATGATTGATTCTATTGCATTTGAGACGTGTCAAAAAAACAAGTATCAAGAGTTGTATCTACATTTTTTTTTTTTTTTTTCATATTTTTACTTATTCTTAATACATATAGTGTATATATAAGTATATTTGTTTTATCCTCTAATATAAACAAGATCAAAATCGTTATTTTTACTACAACTTATCTTTCACATATTCGCTTAGTTTTATTTTGAATCTATGTAGTTTATCCTCCTTTCTTATGTCTTCTAGCATTTTATTAAAAATCTTTATCGCACTGTACATCATCGATTTCTGAGATTTAATTAATTTAATATTATGGAATGAAATAATATGTGTGTTGTCATTTGAATGCGGTAGTGGAGTATGTCAGAAATGAGCTTTTGTAGTATATTAAAAAAAAATTCAAACCACTCTGCCTTTTGAATTTTTTCAAAATGCGCAATACTTTCGAAGATATTGGCGTTCAAAGTTGGACTTGTTGAAAAACGCTTGGATTACCGTATGAAGTCACTACATCAATACTCGCCAACTAGAGTGTCGATTACAAACTTGTCGACTCGGAAGATGTGACGTCACACGATAAAACAGTATAAACCGACCGTTTTTAACGTAACTGCCATATATCAAGATACCGAAAAAATTCTTTCAGTTTTGTAAATAAGATTTTTCGAAATATTAAAAACAATGACTTCACTATCTCGTTAATCGATCCAAAATTAAATAATGTATTAAAGTAACTAGTTCACATATATGAATATGTTTTGAAATCGGTCCTACATATACATATTTAGATTGACGCTGAACACTGTTCTATATTAAAATTATTGTGATATTTTCAAATTATTATTTTGTTCATAGAGATCGATTTAAATATGTATATCACATAGTCGTTTTGTGATCTGTTTGTTTCATAATTATGTAGTATTTTACCTTGTTTAAAAGACAATGATGTATAATATATACGAAATAAACAACTGCGACTTACATACAAAATAATGTACATAAAATGTTTGCTTTGTTATTTTCTCTCAATTTAGTGAAAAAATATCTAATATATAAAATTTTCAACTTATGTTGTGAACAAGTTCAATATTAATTTATATTGTTCCGCACAGCTACGGACTCGCGGGGCGCGATAATCGCGGCCCAAAAAATGGTTCCACGCGAAAGTCAATCTTTCCCGCTTCACGGGAACATTTCGCCCGTCACTCCGCGCCACTAGGAACCCTACGCCCATGCGCTCGGCGGACCGCCGGGTGGAGGGTGAAACCGGGCCACCACGGGACTCTGCTCCCCGCCAAACAAGAAGATCATGCTGTGTTTCTTTGACATAACTAGCGTAGGAAAAATGCCATGTAAATCTGAAAATATATATAATAAAAAGAGTTTGGAAAGGGCGATCGCCCGGAGATAATATTATGCACCTTAAAAATCATTTAGATGGTAAAAATTGATTTTTTAAGTTTAAGGTGCAATAAGTAATTCCCTGGGTCATCGCCCCAGGTGAGATCTATCAGGCATGGCAGGGGTATTACGATCTGTAAAATAAAATACTCGCGATGTCTGAGAGATTAGAAATAAAAAATAAAAGAGAAGAATTAGTGGAGGAAATAGAGTTCTGCCGTTTCGGACGGGACGACAGAAAAATGATCCGAGTTTCGGGGGTCTGGCCGCCAGGGGGTAGCTGCGCTGGACGGAATCGGGGTGGCGCGGGGACTGGTCACGCCACCCGATAGGATCTAGAAGTGTTCGAGTATGAACGAGTCGTTCTTTTTGAACGACTCTTTGTAAAGAACGTAAAGAATCGGCTCCGTTGTCCCGAAAGAATCGATTCTTTTGATTCTTTCGGCTCCTCGGCTCTTCGGCTCCTCGGCTCCTCGGCTCCGAGTTCGAGACCGAGTCTGATTCCGAACCGAGTCCTTTCAGAGTATGTGCGTGTGGACATCGGCGAATATCGATGTGTAGTCTGTACATCTGTATTAGTGATTCACACATTTTGCTTCAACCGTTTAATTTTAGCATGTGTGTGTGCGGGCACCGGCGTATATGGACGCCTGTTTTATACTTTGTACATCTGTGTATGTGATTATTTTGGCAATGACCGATATCATTTTAAGTATGTGTGCGTGTCGCCCCATGAATAATACATTTGCACAAAAAGGTTTATTCAACAGTAAACATGAGACGCTCAAAATACAAAGGTTCGCACACACAGAGGTGTACACAATTTATCGGCTTCATCTGAGTTTTTTTTAACCTTAGATGATTGAAAGCACATAAACAAAATAATTGTGTGTATTGGTTATTTGAACACCTTTTTTGTTTTACGAAGATAATATTTTAATATCTTAAACGTACAATTTTTTTAGAAAACCATCTTTATTCGCCGCAACATCTGTGTATGGGCCTTTCTTTCAGAAACTTGGATTCCCGGCACTTGAATACATGAATGTCACTCAATTGGAGTTATTTGTGGTTTATTATTGAAAATAAGTAAGTTGAAAGTTGTATAGAATCATATAGTAATTAATGTAACGGTTGTCTACCTAATTCGCGTACTTCTTATCAGTACAAGTTTTACATAACTTAAATTTTGTTAATCAGTATAGTGTTTAACATTTAATTTTTGTTTAATCGCTTTGTTTAATTGCGTAAATTCATCCCATAAAAATGAGTGAAAGTCGTAAGAGAAGTGGCATTTGGATGAATTTTTCTTCTGTTACTGGAAATAAAGCCAGATGTGACATTTGTCGCAATGAATTTTCGTATAAAGGTGGATCGACAACTAATTTACACCGCCATTTGAAGAGTAAACATCCGGGTATCGAAATCAGTACCACGATACGGTCAGGGGGTGCGAACATTCATACTAACAAACGTAGCACTACTTTTTTGTTTGTTATATTGGTTGGCCTGCCCAAAAATGGTGATCATAGATAAGATTATAGAATATATATTATGACGATATTTAAGTTTGTTTCTATTATCTATGACAGTATATCTCTTATCTATGGATGCGGTCATCTCCGTACACAATCATGGAAAGTTCTGCTGCATCTTCATCAGCAACCCTACCTGTCAACGTAAGTACTTCCAATGCACTAAGTACTACGACATGTCCATCAACGTCCACGGCTTCGAACCCCATTCCGACAGAAAATCCAAATCCACGCCAAGCAGCAATTCGTTTACAGACTAGGATGAACGATTATCTCAGAAGACCTACATCAATTTCACGTCAAAAAAAATTAGATGAAGCCTTGGTTTATCTGATGTGTAGGGATTACCAGCCTTTTTCAATTGTTGAAGATGAAGGATTCAGATACTTCTGCAATTTGATGAATCCAGACTATCCTTTACCATCCAGGTCAACATTAACCAAGGTAATTCTTCCACGACTATATGAACAAGTACGTGAAGACCTTCAACATAAAATAGAAAATGTGAATACTGTATGCCTCACTACCGATGGTTGGACATCTCCAACGAACGAGAGCTACATTGCAGTTACTGCACATTTTATTGATCAAGATTTTGTTTTAAATTCTCATTTATTGGAATGTCACGCATATAATAATAGACACACCGCAGATAATTTAAAAAATGAACTATTTCGAGTCGTCACAGAATGGAATTTAACGAACAAAGTTGTTGCTGTAGTTAGTGATAATGCAGCTAATGTCAGAGCAGCAGTATCACTAACGAAATGGACTCATTTACCATGCTTCGCACATACTCTTAATTTAGTTGTCCGAGAAGGATTAAAAGAAATCAAGGTTGTGCAAGAAAAAGTCAAGTCAATTGTCGAATTTTTCAACAGAAGTACGCAAGCCAATGAGAAATTTAAAACTCAACAAAAACTCATTGGTTTGAACGTTCTCAAACTTAAGCAAGACGTAATTACAAGGTGGAATTCAACATACGCTATGTTTATGAGATTCAATAAACTTAAAGAACCAATTATTT